>CP136870.1:1723176-1823176 GCA_033000465.1 Sciaenops ocellatus
GTATAATCCTAGGCTGTCCTTGCATGTGATCGGAAAGATTCAAAGAATCAGCTCTTAGAGCCAGCTTGTTTGTGAACGACACACCACTAGTTCTGTTGGCTTCATCAGACCATGACCTTCTGCACGCACTGGGGCGATTTGTAGTCGGGTGTGAAGCGACTAGGATGAGAAGCACCTCCAAGTCTAAGCCATGATTCTCTGCCAGAAAATGGTGAAATGCTCCCTCCGGGTTGGGAACAAGTTGTTGCCCCAAGCGAAGGAGTTCAAGTATCCTGGGTTCTTGTTCACGAAGGATGGGAAAATTAAGTGAGATGGACCAGCGGGTTGGTGCTGCATCTGCAGTACGTACGAGTAAGTATGAGCCGGAAGTCAAAGCTCTCGATTTTCCAGTCCATCATTCAACCCCAGCTATGGTCAAGAGCTTTGGGTAGTGACCATGTTACGGCTGCTGCTGTCTAGCCCCTGGAATATCTTTGTTTGTAGTGTTTGTACTGGATTTTATAATGTAAATCCAGGTGTGTGGTCGCCGACTCCTCACCACCTTCAATGTTAACGCCTCCTGGAAGTCTGCAGGACCCTGATTGGAGTGGCACATCCCAAACCCACCAATCGGAGGAAGCCAATCTGATGAGAGCAACCTTATTTAAACTTGAACCACCATAAGTTGACAGCTAACACTAACGCTGATGTTAGCTACCTGTTTTTCTTTGTTGAACTTGACATGACATGAGCTGCTTGATTGAGCTTTCTGCTATAATGGTTACTACTCTGTGACATTTTAACCCATACTGTGGAGTCAAATTTTAAAGTGGCCCATCTTGGCCAACCCTGTTTAAATATCCAGTTGTTTGCTGTTTCCCTTATCAACATGAACAAATGTGATAATTATAACCCTTCCTATCATAAATAGATCACAGATCTATGACATAAGGTGTAGTATAAAGCTCTTTAAGGGGCCTGTGACACTGAGACTCAAGGACACATTTCATGGATATGAGGTAACCTACACATGATAATCCACCCCTTGTTAAAGCTGCTGCTGTCATCCTCATGACCATAAGTGAGAGAAATCCTGACAGCAAGTAGGATCTTATGTAAGTAGGAAAAAAGTTACTGATTGGTGTCAAACACTGCAAATCAGCTTCCATTAAATCAAAGACCTGTTGTGTATGTTGTGCCTGAAAACTGAAACTTAACTGCAACAAGTTTTCAAATCCAGCAACAGTTTAAGATTACAATTTGCTTACTTACACTTCACACTACTCTTCAACCATTTTAAAGCAGAGATTACAAATCACACGTCAGTTATGGCAAGAAACACAAAACTGTATCCAACCACAACATGTCTGGACACTACACTGATCATTTCTGGTAGCTTTGGTCTATAAATAAGGCCTCTCTATCTTGCTCACACGTCATTCTGTGGTGGCACACTGGCCAAGCGACTGACTGTCAATGAGACCCTTGATCTCATTTTGGATCACGGCCCTGACCACTTGTGCAGGGGGCAGGGGGGTTTGGGAAGTGGCAGAGTGCATAAATTCTCTGAAGAAAAGTAGACAAACTGTCATTCATGTCATAGATTTCACAAAGAAAGGAAAAAGATTTTCAGCAAATTTTCAACAAGTAACACATGATGTCAATAAATAGCTGTTTTTACCTGCTTCCAGTCATTATGCTGAGCTAAGCTAACTTTCTTCTGGGCCTGACTATCTTCTTGTCTAAACAGGATAGATGGTAAACATGTAGAACACTGAAGGTGAAGCAGGTCAAGTGACACCTAGACTGGACTGCAACACATCTTACACAGTATTACCTCTGCAGCGAGTTTGGTGCTTCTCCAGGTTGTGTGACAGTGAGATTTGAAGTAATCCAGCTGTTATAGAGAACAACCTGCAGATGATGTTCCCAAATAGAGATGGAACTATATAAGACCCTAACATCAACCATCAAACTGAGGGGAGCCTCACTTAATCTGTGGGTGGCATCTGGGCCTCTGGTGGTATTCTGGGAGTTGAAAGTCAAACAGTCCTCAGGTCAGGGTGTTAAACTTTCTATAGGCTACCCTCTGTATAGATTTACTTGACATATCCATATGTTACTGAGGTAACCAAGCAGGCAACCCCATCTAGCTTTCCCAGCTCAGTGAGGAGAATTTTAAAGAAACCATGTAACAGTATTTTGATCATGTTATTTTATGTATTATATTTCTTATATGTGTTAACTGTAACAACCGCTGCCAGTTTGTCCCAGTAGTAGTTTGTACGAGTGGTAGTACAGCAATGAAAAAAAAAATCCCGAAAACACATTTCTCTCATAGAGCCACCATTCCAAAAAAAAAAAAAAACACTGCAAACTGAGAACACATCTTCATGTTTGTATTGTGTTTTTTAATCTTTGAAGGTTTTCTATTTGTATATCTTTCCCAGAGCCTAGAAAGGTCAAGTGTTCCATCAGCCCAGTGCTTGATGATCAATTAGTCAAAGTGAATGTCTAACGAGCTCGGAGTCTGGTATTTATTACTTACAATACATCCATGGGGTGGCCACACAGGTGTTTTAGCCAAAGTAATAGTGGAGCTCTAGGGATGGTCTGTTGGTCTGTTGGTCACTCCACCGCTTTGGCCCAGACTGAAGTATATTGGTCATTGTTTTGAAACAGTGTACAGATATAGATGTTCCCAATAATATGAATTCTAATGACTTTGGGGATCCCCTGAGTTGGCCATTAGCACCAGCAGGTTGACATTAGTTGTGGATGGATTGCCACGAAGTTTGGTTCAAATTTGTGGATATGTTGGCTGATCCTGACTTTTCACCTTGTAGGTCAAAGCACAAATTTGTCCAGTACTAAATACCTGATGTGAGTGTCAGTGGTTGTTTGTCTCTATGTGCCCTGTGATGAGAGAGATAATGGATGGATGTTAGCATTGTCATTGTGAAATAACTGTCATGCTGATATTACCATGTAAAATGGAAAGAAAAAACAGTTTACTGAACAATATTAACATGTCATTACATAAGATAAATTTCTTCATTATAGATTTTGTTGGCCTGGTTACATGGTAGTACACGGTATTTGTGAGTGTGTGTGTGCGTGTACTCATTTGAACTTCCCTGTTGTTGAAACAAGACCGGAGTGCTTTCTGAGAGTGTCACTAGCTTCTAACAGGTTTGTAGTTACACTTGTAGTGTTGTAGTGCTGCCAGTTCTACAACATATGGTGTCACACCAGCAACCTTGGCAACAGGCTGCATGCGTGTACACATACATGCATACATACACATACGTATGTACTGTGTGTGTGTGTGTGTGTGTGTGTGTGTGTGTGTGTGTGTGTGTATATATATATATATATATGTGTGTGTGTGTGTATATATATGTATATATATGTATATACACACACAGTACATACAAATGTGTCTGTGTGTCTAGTACACGTAATTTGTGTGTGTGTGTGTGTGTGTGTGTGTGTGTGTGTGCATGCGTGCGTATGTGTGTGCGTGTGTGTGTGTCCATGGTACAGTTCCAGGGAGCACAGGAAGTTAAATATTCCTGATTGTCCTGCTGTCAGTCTGCATCCCATTTGGCAGGCACTACTGGCTGTGGGTGTCATCCGCTATCCAGCAGAGATCTGACCTGCAAGCAAAGGATCAACTTCTACAGAGTTTAAATGATACTTTAGTTATATTGATTATACAAGATTTCATTCCTCTCAATACAAATATTGCACTGAAATGAATGCTAACAACTTATTTGTGAATTCCTGGCATCAGCACTGAGCAGGAGGCATTCTAAAACTCATATTTGCTCCCATTTCCAGCTGTTTTTTGACACTGAGGAAATGATCCCCAAACTCCTCGTGTGATGTCAACTTAACAAAAGTGGCCCTGGTATTTACAATTCAGAAGTCTCCACATCACCATTCTAAGAAATCCAATCATTGTATGCTAACAGCATCGGATTACATCACATCAAGCTTGATTAGATCTAATTAAATTAGGATTAGATCATTACTTAGACACCTTCTTAACAAGGCAGACAGAGCGCCAAAGCGACAAAGAGAGGTGAGACTCGGAGCCACTTTAATTCACACTGGCAGTCTGAGCTGTCGTTTCATTGTGACTTTTGTTATCTAATCATGCCAGGACGCATTAGGAGATGAGTCTGACACAAAAATCTAATTTGACTCACACAGCTTCTGAATAATCCACACAAGACACGGAGGTGTCTCTGGCTCACTTTGTGATCACATTTTTGTGTTGCCTGGAAACAGTCCAGATGTCACACACACAATGGCAATGTAAACAAACATAGGGGAGAAAAATGCAGATTCATAAGCAAGGAGGACACATGGTATTGTAACATCACAGGCACTTCAGGTCTTGTGTGAACACATAGTCATGTGAATCAGATCTCAGAAAAGGTATTGAATTAAAAGGGCAAGACCTTCATTCACAGAGTGTTTGTACTGAGCTACTGGTTGGTAAAATATCTATTTAATCCTTCTCTTGTCAAACAGGAGACTCTGCTGCTTTATTTCATTACCTTTCTAATTGCCCTTTAAGCTCTGCCAAAGCCTGCTGGATTTTTCCGCAACCAAAATGCATTGCTTATTAGAGGCCACTTGTGGATACAGAGTTCAAAGAAGTCAGATGAAATATTGTGATGTTGTACTCAAGGAAGGAAAACGCAGGATGACAATTGTACTGGATGGCTCCTGACTTTTAATGCAATTCAAAAATATTCCTAAATAATTTTTTTTTTTTTGTAGTTTATACTGTATTCACAAATACACTGTGTTGTCTCCACTTTACACACTATCTTCCAGTTTCATTTCCTACCTTCTCATTTGATAATCCAATTGTAGAACAAAGTTTATGAGGCTCCTCTAAAGGCATCAAAACATGTAATATTACTATGTTCAGTTAAATACTACACTCTGTACACTCTGTACACACCCTCCTCGTCTTTTTATGACTGTTTTATGACCACCAAACTATGGTCAGTGTTCAAAAACCTGTTTGTCTCTGTGGACTGCTGGATCCATCTTTCATACAGCAGCATCTGATGTTTATCACACATTCCATCCATTTTCCGTAACTCCTTATCCTTATCACGGTCGCAGGGTGCTGGAGCCAATGCCAGATAACATTGGTGTGAGGCAGGGTACACCCTGGACAAGTTGCCGGTTCATCACAGGACACACAGAAACAAACACACATTCACACCTATGGACAATTTACCTGCATGTCTTTGGACTGTGGGAGGAAGCCACGCAGACACGGGGAGAACATGCAAACTCCACAAAGAAAGGCAGCAGCCAGAAAAACAAGGATCAAACCTGAATTAATTTATAACAGCTTGGGATAGTATTCCACTGTGGAGTTCACTCTTTGAACTCCTGGCCAGAACAGCAAAGTTACATAATAAGATTTGTCTTGGACATGAATGATACACCGCTTGTGGAGATGCGTCTGTAATGTATTGAGTCTAAAGGTTTACATCAAGGGGATTACAGCTGTGTTTATGGACCATATACAGTAAGTGCTGTAATAAACTGGAGACACATCCAGAGGACTGACAAATCTCCATATAACTGAGCTTTACCATAACAAGTCAGGTCGGTGTGTGGGCTTTGCTTTGTGTTTGACTCACTCATTCACACACACACACACACACACACACACACACACACACACACACACACACAGGCAAAAAGAAAGAGTGAGACAGACTCTGGAATGATAAGATATACGAAGCCACCGGTACAGCAGCAGTCATGCCCAAAATTAGTAAGAGAAGGTCAGCTCTACCATGCTCCACTATTTCTGCTTCTCTCTCTTTAAACTGTGTCAAACACATCCCCTTTCAGCTGTAGCAATTATGGTCATTTTATGGTTTAATTATGGTTGTGTTGATGTATTAATACTACGGTTCTCCAACCTGCTTCTCTGTGCTTGTCTCATGTCTAAGAGCTACTGTCCTTGTTGATACTAATACTGATAATTTATATAGCAGGAGTCTAACAAAGCATCAATTACATTACATGATCCCACCTACAGAAAGCGTACAGTAAATCCTTGAGTTCTTCTGTACTTTGTAGTGCTGCAAATTTAGTTTTCTGATACCACTTCACACAAAGAAATGCTATGAAGATTTAGCTATCAGGCTATAAAATGTTTTATGAATCTTCTTATAAATCTCCTGTAAATAAATATCCACTCAGCTGTGTAGATACTTGTATGTAGTAAACTCTTGTTGTTTTAGCAATGAATACAACTGTGACATTCATCTGTGTCAGATTAGCACATCTGGATTTTAGGATACTCCCTAATACTCTATACTTTTTACGGATTAGTCCCAGCTCAGTAAAATTTTAAAGGAGAGTGTCCATGGAGAGGTAATTATGTCAGCAAATAGTGGGTCCATAGATTTTCTGAGGAATTCAAGTCTGGGCTTGGATTCAAGGGCTTCATGACATTCTTGTTCAAAAGCCAACCAGTATTGGATGTTGAGGTCATTGTCCTGTTAGGACATAAATCTTTGCTGAAGATTAAGGTTCCTCAGGGAGTGTACTGCATTAGGCCTCAGCAATTGTCCCCCTGTAAGCTCCGCTTGTCTCTACAGCTGAAAAGCCCATGCCTATGGCATGGTGCTTTGTTTGTCATAGGCGCTATGACATAGGTGCTTTCCCTCCAGAGCGGGAACTTTTATTTGAATGTTAAATGACTCCAAAGGTTCCTTCAATGGCTCTAGATGGTCCTTTCAGCCACACATACATAGCACTTTTGCTAAACAATATTTAAGACCATAGAATCATCCATCAACATCTCCCACTGCAGCCACCTGTAATTCTGTCAGAGAAGCCCTCAGGTTGTTCTCTAGCCAGAAGGTTGTTCGTGCAACTTTAAATCTTCTTAAGTCCATATTTTTTTCTTCCAGTGATGCAGCCATGTGTTTTTGTAAAGTCCCAACCATTCATATTGATATTTTCCCACAAAACAGCATGTCTGACATAATAAAACAGGGGACTTAATGAATCTGCACGGATGCTAGGAATTAGCTTGGAAATAGCCCTGTCCACAGAAGGTGAGGTGTGATCATTCTCTGCTTTTGTTCTTGTCCCTCCAAAACAAAATCATCATAAAAAAATCCTAAAATCTAACTCCACTGTTGCCACCATGTTCACCATGCTTTCACCAGTATTTCACAAGCAGTAACCTCAGTGGCGGGGAAGTGAAGCCAATGCGGAAGTGCCAGAAATGCAGTTCCTCAAGTGGCCACTTGAGGCTGACTGCAGAACAAATCAGTCTCCATAAGTCCCCATGTTAAAATGTCCAACTTCACAGCAGAAATAAACATGCTTACAGCCTGGTACAAAAAACTTTTTGGGTGAATTTTTATACAACTCACTTGTTTAAATTATATTAATACTTAAAGTTATGCAGAATTAAGAGCATGGCTGCCGACAGGTGGGTGTTGTTACAGATGGCTTATTTGAGCACCAAGATGAGCCATGAATTTGCCGATTTTTAGATTAGCAGGGAGGCAGTAGAGGCAGGACTACCAAGACGGCGCCACCACACTGAGCTTCACAATAGCTCTTCAGAAACCTGTGGGTGACATCATGAATACACCATCCTTTCTTTATAATGTCAGTGCCCACTGGGGATTAGTTTGTTTAATCAGAACTAGACAGTTTTCTTCCTGCTTCTTCTAAATGCTCTTTCCTGAAACTAAACTAAACTAAAGGGGCAGCTGTGGCTCGGCTCCTCCAGTCTGCATGTTGAAGTGTCCTTGGGCAAGTTACTGAACCCCAAATTGCTCCTGAAGGCTGTGCCATCAGTGTGTGAATGTGTATGAATGGTTAGCTCCTAAAACTGATGAGCAGTTGGCACCTTGCATGGCAGCTAATGCCATCAGTGTATGAATGTGTGTGAATGGATGAATGAGATATGTAGTGTAAAAGAGCTTTGAGTGGTCGGAAGACTAGAAAGGTGTTATATAAGTACAGTCCATTACCATTTTTTGTAACTTTGTTGTTTATGTTTGTGATTTTGTAGATCTGAGAGAACCATTGTTTGAAAACCAGAGCTTTTTTTTTACTTTCTCATTCATTTTCAATCTTTATCCAGTTCATCTTCTTGTCACTTTTTTTGCTCCGTCTCCTGTCTCCATCTCTCTTTCTGTTATCTGGTGAAGTGTGACACAGTGGAGAATCAGCTGGGGGGTTGTGGTCAGTTCTGACATAGCAGGTAATAGTAAATCAATAACCAGCCTCCCTTACACACAGCTGGATATGAATGACTTTAAAAGCTTCAAACAGCCCAGTCCCTCCAGTTTTCATCAAATACACTCAGTGATTATAGGTCCGGGCTGGGGGGTTGGGGGCTGGACAGATAACAGTAAATCAATGGATTCACTAGCAGCTTTATCTTGAAAACAGATGGGGCATCTTCAAATGGCCAGACAATTGGAACCACAGGATCAGATAGATAATAGGGTAGATGTAAGGCTGAAGTCTTTCGGCCAGCACAAGTGCCGAGCAGCTGAGAATAAATCAATGACAAGCCTATTAACCTCTGCGTCAGCTGCTCTGTCGGGTAGATGAAAAAAGTGGGAGAAAGAGAGGCTGCTGAAGAAGAAGACAAACAGGAGAAGAAAGGGTGTAGATAGAGAGTAGAGAGAAATGTCAGATAAAGAACTTCAAAAGTCCGTGAAAAGCAAAGCCTGTTGGTCAAAGTCTAAAAAGTCGTTTTTTTTCTGCCTCTGCAATTTTCTGCTTTCTAGTTTTCAGCCAGCATGCCATGATTTTCAACAGATAAATTGTCAACATGACACATGATGACTAGCAAAAAGGGCTGATGGGGCCATAAGCTTTGATATACTGTAGCAGTACAGCAGCTGTAATATGTTTGATTCACTTTTAAAAGCTGCAGAAATATAAATAAATAAATAATAACTCATCACAGACTGAACCAAAAGCCATGCCAGTGTTTATGCCATATCTCTCTCTATATAGTATTTTGGTGTCTGCAGAGTACACTCTCTAGCCCCATCTACTGACCAAACAATGGCCATTTACTCTTTTCTCTCTTGAAGCTGCACACATCAGTCAATCATTGACTGACTGAATGGAGTTTACAGTAAAAGCTGCATCACACAAACATGTTTAATTGATTAAAAAGTTGAAAAATTGGTCACATTCTTGAACATAATGTACAGGGACATCTCAAAAATCAGAATCAGAATCAGAAATCAGAATGTACAGGGACATCTGTAGGAATACATCAGATTTGCACACCTTTTACATCTGTTAAATTAGAGATAATATGTACTGTAGCAGGCTGCATGCACACATGGATTTGATGTTTTCAGTCTAATTTGAAGGTGACAAATATCCATCCATTCATCCATTCACTGCAACAACTTATCCTCATCAGGGTCTCAGGGCATCTGGAGCCTATCCCAGCCAGTTCATCAGAACTGGCACATAGGGTCAAACAACCATTCATGCTCACATTCACACCTATGGACAGTTTAGAGTCACCAATTAACCTGCCGGAGTACCTGGAGAGAATCCACACAGACACATGGAGAACATTCAAACTCCACATAGAAAGGGCCCAGCCGGGGTTCACACCAGGAACCTCCTTGCTGTGAGGAGACAGCTCACATGACATTGCCCATCAAACTTTATGAGTCTCTCTGCTGACATGTTTTGTGTGTTACAGATATTAAACAATGTCCACTGCAGTCACTAGAGGTCACTATAGTTGTCAGAAATTAACATGTAACACTCTCTAGCCTATTCTTGACTTGAACAGTCAGTGTGAGTGATATTTCACAGCTCAGTGTGGCATCTAACAATGGTGCAGTGAACAAACAGAGCCAGGATTTTAATTGGAACCATCACACCACATGTTTTCACACATTCATGGTTTCCTTTGAACCTTTTTAGGACGTAAAAATGTGGGTTTGAGATTCTGTGAAGTATAAAAGCCTCAGTAAGCTCCTTATTAAGTCACTGCTTGGTCCAAAAAGAGCAACATTCCCTATTAAATCACTTTCCTCGGGCAACACACAGAAGCACCACCTGAACAAAATATCCTCATATAAAAGGTGTTGTTCAGTCATGAATAGGAGTCTATGCATAGAAGAGAACACAGATGATTTTGCTGGACCCCCTGCTGTGACCTTGAACACAATGTATGTAGCCACATGTCAAGTGTATTATCAGTCACATGTTACATCATTTTACGTCATGCAGACAATAGTGTTTCCAACTAACCTCCCTCCTGCATGTCTTCTTTCAGTTCCTGGTGATGGTAAATACTTGTAATTCCAGACAGCTGTGTTGTAAAATTACCCTTGCTATCCTGTTGCTATTGTGTGTGTGTGTGTGTGTGTGTGTGTGTGTGTGTGTGAATGTGTGTCAAATTACACTCAAGTCTCTTTAGGACAGTCCTAAAGATAGTGACCAGGCAGGAGTGTGTTCATGGGGTGTAACATTGCAGAATTCGGATGAAGAAATAAAGAAGAGAAGAGAAGAGAAGAGAAGAGAAGAGAAAAGAAGAGAAGAAAACTTTAATTCTCTCTGTGATGTAAAATCTGAGCAATAAATGTGTGTTTGAACCTTAAAGCTGCTGAAAGTATCTTTTTAAAAAGCCCTCTTTGCAGCGACTAAACGAATGATGAGGATAGCTAGTGCAGTCATAAATAAAGTCACAATTTGATCTGCAAAATAAAAACAAGTCTAAATAATATGTTTGTTGAATCAACAACTTACAGTGATCCCTGGAGCAGTGCTACACATGGAGAACAGAAATGATCAATTTCACAATGTGCAGTGATATCTGACACTGTAATATAATGTACATGTGTGTTAATACAAAAAATGTCATCAACAAAAAAACCTTACATCTACAAATAATACATATATTCTATAGCTTAAAATGTACTCTTTCATTTATATTATCTAAGCACACTGCTTATAGCCTGCTTTGTCCACTTACTTCAAATAACCTATTACATTATTCATTAAATATTCATTCCACTCTGTTTACAGTTTGCAGAGTAAATAGTTTGTCTTATTTAGATCTTCCTTGTTATTGTTCATTTTTGAGTTTTACTTTGATATAGATTACAGTTAACTGATTAGGATTTCCTATCTTTGTTTAGCTGTATGTCTATTTTTATCTTCCTGTAATTATTCTTGCAACTGTGTGTAACATTGAGGCCAATGGAAAGTCCTTGCATGTGTACAAACAGCCTGAACACAGCCTGTAGGATAAAACAAGTCAGAGCAGGAGAGCTGATGCAGCCTGCTGCTTCACACGAAGAAAGATAATCAGTTCAATCAAGAATAAAAGGATAAGTCAGGTAAACTGCACTGTGTCAAAGAACTTGTTCATCACCAGAGTATGAAGTCTAAAGCAAACATTTATTCTACTGCCCCAAAGAAGGAGAGCAAAGAAGGCTGCATCCTTTGAGTTTTACAGAGCACTTCTCCTTTGTTCTCTCCTTCATCCCTGTCTCGGTCACCTTGTAACAATGTGAGCCTCTCAGTCCATCTTTCTTTCTCCGCCTTCCCCTCACATGAAGAAGATGATGCCTGCTGCGCCCCGCCAAGGCTGAGAGGGGAGGAAAGGAGGGAGGAAGGAAGGGGGAAAGGGAGCATACTAGGAGAAAGGAAAGGACACGAGGGAAGGAAGGGAAGGGGAGGGGGAAGAGAGAAAAGCGAGAGAGAGGGGGGCTTGTGGATGTAGCTCTAGCTGTGAGCCGGGGGGTGAGCTACCTAGCCCGCGCTGCTCTGCCGAAACATCCATGGGTGGCTGTGTCGGGAGCCACCACGACTCCTCGGGCAGCTTAAACGAGAACTCGGACGGCACTGGAGGTAACTTAGAGGCTTGTCGACGTCTTTTAGTGCCGACAAGGTTGGCTTTTGAGGGGGCTTTCCTCTAGGCTTTCTGCATGTTGTCCTGGCTGGAGGTCTCCTTCCCTTCCTTTATATCCATGTCAGACAGAGCCGAACACAGACAAGGCAGCCCTCCCGAGTATGTCGCTCCACACGGCGGGCCTAGAGGCGACAAATGCCGCCTCGCCTGTACTTCATGAACCGGGGGGACATTTACTGAACGACGCTGCTCCCTTTGTTCTTTGCACCAAGCTAGCCGGCTAAAACGTAGCATAGTTAGCCTGCTAGCTTCTCTGCATAACAAATATGGGTCACAGACGGCGATGGCATGCAAGCAAACACACCGGGGAGATACTGTCTGATGTGAATGATGTCCTGACTGTGGATATACATTACTGTTAGATTAACACGAGAAGCTGTTGTGCTCCTTTTTGTTTTTCCTGTTTTTCATATCAGAGCATGTTCAGTGCGTTGGGGGAGGAAAGAAGAAGAAGAAGAGGTGTGAAAACTTAAAGGCAGCGTCAGCTTCATGCTAAACAAAGTGTGTTTTTAACAGTTATTTCCACAAGGCCTGGGAGCAGTCAGCAGCACGCAGTAGACTGAGCCTACAGAAGACTGTAACACTTTATATGTAATTATTATGTAATTATTGAGCAATAAACAGGTTATGAGGCATGATAACTCAAGCAGTGCCAGTGTTAGTGTGTCTTTCTGGCTGAAAATGTTATTTTTCATGCACAGACTTGCATGACTGGTCCAACCATCCAGATGTGTTTGTTGAATGTGGTAGATGTGTGCTGGTACAGAAACTGGTATATGTAGTTTACAGAGCAGACCCACGACAACTGGCTGTGACATGCCAAAGCGTCCCTGACTGAAACTAAATCAAGGATGTCACACTTATGAACATGTATGAAAATTAACCACAGGAGAGATTTTTATGACGCTGACGTACTGTAGACACATTTAGACTGTAGTTTCTCGGTTGTCTGGCCTGAGTTGCTCTGCTGGCCAGTGAGTTATTTTAATCACAGATTGGGAGACAGATGTGTTTTGAGGAGGGTGGGGGGGTCACATAGAGATGCTCAGATAGAGCCTGCTTTTCTTAATGTTCTCCTCAACATGTGTCTGACAAACAAGCAGCTGTTACTTAACACCTTGCTAGATGATGACAAGAGACAAAACATTTATACCCAAACACATGAAAATGTATCTGTTTTCACAACAGCAGGTGTCATAACTAGCTTTACTTAGTTCACGTGTATTTATATCTGATCTTAAAAATGACTTTTACACATACTGACCTACATACACAGAATTTCTGGGAATTACTGAAAGACAGGCAAATTAAATTAGTAAATGATGGGCAGACAGAAGAGTTGGAAAGTGGGCTAATGTAGAAGTATGAACACACAATTGTCGAGTATGTACACAGGAATGCAGGCAGATATTTAAAGTTTGCGTGCTGCACTGCAAGTTTTCTGCTTATTTCTAATGCAGGTATGATGTTTTGGTTTGAGTCAGAACGAGCTGCCACTGATGTTTCAACACAACCACAATCAGACCCATTCATTCATTTTAATATATGTTATTATCTATTTGAGTTTACTGCTGCAACATCTAAATTTCCCCACAGGCATCACTGAAGTTTCAGTACCTCATTTATTCTCCGTCCTAAGCAAACAAATACCATAACCTGGTGGCTTTATGAGCCTTTTTTAAAAGGAACACTCTGTTAACAGTGTGTAACTCTTGTATACAGGTGAATTATGGCGCTAAACACGCCCAAATGAGCAAAGCTAAGTGTAAACAGTCTATCAGTCAGTCTTATTTACTACAAACAGTCGGCTGAAGGTTGGTGTTATCAGTGTTCCATGTGACCAGTGGAGTACATGTGTACCAGCAGCAGGTGTAACTCAACACCTTGATCCGTCATCCTCCTCTGTCCTCTCCTCTGTCTGTGTGTGGCACGCACAAACACAAACTCATAAACACACATACACATACACACACACACGTACAGAGTGTCCTGTACCTTTCATCCCTTTCCTTGTTGATCCAGATGGTGTTATTCATTAGCCATTCTGCTGCATATGGAGAACTGTTAGATGCTATAACCATAACCTTTTAGCTGGGTTTAGTAACATAACACTTCTAGCTTCAGTTATGCTGTGTGTGTGTGTGTGTGTGTGTGTGTGTGTGTGTGTGTGTGTGTGTGTGTGTGTGTGTGTGTGTGTGTGTGTGTGTGTGTGTGCTTGAGTAATCTTGACTACTTTAGATAAATCCTAACTCATCTTATGCCCTCTTTCTCCTTTAACTTCTCATTTCTGTCCTCTGTGTATTCCCCCACCTTCTCTCTCTCTCTCTCTCTCTCTCTCTCTCTCTCTTTCATCTTCTTCTCTACGGATGTCTACTTTCTCTTCCCTACATCCCTACATTTGATTTTTTCTTTATCTTTGTTATCCCTCCCTCTTTACACCCCCACTCTCTGTTGGTTCCTCTATCTTCCTTTATCTATTTTTCTTTCTTTCCTCACGTCCTTCCATTATCTCCACCCTCACTCTAATTCTCCGTGTGTCTCTTTCCATCCTTCCCCTCTGATTCATCTTCCACCCTCTTGTTTTCCTCTATCTTTTTCTCAGTGGCTCTAGGGCGTAACCAGCCCCTGAAGAGAGAGCGGCCTAAATGGAAAAGTGACTACCCGATGACTGAAGGCCAGCTGCGCAGCAAGAGAGATGAGTTCTGGGATACGGCGCCAGCATTCGAGGGCCGGAAGGAGATCTGGGATGCGCTGCGGGCTGCTGCCAGCGCCTTTGAGAGCAATGACCACCTGCTGGCTCAGGCCATCCTCGATGGGGCCAGCATCACACTGCCGCACGGTAAGACACATCTCCACAGTGGTACATGTAACAGATACCTCATAGTGTTAATAAAATTCTGCTGGGTGGACTTTATGTAGGACGTTGCACTTGATGATTACCACCTCAAGAATTTCAACCACCTCTTCTCCAAGTTCTCTAGGGCAACTAAAACATGGAACAAAGGACCATGGATCTTATGAATTTCTGAGCCTCTACTAAAGGCTGCAGGTCTAGTTTTTATGTTCATGAACCTTCATTTTCTTTTTAAATTTTAGGACTCGAAATTGGTTCTTCAATTGCAAATGAATGAAAATACAGGAAGAAACGAGTCTGAGACGCTGAAACTTAAACCATGTAAAGTTATCCTCAGCAGGTCTGTCTAAACATGGTAAATTGAATATCTTTGGACTGTTGGTTGGACAAAACAAGACATTTGAAGGCTTTTGAGCTGTGGGAAATTAAACAGCAATGTTTGACTTTTTTCTGCCATTTTCATAGACAAAACCAATAATTGGAAAAAAATAATCACCAGATTCATTTACAATAAAAATATCATTAATTGCAGTCCCATGATAATGGACACTATTGTCCCACAATGCATTAGACAAAGGAAATAAAACAAATAGTTGATGCTAAAACAACTGCAAGACCACCCCAGAATGCAACTGAAATAGCATTAAGGTCATTATAATAGACAAGTTAAATTGGCAGTAACATTCTAAGGTTACATCTTTTCTTGTTAGTATAATAGCCATCCATCAATTATCTGTAACCACTTATCCTCATCAGGGTGATGGTGGGGCTATCTATATATCTATATCTATATCTATATCTATATATATATCTATATCTATATCTATATCTATATATATATATATATATATATATATATATATATATATATATATATATATATATATATATATATATATTAGTATAACGAGGTGTGGAAATTTCTTTCTAAGAACCATTGTGATCAAGCAGCAACCTCCGTGGCTGGGAAGTGAAGCCAATGTGGAAGTGCTAAAAAATGTAAATCCTTGGGCGTCCACTTGAGGCTGGCTCCAGAAGTGAGTCAGTCTCCATAAGTCCCCATGTTAAAATGTCCAAAAAACAGTTTTGGTCTCTATAGCTAATTTCCCCGTTCATGACAACTGTACTGAGGGTGAATTTTTATACAGCTCACCTGTTCAAATGATATTAAGGCTTAAAGTTATGCAGAATTAAGAGCGTGGCCACTTGCGTGCCATCACAGCTTGCTTGAACACCCAGGGGTCATTCAGCTCGCCTCAGGTCTACTGATGTTCCACATTTTTGTTGATATTTAGATTAGCAGGGAGGCGTAAGAGGTAGGACTGCCAACATGGCACTATGGGTGACGTCAGGATACGCTGTCTATTCTTTATACTGTCATGGATTCTGATGCAATGTGGAACATTCTGCATCGAAAGGACATTTTAGCCCACAAACGATGATTGTTGATTTTCAAACCATGGCTGGACAATAAAGTCGCCCACTTGCAATGAATTGTGGGAAAATGTTGGGCTTATCTTTTATATATTTCTGTAAATATATTGTATCATAAATTTACTGGAAAAGCACAAACTGGATAAGACGCATGCTGTGTGTTAAATCTGCCAAACGAAAATGAAAACATCTGCAGCTATAAAGAATACAGCGAGGTCAGCTAATCAGACAAGAGATGAGGAGGCACTGTCAACTCTGCCATGCACCTCTGAGAGAGGGAAGAGAATCATGTATATACAGATGCAGATTTTTATATTCTAGGTTCAGTTTCTGTCCTCCTCAAACAAGAAGGAGGATTTCAGTGGATAGTTTGAGAACAGCCTCCATGTTTCTTTATCAGCGAGTTGAAGCAGGTATAAGAAGGGTTCATGTTGCTTTCTGACTGAAAGAGAAACCCAATGTGTACTTCACTTGAAGGAATATTCGTCTCAAGCTAATGCTCCTCTACTCTACAATACCACAGTTAGAAAAGCAAAAACTGTGAGATGGCTTTGCCAGGACATGACATACATTCATCAGCCACCAGACAGCCCTCAAATATTTATAGGACACATTAACAGACTTAGAGTTGAGTGAAGTTGGTGTTGAAGTTTCGTAAACAGGATGTAAAATTTGTCATTTCTGTTCGGGTGACTGGCATCTGTGCTGTCCTTTTTGCTGGCTCACACCACGATTGAGTGTTCAGTGAATATGGACCTGATTCCAAACATTTCCAAGCATTTACAGTATTCAGGCTGCAGTTAAAAGAAGTTAAAGATGCTGAACCTCTAAGTGTATCTCAACGACCACATTTTAGAGTTTAGGCTTTAGCTATTAGGAGCTATATGCTGTAAAAGGAATCAGTGAATAATAAATGAGATGGCGTGTGTTCTGGTCTCCTGAAAGTAGGATTTAATGAGGTTATCACTCACATAAGTGTACCAAAGATAGTGCATCTCCTAAGACGCATCCACATCAAACATATCAATAAAACTCCACACGGTAATTATCCGCTGGCTATCATCAGCTATCACCCCAGAGTCATGTAATTTCATCTTTTTTTTTATTTTGGTGAGTTTTGGAAAGTTTTGCTACAAAGGTGGTTCTCTGTTCCTTCTGACTCTCCATACTTTCATATGAGAAGTGTGTTTTTTCACTCAGTGAAACATCATAAGCTAATCAAATACTGTTCTGCTATGAAACATGTTGGTATCTATGTAAGGACTTCATACCCTTTAGCCCACACCACACTTGTACTCTCAGCCTTTGTTTTTTCCTGTTAGAGGCAGTTTATTTCTGAGGGACTAGCTGCCAACCTGAACTTTTTAGACTTTTTGTAGGTCAGCTTTACAGGAAAGCAGAAGTGGGCAGATTTATTCTGTTAGTTAGGCCAACAGGGAGACTGAATGTCAAGGTTTCAAAGATGGTAAAACAGCTCTAGCTGATATCATTTTGAGTAAAGCAGTTGCCAACAGATAGCCTATTTTGTGCATGTAAACGTAGTCGGTGTCTTGTCTTTCTCCATTCCTCTTAGTAGTTTGGTCAGATCAGAGCCTGCTGGGCTGCAGCTGTGGATTCCCCAGGCCTGACATCACCATTTCACTCATCCAGCACTCTGGTACAAAGAGCAGCAAGATCACTAGATCAATATTTTACCACTCACAACTTTATGCTTTTCTATAGCTCTCTCTTTTTTTGTTTGTTTGTTTTTATAGTCGATTGTTTGACAGTAGATTCTTTGCTTTGTTTCACTACCCAAAGCCCACAGTAAGTGTCAGATAAATCAGTTGCCAGCTGTGCAGAATCAGAAGATATTTTCATCACATTTCATGCAGCAGTTACAGTTTATATTTGGATGTTAATCTGCAGGTGAATACACTATGATATGGCTATTTAACGGTTAAATTCTGTTCTGTAATGCACTTATTGCGCTGTGTGTGTTTGACTGGCAGGTCTGTGCAGCAAGTGGATGGCATGTGGTGAATCTAGTGGGCAGAACTTATCTAGAAAGTCATGCCATCCATATCTGCAGAACAGGAACAGAAAACTGCTCAACTCAGTCTCAGTAAAGTCTACAGCCATGCTAGCAGCTCTGTGAGGCTGGGACAGAGGTGCATCAGCATGCTAACATACACACAGTAACAGTTACCTAGTCAAGCCTTTTTACCGTGCATTTGAATGGTTTACAGCTTAAAACATGACAAGGTTTTGATATCCTTGGTAGTTAGGGCTGGTTGTAGCAGCCCTAACTGAACTGAACTGAAGCACACAGACACTGAAGAGTAGAGCTGCCAAGCAGGGCTGTCCGCTGGTATAAGCGGGCTATGCGGTTGCTTAGGGCCACAACTGCTAGGGTGGGCCACACATTAACTTATGGACTTATGTTGTGTCCTGCAGTATCGCATTGCAACGTTATCAGTTGTCAATTAGTTTTTGACTGTGACACAGACCTGTGTTGTCATTTTGAAACTCAGTTTGTAAAGTTTAGCCAACGTGAGAACACTTCTGACCCCTAAAGGTAATATTTTTTTATCTTGTGTGCACAAGATGTTGTTCAGGTTGGTCAAGTGTCAGTTTAGTTGCAATACACTAATGAATGCTGCAGCATTTTGGTTGCGTAGTGCAATGTTTAAGGATTCATGTTGGCGTCCTGCTGTGACCTGGCTTTGTTCAATACTGAAATAAATAATAATTTTACACTAATTGCTTGTACTATTTTAAAAAAAGTTTGAATTGATAGAGAGGGCTCGCACATCTTCTGCCCTGAAGATTTTATTTTTGATATCACAGCTGTCAACAAGTACAGTACATACAATCATTTAAAGTGTTGTGGTACTTTTATAGTTTTATAGTTCTCATTAACAAAACCAGCAGTCAATAAGTGAGGCTTGGCTGAGCATTCCAGTCAAATCATTTTTAAAACCTCCATCAAACGCTCTTTTGTATTGTGGTATGACATTCTAAGGGGTGAAAATAAAACTTGATGTTGAGTTCTCTCCATTATGTCGGCTGTGTGTATCTGAAACTGTTAGAGATGCTTATGAATTTATAGTAAATGATCTTGCACAAGTTATTTATCTTGTGCACACAAGATAAAAAAAACTATTACCTTTTGGGACTTTAGGGGCTCTGTAGAATCGTGTGCTACTGGTCTGGACTTTGTCTGCAGTATATTTGTGTATACGCCTTAATTTAGCAGTACAGCGTCTCTCCCTTTCCTCTTGTTTATTTCTGCTGTGAAGTTGGACATTTTAACATGGGGACTTATGGAGACTGACTCACTTCTGGAGCCAGCCTCAAGTGGCCGTTTGAGGAACTGCAGTTTTTGTAACTGCGGAGTTGGCTTCATTTCACAGCCACAGAGGTTGCTGCTTGTTCCATCCAACCTACTACAAATGAAAACATCATTCTAACAACCAAAGACATTAGCTCCACCTGGAAACTATTAGCATGGTGCAGCTGAATGAATAAACATTAAGGAGGAGCCAACTGGAGAAGAAAAAAGCAAAAGTACAGACATTGAGATTTGTATGTTATGAACCATGTTTAAAGTCCGTGTAAAGACAATTCTGAGATTTCTTTCAAAATACATTAAATATGTTGTAAAATAGTTGCTGAAAATATGTGAAAAGACTTTGAACGATATATTACTGATATGTGGAGTTAGAGGTTCAAACAGTTTTTCACCAGTTTTCAGTCCAGGATTTTGTGGCCGGTCCTTAAAGGGTGGCTCGATGACACGCTGAGGCCACCCTGAGCAGAGAGAGAGAGATTCATTCATATCACTCAGTGTTTCAAAGTTAGTCATGTCATTTTCTGAACTCATCTGACACGTTTTAGTCACTTCAAAATGGCTGCTTGACTGCTCCTGCAAGTGGGCGTGGCTTCAGAACATTCAGAGGACACGCCCCCACAGTCCTGGGGCTGAGAATTCATTTTTACCTGATTTTAACACCTAATGTCATAAACTTGTTGATATTTTTAATCATTCAAATTTGACTGGGTGGTTAATAACACTTTCTTATTTGGTCTGACAAACTCAGAACACATTTATTCTGACTTTACACTTTCTGACTTTAACGTTTACTGTATCTTGTATTTATATTGGCCTTTTGTGTTATGTCACACATAAACATGATTTGGATATTAATCTCTGTATGTTCATATTAGAATTTATACAACAGAAGATGTTGTTAAAGGCTTGTAGTAACTTGTGCACTTCTTTTTCCACCAAGTGGTTTTTGGTAAGTGCACTTGTTAACCACATTACTGCATGAGAAGAAAACTAAGTTGAGCTCACCCTTTACTCTCACTCTCACTCTGGTAGACCGTGACCTGAGGCGACGTGTTGCCTTAATGTCCTCACCTTGACCACAGCATATAGAGATATATATATATCATTTAGAGAGCCGAGAGCGGCATCCTGTGAGGCTCTGCTGACTCATCTCACTCTTACTTACCACAGAACTCATCGCTCTTGCAAGTGGCTTGTGCCTCAATTTAAGTCATGAAACAACGCAGCCCGGTGCAGTGACCTTTTAGATGCCATTTACAAAACAGACGAGGTGAAGAGGTGTTCTTACTGGTTTGCTGTGGTTTCATTATTTAATTCTAGTCAACATCATAACCATCTTTCAAAAAATTATTCTTATGAAGACAAACGTATTTGGGACAAATTGTTTTCAGATTTTATTCAGAGGTAATCAAAACCACAAAGATGACATCAGGCATAAAAAAACTAGTGACAAAAAACAATTGTAACGGGGATCTGACTGAAATCCCCATGAGGGTCCCCCCCTCTGAATACCACTGTATTAAGTTTCTATCTGTGGAATAACATGACCTCTGCACTACATCTTGTTTCCCCCTCTCTCCTCCAACTCTTTACTCTGCATCTGAATCACAGCAGTGACATAATGTCTTTTAATGTTGTATTCCAACAGATACATACAGTCTGCTCTTCTCCGACTTTCACTATGTGATCCTGTGTACCCAGTTGTACTCTCATTTCTCCATTTCCTCATACTGCAGTGAAATGTGAAGTGGAGGTCAGGTTTTGACTTTGTTAGTTGGAAAAGTTCAGTCAGCCTTTGACTTTCGCTTTATGAATACAATCATGAAAATGTAGAAAAGAACACATTTATTTAAATATGAACGTGCCAGTTCATTTTCTATCCAGACCATTCATTTAAAGAGGAACGCTGACGGATGACTTGAAATGTTTACTGAAGCTGTTTATTGCTTTGTATTGGAACTTCCCAGTTAAACATTCACCTCATGTACCAAACATAACTATAACATAACTATACTTTGGAATGTGGGTTACGGTGGAGATGTTATCATAACCGAGAGGATTTTTCATTATTCCAGGAGCTCTGACAGAATGTTACGATGAACTGGGGAATCGATACCAGCTGCCAGTCTACTGCCTCTCTCCTCCCGTCAACATGATTGAAGAGCGCTCTGAAGAGCTCGATGGTTCGGATCCAGACTCCGGGGCCGCAGACCCATCCACGGGCAGCGTTGGCGACCCAGGCTCAGGAGGGGAGTGCCAGCTTCGGCTCCGGCTCTCCACGGGCCGCGACATCCGGCTGGCGGTCCGTTCCACAGACACAGTGGGCGTGATGAAACGTCGCCTACAAAGTCACGAGGGCGTGCCTGCCGCAACCCAACGCTGGTTTTTCTCAGGTCGGCCACTGACAGACAGGCTGCGCTTGGACCAACTCAACATCTCCAGGGACTATGTAGTGCAGGTCATCCTCAGCCAGCCACCACCGCCAGAGCCGGTATCAACACCAGGACACACACCAGAGGCCTCCGGGCCAGTGGCTGTGGAAGGAGTGGCTGCAATGCCACAAGAACCCACACCAGTGGAGAACTAATTCCCCCTCACCTACAGCCTGGAGGCAGAAGTATAAAAGGAGGACAACAAGGGAGACACAAGAATTCTAGTTGATTATGACTTCTCTTTTGATTTGCACTCTTCTCTTCTCTACTGCTCTCTCTTTATTTTTGCAGAGAAGGGCTTTGTTTGGGCAGGGTCAGCTGTCTGCCGGAGCAAAAGGACTCTTGCATTGAGAATAGACTCTTCCTTTTGGTTTTACACGTTGAAATTTTGACCTTTTTGAAGTCTTTTTAACTGTTCCTATGGAAACCAAACAAGAAAATGAGACCTTTGTCAGGTGGCTTAAAGGGTTTTCTTAGCAACACTGATGTTTGAATGTTTCTGTGTTTCAGTTTCCATTCAAGTTCTGCTCTCCGAAGCTGGGTCAGCAGAATTCTGTTTCTGAGGCTACAGGGTTATACATACATTGTCATGACACATTTTCAACACGATCAGTTTAGAAAGAGAGGACTGAAGATGAACATCCATGACAGTTATTCAGGCAATTATTCTTAATTCTATGTGAATCAAATCAAGAACATTTCCTCTCTGGCGGATTAAGTCAGTATGTAACAGCTGTAAAGAGAGGTTTGTATTGCTAGCTAGTAAACAGAAATGTATGTGTGAGGTTGCAGTCAGGAGGCACAACAGTGTTTTACCAAACTGCCGCTGTATTAGACGCTTTACTTCACTCTGCTTCACGAAACAATCAGAACAATCATGTAATAAACATTCAGTAGTCAGACTGTGTGCGTGTGTGCGTGAGTAAGTGTGTGTGGATGTTCACTTATGTTCAAGATACAACCACACGTATTCATATGGCAAAAGGATGGAACATCAGAAACACAGTTGCATATTTTGATGAAAAATAGGTTTTTAATTAAAATTGATCATTGTTTCTATTCCTCCGTCTCTGTCTGTTTGATTTGATGTAGAAGTGGGACAAAATTCTGGCAGTATGTTCCAGGATGTGATTTATATTCTCTATCCTGCCTGTTTATGGCGAATAATAACTGGTAAAAAGGCTAACAGTGAATTTTCTGTAAAGGGTGGACATCAATAAGCCAGACATATTGTGTTGTTACAAATATCAGGAATGGACTATAATATCAGAATCACTTTTATTCGCCAGATATGTGAACACACACGAGGAATTTGACTCTGGTTACACTTTGCTCTCAATACAAACATACAGACATAGGTACAGTTAAAAAACAAAACTGAGGACTTGACAGGTAAACGTAGACATTAACATAAACAGGAATAAGAACAAAAGCTATGTACATGTGAAAGGGTAAATATATACATAAATATCTGTGTATAGATAAGAAATGTAATATACATTGCGCATTCACCTTTGTTATCTTTGGTCAATGTGTTGTATCAGTAAGATGAAATGGTAACTTGTGGTTTTGTGTGGAGTTTTGTGGCTAAACTATTTCCTGGAGTCACCAGATAACTAGCTACTAAATAATCAGAAGTGACATCAAACTTCTGATAAGCTATATTAGTCATTAATATTGACATAGCTTATTTAGAGTTTTTTTTTTTTATATATCAGTAATAACACTTTATAGCACTTCCCTTTTCCTTTGATTTCCTAATTTCAGCTTCCTTATTTTAGATCTACTCATTCCAACCAGACAAACTGTGGAAAATTCCTGAAAAAAAACACAATGATGCAAAAAGCCAGAGGAGATGACAAACGCTGTGAGAAATGAAGTGTCGCTGTCTGATATTCCCAGCTTCAGGGCAAATAAATAAACGTCATTCATCCAGTGACGGAATGAGGAAGGAGCTTAACACGCTATCTATCTATTGCTACTTGTGTAAAGAAACTCTTTAACTGCTTGTTAATGACCCCCAACCCCCCTGTGATGCTTTTAATGTGAAAGGTCAAGTCATGCGTGAGTGATAGGAAGAAGGGAAGTGAATATAATATATGGGCAGTGTGGCATTAAACTTCCCATTGTCATAATCGTCTGCAATCGGAAACAGGTCAGTGGCTTTTTTCTGGAAATACCTTCGTGCATCACACCTGCCTGTGGTCAGGGTCTCTCCGTTCAGAGACACATACACCATCCTAAAAAAGAGAAAGCTGCTTTTCGGTATGACAGACTGTGTGTATCATGTGTAAAGTTTGTAGTTTGGGAGTGTAAATGCCATCAAAGTGGGTGCATAGAAGCAATGGACTGACTTTCTGAGCAACAGTTAAACTATGATTCAGTACAAAGGTTTGAAACCACAAAGTCCCACAGGCTTGAACAATAGTCATCTATCACCTTTCTTCACACACATAGCCGTGTTGAATTGAAAATAAACCACTATACTATAATAATGTGTACTTATTGGAAATGGTCTACTTACTATCATGACAGACAGACTACACTGGCATATTTAAATCATGATGGTCTCAGTGGTTGGAGAATAGATCATTGAAACTGGAACTGGAAAAAATAATCACTGTCCTGTCCATGCGATGTTTCAGTTAAAAGATGTTCTCTTTTGTTTCATCCTGGTGCAACTATTCTCTTTCCCACTTCTTTGGAGGTGTCATCACTTTTCCCCCCTTGTTCCTGTTCGTTAGAATTCTCATGACCATTTTGCAAAGTACCTGTTTTCAGTCATATAACACCACACAGCATCACACACACACTGTCATGTGCAAACACTTTTCCAGTTCCCTTTCCCAGAGGTTTCTTTCTGCATTGTCCTGACTTCCTCCACAATGGTTAGCGTGGCACACAATTTCACAATGGAATATGGTGTAATATGAATTGTACTTTTGTTCTCATCCTCCTCGTGAATGCGTAAATCAAGCTGGACAAAAGAAGATTCAGAAGAGTCACATTTGAAACTACATGTGGATCTGTTCCTTTGCTTCATAATTCATTCAAATTAAACTTAATTGAAAACTTCGGTGGTTCCACCTGATGGATTAGATCATGATCTTACATCACCATAGTCTCAGGTAATAGTTCACACACGCATACCAGTGCCTTAGCTCACACACACACACTCACACATACACACATACACACATATACACACCACAGTTCCTCTTGTGTACTGGGGTTTTTCTAACCTTCTGCTTCTGCCGTAGATAAATACAGCAGCAGTATGCTGAGTTCATGCAGACAAGCTGAACAGTCAATCAGCACAGACATCTCACCTCTGTTAGGTCAGTCTTCAGTTGTGACATTTTTGGATCGAATCCCGTTGACAAGGTAAGATCAACTAAAGTCGTTCATTTTCTGTTCTCTGCTTTTTTCCTCCAGCTCTTCATTCAGCACATATTCATTCTGATGAATAACCCCTGTTTCGTTAGTCTCACACTCAGTCTCAGGTTGTAAGAGAAATCTAAGGGGTGTTTAAGTGGAGAGGAACGCAGATAAAACATCTTTCTGCTGTTTTGTGTTTGTTTGTTTTTAATACTGGCTATTTTTACTTCTTCAGCACCCTAAAAATGATAGAAATAAAACTTTATACTGAAGTATTTCAGTTTTGGGAATCTTTATACTTGTTAATATTGTACTTTTTATCTTAAAATGTTTATTTTAGGTAATAACCTGTAATAACCTGTTACTTGTCAGATTCTGACTTGAACAATCAGATTTATGCATTTTAAAAAGTCTCCTAACCTTTATAGGACATTAAAACCAATAGAAAAAATGGTTCCAGTGCTTGTACTATACTAATTTATTGTCCTTTCTCTCTAGATGCGCACATTGTTCCTTGTAGTCCTGTACATTGGACTGTGTTGTTCTGACAGCAACCAGGAAAGCATAGAGACTCTAATGGATAATGGTTGGTGACTCCTCCTTTCTCGACTGAACATCCCTCTTTCTTTTCATTTGTCTCTTCACCTCACATACAGAAAATGTTGACTCAAACCAGTCTCTGTGTGTGTGTGTGTGTGTGTGTGTGTGTGTGTGTGTGTGTGTGTGTGTGTGTGTGTGTGTGTGTGTGTGTGTGTGTGTGTGTCTTGTCTATGACTAGTTCTGGTCCTGAGGGTGTCTGATGGTGAAGGCAGCATGGTGTATGTCCCTCTGACCTGTGGAGAAGCTTATGAAAACCAGCCTGTGTTTTGGAAGAAAAACGGTAATACAACTGTTACTAATGCTATTACTACTGATAGTACCTGTGCCATTATGCTTGGTATCATATAACATGGTAAAGTAGAATACAATATGATACCAATGCATTCTAAAAAACAAAACTTTTCTTTAGTCAGGTGGAATTTCTTTGTCATTTTGAAGGAATGACATGATTGTTACTTTGACTCATGTCCTTGTCCCAGGTGAGGTGCAGCCAGCACTGCAGGGGAACCAGGTCAAAGTCCTGGTGGAGGAGATGGATGGAGGAAACTACACCTGTCACCTTGGCCCAGACGGAGAATACCTCAACCATACTGTGATCCTGATTCAACTAGAGCCAGACAATAGGACTGTCATACTAGAAGAAAAATCCCCTGAAGAAGGTAAGAAAAGAAAAAAAAGACAGAGGGAGTGAGGAGGCAGGGGAAGAACAAAGAAGGCACACACTGAGAAAAAAGACAAACAGAGAGAGACAAAGATTTGTTGTGTTTTTGGACCTGAAGAGTTATTTCACTGGAGGAGACAGAGGATAGATGTGACAGGACAACTGAGATAAGAACAATGAAGAGGCAGAGAGCTGTGGCCCCAAAGAAGACAACATTCAACAGATGAATGACAGGGCTTTAATAAAAGGAGGATCACTTGTAGAGTCATGATGAGAAGAAAGAGGGGAAAAGAGAACATTAAAAATGGAAAGAAATCAAATAGAGTAAGACAGCACAGCGTTAAATTCATGGTCACACTTCAATGTATAGCTGTAGCATAAACAAACTTGGTGTGGTTAGTTCGTAGTCATCACAAACGTGTTATTTCTAATCCCTGAAAGAAGAAATTAAACATGTTTCAAAGGGTTTTTCTCATCAGTCTTTTGCCACCTTTCATTAATTGTAAGAACCCGTGAAAGCTCTAAAAGCTTCAGCACCATTTGTATTGAAAAAAAAAAACATCCTTTCTCTGGTTTTGTGCCACAAGGCAATGTTTTATGTGCCCGCTTTGATGGAACAAAATGTTAAATATAGTGAACAGGCTGGTATGAAGCTGGCAATCTTCTCTTGTCTGGCTTGTTCACAGTAATTATATGAATGTCCTAAAATTAATCTTGCAATGATTTATCAATTTTTAAATGCTGGGACCTTCAAAAGAAAGATATAAAGGACATGAAGAACATGCAGCACAGGCAGGTGGAGTGCTAACAGCATTTCTGCTCCTCCAGGTCACATTCACTGTTCAGCACCAAACTATAAAGGCTCCTTCCACTGCGCCTGGACAAAAACAAGTTCCAGATCCAACGCTGCTGTCCTCCTGGTGAAAGCAGAGCGGTGAGGACACAGAACCTACTCATGTAAAGTAGATCTTGTATCCTGTTCTAGTATTGTACCAACCAGTTTTGTCTTCACTCTAGTCATTTGGAAAAGATTTCTTGTGAGCTGAATGCTGATGGGTCAGGGGTTCACTGCCAGGATGCCAGCTGTCCATACAAAGAAGAACAACACCGCATCTTCCTCACCATTTACATACACAGCAACGCTCGCCTGGAGGCCTACACAAAAGCTTTCTACCTGAGAGAGATTGGTAAGTGGTTAAGTTTTGATGTCTGTCAAGCGTTGGCAAAATCTTTCATGGTTTGCTCTTGAGTTTTTTATCCATCCACTTCCATCTTGTCTTTTGCGAATGGCTGTGATCCTGCCCCTTCCTTCTCCACCTCATCCTTCTCCTTCCTCACACTTTTTAGTGAGGCCGGCAAAACTCCCTAATCTGCACACCAGTGATGGGAAGACGTTCAACTGGGACTACCCTGACTCCTGGGAGAAGCCCTGCACCTTCTTTGGCCTGCAGTATCAGGTCAAGGTGGTGCACAGCGGACATTCCTGTCACAGTGAACAGCACATAGTAATGGTATTTAACGTGTGATGGAGATCAGATTACACAGCTTTTGCATTTGCAGATTTCTGGTTTAACTATATTACTCCGTCTTTAATATGTTGCCTCCTCTCTTGTACACCAGGACACCACTGAGGAAAGAAATTTTGTGGTCAATGTCAAAACCAGGAAGTACGTTTTCTGTGTGCGAGCTCAGGACAAGCACACTAGTGGGCCGTTTAGCCCCTGGAGCCACTGCACGTAAGTATAATACTGGGACCTCTAGGAGTAAGACCTGTTTTGGCTGAGTTTGTCATGCCACCAACACTGATGTGATCCATACTGATCTGTCCAACCTGTCCTGTCTCCAGAGTGACCAAACAGCAAGTGGAATGCTAACTTCTCCCGCTGGACTACAACCACAAATGAAGGAAGAACACGAGGATGAATACAACATTCTTGTAGCTCCTGTTTTTTATTTTTTTCTATTTTCAAACATTCTTTTAAGCAATGCAAAAAATTGATTGAATGTATACCTGTACAGTATTTATTGATCCCTCATTTGTCTCAGTATATCGTTAAAACAGTTATTTTTAATAAGATTGAAATCAATTCCTGATTCTGTTTTAACTCCTATTTATAAGTAGTCTTGCTGAATTGTTGCCAAAATATATTTTTCAACATTTTGTAATAAATTGATGAACATTTATCTTTCATTTTGGTCATTAGTTGTGATGAAATATTTTACTAATGTAAAAGATAAATATAATACATACAATATTCTGCGACTACTCATTTAAAATGATGTAAGGAACAATGAAGAAAACAACAAACAAACAAATTAGGTACAAAAAGGGTTTATTGTCATATTTACAGCCAGGATGTCAGGAATGTGATGAAGGCAGATCTTAAGAATTCATCTCAAGAACTGAAAAGGAGTCACAGGAGTCCGACAGAGCTGTAAAACTGACTAAATCTGACTAAATCACAGCCCTGATGTTTCCAAGAGCTTCCCCTTTCCCCCAACACTTCCCCTTCTTCATCCAGAACTTCAAATGTAAGTTGACAATAAGTGCGGAAACATTAATTTTAGTGAAACTGTAAAATGCACATTTTGTGCTGTCACTTTCTTGCCTTCCCCTCATCATCATCATCATCATCATCATCATCATCATCATCATCATCATCATCATCATCATCATCATCTTCCCTCATCCTCCGTTATTCACTAACATTTCCATTTACCAAAACAGTTCAATAAAAAATTCAAACTAAACACAACCTAATGAATTCTGAAAAAGCAACTTCACAAAAAATAGAACTAATATGCATATCCACCCATTCACCCATGGAAACCTGACCATCTATGTACCTACAGTACTATGCATGTATACAGTATACATACGACATCCTCCAACCTACAGGTCTGTGTCCAGTGACTCCTGTATACAAGTAACAAGTTCTCCATCAAAACGTGCACGTACAACCAGTCTCGAGCTCAGCAGCTGTTAATGTCAGTAGCTTTGAGGATTATTGCATATTATTATCAAATTGTGAGGGTAACAGGTGTCAGTTTGATGCCCAAGGACTATTACTCTTAACACATTGTGCCATAGACTCGCTGGATGTCCTGCAGTAAACTGTGGATATATCCTCATTTCTTAAACATATAACTTACTAATTATTTCAAATTGCATTCTTTTCAAACCTTCTTTCTTAAAGATGTAAAATGAAGCTAACCCCACCCTGTACAGGAGTGAAGGACACTGCTGTTTTGACTCGCTCAGTATTTGCCATGTGTTTTCAAATTCATGCTGTACACCACATCCATCTGGAAGGTTTGAAGGACTTCAGATATTTTCAGGTAATATTGGACTGTGGAATCCAAGACCTGTTTTGTAAAACATGTATTTAGAGACTGAGAGAAGTTTGTCGATCACAAAACTACGAGTAGTTTTGAATCCACACAGTTGGCAATTATCATGCCGACTGATAGTAAGTGCCATTATTACTGTAATAAAGGCAAATTATATTTTTTATGTGCAAGATTCAGAAGAGACAGAGAACATGCAAGTATAGAATTTGGGAATCCCATCTCAGTCCTGAGCTTTTGAGTGCCGGTAGCTGGAGGGTTAGGATCTGTCATAAGGTTTGAAATGAGGGCCTTGGGATAGCCATGTTTCTGTGAATGTGTGTGAGAACTGGATGGTGGGATGGCAGCGTCCAGCCCAAGTCTTTGCCAAGGATGGAGTCCCTGCTCAGTGGTGCTGCCTCTTAGATAGGTACCTAGACAGACAGACAGTTCATTTTTTAGACATATTTGGGTGAATTTATTTGGATTTCAGATACTGTGCATGTTCTTGGTTGTACAGGTGCTACAAGCATGTACAGTGGTGGCCAAAATGATTAGAACACCTGGCAGATCTGAAAATACTGACCCTTTTTTTTTTTCCCCAAAACATGATTTCATTTCATAATCTTCATAAAACATGCAGATGTTACTGTGAGCACAACAAATATCAGATGAAGTGAGTCCTACTGATTTTATCCACTTTGAACTTTAATATTTAGTATGTCCACCTTTTGCAGCAGTTAAAGCAGCACATCTCTCTGGCATTGTGTCAATATATTTCCTGAGAACTTCAACACTAATGTTATCCCATGCCTTCTGCAACTCAAGCCAAAGACTTTCCTTTGAATGTACAATACATCTATCCAGTTTAATTTCCAACTCGCCCCAAATTTGCTCTATGGGGTTGAGGTCTGAACTTTGAGGGGGCCAGTCCATCATTTTCAATGTTTCAGCAGATTCCTTCTGTCACAGGTAGTTCAGACAATAGTTAGAAGAATGTTTATGGTCATTGTCCTCTTGGAAAATGAATCCAGGCCTAATAAGATAACTCCCAGATGCTATTCTGTGTCTTACTAGAATATTGTGGTATACTTTCTTATCCATGATGCCATCAGTTTTCACTAAGTCACCTGTTCCTGAGGCTGAAATGGCCCCACACCATAATACTACCCCCTCTGTGTTTAACTGTTGAAAAGAGACACTCATTTTTATATCTCTCCCCCTCCCTTCATCCAACATACACTCTTCACTTGTTGCCAAACTGTTCAAACTTCAAACAACACTTTATATCAATCTTCCTTTGACCATTTCTTGTGTTCTTTTGTAAATTTCAGGTGTTTCACTCTATGTTTCTCTTTCAGTAATGCTTTCTTTGCTGCTATTCTGCCAACAAGTCCTTCTTCACCCAGTTTCTGACACACAGTTCTTGAAGACACTGTTGCACCATTAGTCATTGTGGCGTTGATCTTGTCACACAGTTCTCGTGAGGTCTTTCTTCAGTCCTTAAGACTGAGAATTTTGAGATGCTTCACTTGTCTGTCTGAAAGTTTCTTTTTTTCTGCCTCTCCCCTTTTGATTCTGGTGTGAATTGGTGGCATCATGGTAGTCTAAAGTGTACTTTACAGTGCTTGGACTGCAGGAAAATGACCTAAATCTCCGTATGATGGCTCTATTCTATGGTTTACAGAGCATAATGATGACATTGTAGATTTTCCATTCATTTTATGGGTATTTTAATGACCAATTCAACAAAACAACTGAAACCTCTTAAGCATGCCAAGTGTTAAATGCTAATAATTTTGGCCACCACTGTATATACAAGCCTATGTGTGCCTACCTCTCCCAGTGTTTGTGGTTCAGTCCACTGAAGTCATCAAGTTTGGCAATTTCTTTGAGATATTGAGCCAGTTTATACAGCTCCCTGTCCTTCTCCCTGTTAAGATGGGCCTTCATGAAGGGTCGAATCTAACACACACAAACACACACACAGAAAGTACGTTTCAGCAAAACGTGCATAATGCTGACAATGGTGAGGATGAAAGAGAGTTAAAACAATGCTGACTATGCCAACTGTACCTTTAGTCCATTCTGTGGGTTCATGAGGAAGTTCCGTCCGATGTCGTCGAACATTATGGTGTTCTTCCTGTTGTAAAATTCTCTGTACTTCCCCCATATCACACCCAGAGGCTTTACCTGGATATGTGCATGACATCAAACAAATTCTATCAGTGCTATCACCTCCTCACAAAGGCGCAAACCTCAGGCGAAAGCTTCATGAGGAGACATGTTGTTTCCACGTGTGGCCCTTCCTCAAAGTGATCCCTCACTACTAGCACTCCAGTTTCACTCCACACAAAGTCGTGCCTTCAGCTGTGGAGGGCTCGCTAGAATGTAAACAAACAGGGAACGCAATTGCAAAGCAGTCCTCACCACTTACAGAGTTAGATGTCATGTTTGCCAGACATGGTGCTGTATACATACTTCTACTGTGGTTGCAGTTTTTCTAGTTTGTATCATCACTGTACATGCTAATCCAACCAAATCTAAAGATGTATTCCCTCAGTGCAGCATCAACACAGGCCAAGATTTCCATTTCTGATGAGCTGTGTGTGTACCAACCTCCACAACGCCTCTCTTAGGAGTGTGTACTGTGATCATCGCTGCACTGTCCAACATGAACGTAATCTTGTAGTTTGGATTGTCTGTCACTCCCAGCTCCTACACACACACACACACACACACACACACACACACACACACACACACACACACACACACACACACACACACACACACACACACACACACAGGTAAGGGTGTTATCTTCTGCTTCCCTCTGAACCTATTCATCCAGTCTGCAGGTTTAACTGATTAACACTGCCACCTTTTGGCAAGAAAAGGGTACAGTACAGTAGTGGTAACAATCCAGTGACACCAGGTGGAAAGCTTACTTTCATTTTGGCATCAATCCACTTCATACTTGTAGCAGCTGAGGAGACAAAGCACATGTGTAAGATGTATAGAACACAAGTTCTTTGAGAAGAAATAAATCTGGGGCAACAGGGCTACCTGTCCATAGAGAGAAGAATATTATAGTCACATTTCCAGCACAATGGAGGATTCTACAGACAAAAGCATGGCTGTGCCACGGGTACACCAGTATTATCCAGTATCTTCCATGTAGCCAGCCTCTACATGGAAGATGTAGAAAGCAGAGCTTCGAGAACAACACCACGCTACTGGTTCAGATATGTGAACAACACATTAAGACCCAGAAAATCAAAGCATTCACAGAGCACAGTTCATATCCCAGCCAGGCCACTAGCACGTTTGAACCCAACCCTGTGAGATGACAGTGCTAACCACTGCACCACTGCAAAGCCCCTGGATAGAAAAAAACTTTTGTACTGGGACCATCTAGTGGTCTAGTAGTTAAGACACACAATCCAATTACAAAAAACATTGCATGCTGACAAGAAGAGAAGAGAAGAGAAGATACATACACCAGATGACAATATCATAGTCCTCGTAGGCTGATGTCAGAAACTCGTGAAGATATGGTCTCATCAGCTCCTGACCCGTTTCTGCACATGACTTGTGATCTAAACACACACAGATCTGGATTAGACAAGGAACTAATAGTCTTCCAGTCATATAGACAAATGCTGGTCTCACTGTAACTCACCAAACAGTGTGTAGTCCACATCCAATACTAGAAGCCTCTTTCCTTCTCTGGGGGGGTTCAGCTCCTCCACCTTGTAGTCTTTAACTCTGCGGGCTATTTTAGCCAGGTTCTCCTCTCTGCAGACACAGACCAACGATATATGTATTTCCACACAGCCTCTCATGAATTTCATCTTGCTTCTATACAGCCACAGACACAAAAAGACATCAAACCTGTTCTCCACTTCAATGACTTCCTCCTCGATGTCAAAATCATTGACCACGTCATCATTCTCTGGGGGAGGGGCTAAAACCTCTTCCTTCACGAAACAAAACACGTGCATAGTAAATAAGGTTATTTGGGTAACATGTGAGCCCAGAAAAATGACAACACTGTAGGCAACTTAATGAGCATGATGGGAGGTAGTGACCCAAAGTCTTAAACACAGGAAAGGAAGGGTTAAGTCATCCAGATTTAAATAGAGTCTGTTAATTGCTCCTAGTCACCTACCAGGCTCTCCTCTCTGGTACCCATCATCATGATCTTAGTGTTAGGCTTCAGCTTCAAAGATCCCAGCTTCACCTCATCCTCTGCAGGTTTACCTGGAGGAAAGAATAACAAAAAAGAAGGGACGGAAGGAGATGGAGATTGAAAAGAAAATGTGAGATGAAAACAGGTAACAGGCTGAGAGATGGATTCATTATAAAGGTGGATTAACATAGCCAAAGCCAGGAAACATGTAGGGGTAGATTTATACAATAGGAAGTTTGTTTCCCTGAGAAATTTCAAACTAATTGTTAACAGCACAATAACGAAGTCCTGATATCTTTGTTTGGATATCATGTGGCATTATTTACACAACTCCCCCAGGTATAACACACTGTGATCAGCGATGCCCTCTCACCTTTGACCTTGAGTCCCAGTAGTTTCTGTCTCTCTGGCAGCACCCCGGTCAGAGTCTTAATGGACTGTTTCAGGTCCATCACTGTGTCCTCCTCAGACAGAGAACTGATGGAGTACTCATGACCTCCCCACTTTATGATCACTGATACTGACATGGCACACACAAGTCTAGACACACACACACACACACACACACACACACAGCTGCAGCTGGAGTTAGGTATGCACAAGTGCACACACTTTGAAGCTAATATGTCCAGCTACAGAACAGAACAACACATGTACACATACACCTTGCAGAGAGAGAACAGGAGATGTCAGACTGCGACTGTCTGCAGCTCAAACATTCAAAGTAGCTAATGATGAAAGACAGAGAGCAAAACATGACGTCACTATTGTTAAGCAGGTGTTGCTTCGGCTGGCTAATTAAAGACAGCACAGTCAAACGTCACCTAATGAGAACAAACAGTAAGAGTCCTCATGTTGATATTTTTAGCATGAGACGGCTAACACTGACTAGCAACAATGTAAACACGCGGGCTAAACAGCCAGCTGGCTAACATTAGCTGACTGAGCTACACGGTGTGTGTGCTCACCTGGCAGAGTGAGCTGACATGTACTTCTCCACACACGCTGTCAGACGTCGTCCAGAAGTTCAATGAATGGATGAAGAGATGAAGAGAGCTGTTCGCTTCATTCATCGACTGATGCACACTGCTGCCTGGCGTCCGGAGTCCTACCGGTAGTGACGTAGCAGGGGGGGGGTTAAAAAAAGCTTCGTTACCATAGCGACCATATTGCAATAGATTAACATAAAACGTCTGATAGTCATTTACCTACTTAAAACTATAACTAACTATAACTTACACCTAAAACTAACTATGAAATAAGATAAGATAAAATAAAATAAAATAAGATAACATAAAATAAAATAAGATAACATAACATAACATAACATAACATAACATAAAATAAAATTTAAGTTCGAGATAAGTTGGTGTGTCGTCCAGCATATGGATCCTGTAGCCTATAATTCAGTCCAACCATTATTCACTGTTTTACTGGAGTGTTAATAAAGTTTTTAACTTAATATTTACCCAGGACTACCGTGAAAGTAGCAGCGACACTGTGGTGAAATAAAAGAATCTAAATTGTGATTGAAGATGTCTGTTGTCACTTAAAAATATCACCTCTGGTCCGGTGAATAAGATGGGGTCATGTGCGTGCAGTTGAACCTGGCATTTTATATTACAGCGTCTACAGTGTCTGACAGCAGAGACACTTGACAATATTGTTTTTTTTCCATTTGGATCATCATTCGTCATTACTACCACTGTTCCTGGGATCTACGTTAGAATATGGAGTATAATGAACAAATATTTAAATTTACATTCCATGCAGTGAATAAAATAAATGACAACATCGTGGAAACTACAGCTTAGTTACTGATCTGCACTCTCCCGTCTCAACTGTAGAACTTACACATTTACACATTCACAAGAGCAAAGACGACTCTTGGCCTGCTAATGATAATAAATGATGAGATTAACATAGTTTCTCTGTCCAGCTCTGCTCTGACAGGGACAAAAGCCTGAACGCACAGACTGCACTGCGCATGCCCGGCTCTTCCTCCTCTGTACTTGAGGGTAATGGCTGCTGGCTGAGATGAGCGGATCGGCCGCATCCTTTGAGTGTGAGGCGCTCCCTGTCAGAGGACCGTTAACTCGGGCGGTGCCGAGTTAAAATGGTCGATATCCGACCCGAAAAGCATCCCGAAACCGTTGTACATATTGCGAACATCGTTCTTCAGATGTAAGTTCTCTTTTTTTCTTCTTAGTCTTGGCTGGGCGCCATAACTAGCTTGGTATGTCTTCTTGCTAGCTAGGCTAACGTTATAGTTGGACTTGGTGGCTGGGGGGGGGTTGTGCTAATCTTCAGTTTGTTGAAGCAGACTCTGTTTGCTCTCATGTTAACGTGTGTGGACTAAAATGGTGACGTTAGCCCCAAGCTAACGCCTCGGGACGTGTGTATTGACTTTATGTAAGGCTGCTTGTTGACAGTAGCTAACCGACAGCGATGCTAGCTGACTACGTTAGCTTGAATCGTTGGCGCCGTGCCTGCTGCTTGCTCAATGCAGCTCATCATCTCCACACAGCACGTACACTGTCACAGCTAACGTTACATTACCGACTCGACACATCATGCTTCGAGAAGCCGATTTGTTTTGTCGACTGTTTATTGTACCGCAGCATACAAACACACGTAGTTAGCGAAGAGTTGCGGTGTTTTGCGGCGTAGCAGAGAGATTTTTCTTCCGTCGAGACGGAGGGGTTACTAGAGTTCATGTCCTACCACAATCGATGCAGCACTCACTCATCCAGAACATTTGTAGTGCCGGTGTTTCGGTTAAGTAAGCAATGTATAAACACACCCATTCAGACTAAGCCCGACCACAGCACGTCCCGCAGCTGTTAATGGATTACGACAGATAGACAAATACAGTGGAACGGCCGTGTTATGTAAGATCGTACTCTGCGAAGTGATCTCTCTCTGGCAGGTGATGGTCGTGGTGAATTCAATGTTATGTAAGTTATCACGGGCTGTGGGGATATTAATGGATGGGAACTGCTAGTGGCGATTTTAAAGTAGCCTGGGGAATTGTGAAGAGATTGGAAACTTGGATGCCACATCAGAAGATTAGGATGGAGTGATCAGACTTGATTCTGCTGTGAAACAACGCGTGTTGAGCATCCTAGAACATCCAAGAATAGTTTCAGTCTGTTTTGATTTAGAAATCATCATCCGGAGTGAGACAAGTCATAAAACGCGGAGCAGACAGCAGCAGTAGACTCAGATTACCTTGGAGTAACTGTCGATCACCATGAGATTATTTCCACTTTCACTGTTTCTCGTATTCACAGTTTTAAGTAGGATTGGTACACAATTTAGCTTACATGAGATTTGAATCAGCCCTTTTTATTGATTATATTTTGATGGTAAATGGTTAATAGTTTGTACTTATATAACACCTTTCTAGTCTTCCGACGACTCAGAGCTCTTTTACACTACATATCTCATTCACCCATTCACACACATTCAAACACTGATGGCATTAGCTGCCATGCAAGGTGCCAACTGCTCATCAGTTTGAGGAGCTAACCGTTCATACACATTCACACACTGACGCATCAGGAGCAATTTGTGGTTTAGTATCTTTTCCAAGGACACTTGGACATGTAGATTGAACCACCGATCATCTGATTAGTCAACAACCAGCAGCTCTACCTCCTGAGCCACAGCCGCCCCGTGAGATAAAACTGTTCTGATTTAGTGCTCTATTCATTGGACTGATGGGACATTTTGTGTTTCTTTAGAAGAAAGAAAATAAAATTCAATCAAACAGAAGAATAAGCAATATAATATTGTGCAGTAGGGTTGCAGTGATTGGATGGTATGACAATAGTCTGAAAAATGATTTGATTATAGTGCATTGCAGAAAGAAGGGAAGTGAGAGCGTCTCTTATGTAGGCGTTTTGCTCTTGTGGGGATTACATGCTGTTTTGGTGAGTGTTCATTTTTAAACGGTGTAATGCTCCTTTTCCTGCTTTGTTGCCGTTGGTTTATGTTGTTAACTCACTACTACTTCACTGAGTGTTTCTCTCACTTCCACTGAGCCTTTATGACTGTGACAAAACTGTGACATTTTAAAGCTTGGTTAATCACTGCAGTCTTATCGTGCAGATATGTTAATGTTGTTGATGACCTGAACACAAATGTACTGTGAATGATTTCACATACAGACAACAGTCAGATTTCTTTCTTACATTTTGATTCATAAATGTCTGGCCTGTCACTTAATCTTTGTTGATGTAAGTTGAGTAAAGATTCATCATAATAATTATTTTCTTTTTGAATTCGTGCATATATATTAATGTTGCAGCAGTACACAAATTCAATAATTCAAAGTTAAATGGATGTACTGTATTGAGCCAGAAGTTCAGGAAAAGCCCACCAGCCCACTCATGTCTACTGTGACAGTGTATGCTGTGACATGACAGAAATGATATCAATGAGAGATTTTGTCATACCATTTACATACATATAAGTACCCCTCTTAATATTTCTGATCATAGCAGCAGGGCTGTGCTGCAAATCAATGAGTAGGACAGATTTATGGAAATATTGGATTTACAGTTTTTGTATCAACATGATGAAGCACTTTTTTTTTTTTTAGATATTTGATTCACAGATGTCCACATGTGTTAATTAAACGTTACATTTACTGTAATGTAACATTTTGACCCACATCACCCACCACTATAAAGTGGTATATATATCTTGTATCTGCAAATAAGCACATTTTTTAGTTTGTGTGAATTGTGTAGCCTGACATTGAGTTGCACCTGCTCACCTCATAGAGTTACCACAAAGTTTATTTTCACAGGAGCTTGCTCACTGCTCACATTAAGTTCTGTGCAGTTGGTGGAAGCAAACACAAGGCCTGGAGTCGTGGAGTCATGTCTAGATTGATTATTGACTGGTACTGTAGATTTAACTTATGCTAGTCACAGTTGTGGGTGAGGCGGTTTCAACATATTCTAGCTGTTTTCGCTGGGTTATGTTTCTTGCATTCCTGAATGAGCAGCAGAGAGGAACATGACACTGTGAAGTGAGGGAAGAAAGACTTTAGTGGCAGTATGCTTGGTTTTGTTGAATGGGCCACCTGACTGCTCCTCCTTGCACAAACGCACTAAACCACAGGTCAGTAATAGGCTGACTGTGGTCCGGGTCTGGACCCATTCTCTGTCCTGTACGGACCCAGAGCCTGAAATGACATAGCACTGAGTTTTATTCAGTTTTGGTGGAGATTACATTTTGACTGGCGACAGTGTTTCTACACCTACTCAGCTAAAGGGACATCCTACCTGTCTCTGATTGGCCAGTACTCGTTTCTCGTTATTATTATTATTATTATTATTATTATTATTATTATTATGAAAGTACTTTTTATTTATAATTCTTATTTATTTTTTCTTATTTATTTGATGTATTATTTATTACTGTATTTAGCTCTCCAGAGTTCAGAGCGTCACTGAAAATAAATATTGTTGCCATGACGTTGAATTCTAGCTTTCTTTGTTTGATTTGAGTCGTTGACTTCACACAGTGCAGATGTTGATACAATGACAATGTTGCTTCAATATATATAAAATAATTGTCATGTATAACTAAATTATAATGCAACTGAAACATGATGACGCTGCGGACCTGACCATAATTGACTCCCCTGCTCTAAAACACTGGGGACATAGCAAGAAAGCACTTTGTGACCTTGTTGCAGGAAATCATTTCAGTAGTGTACTTCTAGTCATAATTTAGCTTTCATAACCAACTCTCAGTACCAAGTCCAAAAAGAGTGTCTTATGTGACATGAGAGGATTTGTTTTGTTGTGCCATTTGTGTTCCTCAGTCATGTGTAGCACTTGTTTGTTCTCACTGGAGTGTCTCAGCATCATTTTATAGATGTCTGTTCACTCTTTGTAAAGCGGTCTCACAATGTTTCAACAAGTATTTCTGAGTGTTGTTTTGATCATATAAAATGTGTGACGTTGATGGTTTGTTCTCATTATGCTAACATTATTTCATGACTTCACTAAATGTTTAAACTCTCTAATAAGAGTCATTTGTTATTGTATTCTTCAGTGATTCTGAAAGTAGAGCTTCACATACACCTTTAGCTTCAAATATGAATAGGCCCAATTATTGTTATGCACAATAATTGTTATAAGGGTGGGATGTTCACACCACCCACCTGCCAAATGTAGGAAAATGTCGGCTGTTGCTGGGTAGTTTATGTATACTGCCAGCCACAGTAATATTTTAACACAGAAAAAATGTTTTTCGTGCACTCCACATACTCACTATATTTACTGTACTGCACACTTCAGTGTGTGTTTTTGAGATGAGTCTGTATGCTGTTTGAGACGCATCGTTCACAGGACTTGATGTTTTTTTGCTAACCTTCTACTTCAGCACAATTGTTGAGACTTTTGCTCTTGACAGCTGTAGAAGCTCCAGACTGCATGATGATGACGACCTGACCCCGTGATGAATGTTGGACTAAGGCACCGTACTATATACACACCGGACTCTTACCCCGAAACTCCACCGGGGTCGTCTCTGTCACGACAGGACTGCGAAGCTGTTTTGGTCCGTCCTGCACGCGGCTTCAAAGCCCACCGGGAGTGTTTCAGAATCGTTTAGCCCGCCAGACTTGCACAGATTTGGTCATTTTCCTGGTTTATGTGCTTCTAAATATGCTTCTACATGTGGAAATATGCTACGTAGTTAATTTGTTTTGCTTTTGTCCGTTTATACAACCAGTTTGCACAGGGTGTTTTATTTTGAAAATCCACTGGATTCTCTATGCTGTTTTTGTGTCTGGCTTCCTCCAGCTCGAGGTGCTCTGTGTAAATTAGCCTCTCGTTAGCCTCTCTGAGCTGCTAGCTTAGCTACTACCATAGAAGCTTTTACAAACAGCTGTGGGTGTGCTTACAGTGACTGTCAAAGCTCCAGCGGACTCCCCCTTTCCAGCGCAGACACAGACAGTCTGACAGCAGCTGCTCGTTGCTGGTTAGCTCTATGGTTAGTTCAGTTAGCACTGAATACCAGCTACTGCAACACTGAGGGGGGCATCAGTCTGTTGCTCACTGTGGTCAGTGTCAAGGCCACGCCTCCTGCAGTGGCTGTCCTGTGCTGCAAAAGTTGGGTGTGTAGTTCCACTGTAATCTGCGTCTCTACGTCTCGACCTCCCTTCACTCTGCACACTATTCCTCACTAGGCCGCTGATTGGCTTTCATCTTTTCCCAATTTCTTGCCCTCATGCTCTGTAACCGCTTTGTTTCTGTCCTGCATCCAATTATATTTCCATCTCTCTGTTTTTTGTCTTTCTTTCCCTGCAGAGCACCCACTGTTCACATCCCGTCTTAGTGGTCAGTTCTGCCTGCCGATCAGAGTTTAAGCTGAGGCCATGGCAGTGAAGGACCGTGTAGAGGCGGTGCTCAATGTGGGTCTGCGTGTTCCCAGCATCATGCTGCTGGATGTCCTGTACCGCTGGGACGTCAGCTCATTCTTCCAGAAGATCCAGCGCTCCAGCCTCTCCAACAACCCGCTCTTTCAGTACAAATACCTGGCACTCTACCTGCATTACGTAGGTAAGTGTGGGTGCCTCACACACACACACACACACACACCACAGCCTATTCTTCCTTCATTAACACCTCTTAGAGGATAAGTGTAAAGCAAACACATTATACAAATGTCTACATTCATTTGATAAAGTAACACCTGTATCAAAGAGTTGAAAGGGTTGACATGTCAGTTGTCATCATGACCTGCAGTGGATGTTTTGTTTGAACTATTTGACTGGGCTATCAGCTACAGGCTGCTTTATCAGTAGCTGAAGTTCCAACAGTCACAATTTTACCTCTCTAGGTTGGATTTGCATGTTTGTCTTTCCTTTTATTTTCCATTGAGCAGTGCCATCCCACTGTACACATCTCTGTCCCCTTCCATGAGGTGCTTTGTATTGATTTCAGGACAGTCAGGAAGAATTGTTTGGCGTGACGACAAGTGAACTATGATCAGAACTACCTGGTTTGCCCAGTGGTAATATGACAAAGATGGATGCGACTGGTTTTCGACCTCCAGCTGTGTAGTTTTTATCCCAGCAGTGTGAGTCAGCTTGTGCCAGTTCGTGCTAATATCAGATCAGTATTAAGTGTGTAGGTAGCTCTTGTCAACAGAACAGTAAACAGTGTCAACGCTGAGCTGTTTTCCAGCCGCTTTACTCCAAATGCTGGGTTGACTGATTCTCCACTTGCATTTATCTTCACCCGCCAGTGAAGAGCTTCACAAGGAGAGAATATTGCAAGTGGAGGTTAACACTGTTCTGTAGCAATAATTTCTAGTGCATTGACAAGGACATTATCCCTCTCTGGCTTTCCACCTACCTACAATAACCAGAGCAAGATGAATAGATTTTTAAAAGAGCTGAAATCAAGTCTGTATCTGTATCTCTTAGCAGTACAGTTCATCTAAATACAGAGTGGCAATATTTGGCTCGTGTCAAAGTGCATTCATCCAACAAATTTCACAAGAATACACAAGTGATACATACTTTACTTTAAAAGCACTCTTCTTAGTTGTGTCCCAGGGTTGACCTTTAACTGAATTTTTGCCTTTTTTGTGGTCTTTTCAACTTAAATGTTGATTAGTGAATATGTTATGTAATCTAAGTAATGACAAAGGTTTTTAACAGGTGTTATTCATTTACAATGTCTGCTGCACAGGGAGCCAGTCAGGTGTCTTTCCAGTGACACGGAAGTGCTGAAAATCAGTTTGTGGTGGGAACCCTTCAATCCCTACCCTTAACCCTGACTGTGATTGAGCTAGCTAAAAGAAAATTAAAATCACAGACAGGCACAGTGTTTTCTGTGTGTTTCAGTGTGTGCTGTCAGACTTGGCTGCAGTTAGTTCATGAGCCAATAGGCTTGGTATGTGCTGATGAGTGCTGTGGGTGGACAGACAGAATAAAATGGGAGAGAGGCAGTAAAAGGAAGTGTTGCTGTGCACTGAGGAGTTTTTGGATTAGTTTTAGGTAGTGGACTGTTGCATGAAGAGGCAGCACTGTTTGATTGACACACACCCACATGCACACACACACACGGTAAGTGTGTCATTTTTGTGTTTGAAAACACAGGATGGTTCACAAACAGGAAGGACTAGAGCAGACCTAACGTTATTTAATCTGAAGGCCGTCCAGCATTTTGACAGATTAACACTGAGAGCGTTCTCCCATAATCTTCAGTACTTCACATGCTACAGTCAATAACCACATGTAGTAGTTCTATCAAATATTTAGCATGTAGTAGCTATATGTAGTACCATATATCAACAACAGACGAGAAAATCTAACTGCACTAAAGATGCTTTCACGATGTGTACATTGTTACTTTTTAACTTGACACTGTTTTTGATGATTGCCGTGTGTGTGTGTGTGTGTGTGTGTGTGTGTGTGTGTCTGTGTGTGTGTGTCTGTGTGTGTGTGTCTGTGTGTGTGTGTGTGTCTGTGTGTGTGTGTGTGTCTGTGTGTGTGTGTGTGTCTGTGTGTGTGTGTGTCTGTGTGTGTGTGTGTGTGTGTGTGTGTGTGTGTGTCTGTGTCTGTGTCTGTGTCTACCTCGCAGGTTACATCCTGAGCTTGGTGCTCCTGACTCTTCCTCGTCAGCACCTGGTTAAACTCTACCTATATGTCCTTACGGCCCTTCTGCTGTTTGCTGGTCACCAAGTCTCAAGGTGTGTATATATACACACACCCACACACAGACTTATATGGACATGATAAAAGCTGTCCAATGGGGACTGTTTGTATGGGTGGTACAAGTCTGACAGATAGACACACAGTACGTTTACATGCACAGCTTAATCGAGCTTTGCTCAAAATTCGATTTTGGTGTCTAATCGGACTTCTGTCCTTGTCCCAGTTTACATGCAATTGAGAAAATCGTATAACTGATGGGAATGTGTCCTCCTCCTCAACACTAGGTGCCGATATGCGTCGTTTCAGCGAGTTAATACAGCCCCCTTTCCGGTTGACCTATTACGTCACATAATAAACAACTGGAGTCAGGCAGCAGACCGGCATTTTCGAACAACAGCAAGATGGATAATCGTACAGCTTTGTTTATCTCGTACGTAATGTACGCGTTACTTATTGTGCAGATAAGGTGCACGCTATCCCTCGTGGTCATGGTGATTTCGACCGGCTTTCTTGGACGTTTTTGTTCCGGGGTCATGGAGCATGCGCACATGCATGTCTAGTTTAACTCCGATTAAGGCGTATACATGGCGGAGAAAATCGAATTCCAATCGCATTATCTGGGTGTCTTAATCAGAGTTGGAGAACTCCGATATTAGTCGGACTAACGCGTTTACATGCACTTCAGTTGTCCAGTTATAGTCCGATTAAGGCAATAATTCGTTTTTTTTCAAGTGTCATGTAAACGTACTGAAAGTTAATGCAAGTCATACTGTCAGTTCAGATGGCTGATTATCATTATCGTTGTTAGATTTGGACGCCATATTCTTCAGGGGTATTTCCTGTGTGGTTTAATGCATTTACCCACAAAATATACACAGCTACTGTGATTGTTCCTTGTGCTGGGTCAGATGAGGGGCTAATAATATTTGTGTTGAGCTATAGGTCAGTGTATATAGTATGTGACAATAGATTTCCCTGTAAATTGAGCATTGTGACCTCTCTTTGTCAGGGATTATGTCCGCAGTGAACTGGAGTCTGGCTATGAAGGACCTGTCTACCTGGAACCTCTCTCCATGAACAGATTCACCACTGCACTCATAGGTATAATATTACACATAGATGCATGAAGACACACTTGTGCAGTATACATGACGAGTCATGAATGCATCATGCACAAACCCAAACATAGGCAGGTGGATGCAGTTCAGCAGCTCCTTTTATTAACTCACCTCTACCTCTATTTCAGTTTCCTCTCTCTGTCCTTCGTGGTTGCATGTGGACAGAAAAATGAATTACATAGATCTTCTGTCACTTGCTGTCCTGCAATATAGTGAGCAAAGGGACTACATTTCTACTTAAGTCTGTGACAGTGAGAATCCATCCTCCTTAAGCAAGCTCTGTAACTCATCTGTGAGGCAGTCTCTGAGTGGGCAGAAAGATCAGCATCTGTACGGCTTTAACAGAGTATTGCTAAAATTGTTTGGCTGTATTAGAACACATCACTGTGAGGTCATGGTACTGATCATCACTGCTCCATGTTATGATCTGCTCTGTTCCTGGATTCACAGGACCTGGTTCCATCTTACTAGAGAGTAGATGTGGAGTCTCCCGTGCTATAAATAGAACACACTGAGTGCTGATTTCACTGCATAGTGAAAGCCTGAGAAAGGGAAAATAACATGGTTACAGTGACGGAGAGAGAAAGGGAGATTAAAGCTACTAAATGTTAAAGAGGACTTACAAAATGATTGTCTATATATATGTGTATATATACACACCTTTTTTAATTGAATGTTTGGCATTGTTACTGACTTATTGTCACCAGATCAAAATATTTTCACATGGTACTTGAGCTCTTAAATAGACAAAGACAGTCACATTCATGTGTGCTCGTGTGTTTGTGTACATGCGTCTTCTTTCAGGTTCATCTTCTTTCATCTTGTTTCAGGTCAGCTCGTGGTGTGTACGCTGTGTTCCTGTGTGATGCAGACCAAGAGGATTTGGCTTTTCTCTGCTCACCTCCTCCCTCTGGTGGCCAGACTGTGTCTGGTCCCACTGGAGACCATTGTCTTCATCAATAAGTTCTCCATGATCTTCACAGGCCTGGAGGTCATTTACTTCCTGGCCTCTAACTTATTGGTACCATACAACCTGGCCAAGACTGCCTACAGGGAGCTGGCTCAGGTAATGAACTCGTTATGTGGCCCATAAGCTCTTTGGGTTTATCACAGGATATCGCCCATAGTAGTCCTGAGAGATTTACATTCTTTATGTAATATTACTGTCATTCTGTCTTTGTTCCAGTTACCTCTCATCTCTTCTCTTTTATCTGCCTCTCTTTGTCCACAGGTGGTGGAAGTGTACGGGCTGCTAGCTTTGGGAATGTCTCTATGGAACCAGCTGGTCCTTCCAGTTCTCTTCATGTGTTTCTGGCTACTGCTGTTTGCTTTGCAGATCTATTCCTACTTCAGCACCAGAGACCAGCCTACCTCAAGAGAGAGGCTACTTTTCCTCTTTCTTACCAGGTAAGTACACACACACCCTACACAAAATATATTTTGTGGCACTAAACTGGGATTTACATTTACATTTACATTTAGTCATTTAGCAGACACTTTTATCCAAAGCGACTTACAGAAAGGGGAACAATCAAGGTATAGTGCGATAAGAAGTGTTAGTGCAGCAATAAGTGCTAGTGACAGTTCTTTAAGGTGTAGATTTGTCATGTAGTGCTAGGAGAGAAGGTCCTCTCTGAAGAGCTGGAGGTCCTCAGGAGTTTTTTAAAGGTAGAGAGGGACGCCCCTGCTCTGGTAGGAACTGGTAGTTCGTTCCACCAATGGGGAACAACAAACAAACGAATGGGTGGCAGAGCCAGGCGTCGTTCATTGGAGGAGCGCAACGGTCGTGAGGTAGCATATGCCTGTATAAGGGCGTTCAAGTAGGTAGGTGCAGTACCGGAGACAACTTTGTAGGCGAGCATTAGAGATTTGAATTTAATGCGGGCTGCAACAGGTAGCCAGTGGAGCTCGATGAGCAGCGGAGTGACATGTGACCTTTTCGGTTGGTTGTAGACCAGGCGTGCCGCCGCGTTCTGGATCATCTGAAGAGGTTTCACTGTGCAGGCTGGGAGGCCCGTCAGGAGGGCATTACAGTAATCTAGTCTTGAGATAACGACAGCTTGTGTCAGGAGTTGAGTAGCATGTTGAGTTAAGTAAGGTCTGATTTTTCTTATGTTGTAAAGTGCAAAGCAGCATGACCGGGCAACTGAGGCGATGTCTGATGAAATACAGACACATACAGTGCTATAGCAGGAAAGCTCATAGTACAAGTTTAATGTAAAGCAGGCCATTAGTTTTTGTCATGGATCAAAGGGTTGGTCAGTTTTACCTGTACATTACTGTGACTGTGGATGTCCATAACAAATGTCATGCAAACTGGCCAGTAACTGGAGATATTTTGTCTCTGACTGGTGATGCCGCCAGCTGAAGTGATGATGCTAAAGCTCACGGCAGCATTACCTCAGGCGTACCTGCACCAGTGTTAAACTAATGATATGTTGACTTTTGTGTTGAACTGCTCTGTTTGTAGCAGTCAGATCAGTATTCAGCTCTTATGGTATTATTCAATATGCTAAAACAGGACTATTGAATTAGAATCTGAGTTTATGTTGAGCAAATATTTTAGGCTGGTAATGAAATATTCCAATCTTGTAACTCTCCTTTCCTCTCCTCCTTTCTCCTCCTCTCCTATGTGCCCTCCTCCCTCCCTGTCCGCAGCATTGCAGAATGTTGTAGTACACCGTACTCCCTGCTGGGTCTGGTTTTCACCGTCTCCTTCATTGCTCTGGGAGTTCTCACACTCTGCAAGTTCTACCTTCAAGGTTACAGAGCCTTTATGAATGACAACACCATGCACAGGTCAGTCAGTGGGTATATATGTGTGTGGGGTCGTTCAGAGTGTGTCGGCATGTGGCTTCAGTTTGTTTCCTGTCTGTGCAGGGGGATGACAGAAGGCATCACCCTGCTGATCCTTGCTGTCCAGACCGGCCTCATCGAGCTTCAGGTCATCCACCGAGCCTTCCTACTCTCCATCATCCTCTTCATTGTTGTTGCTTCCATCCTGCAGTCCATGCTGGAGATAGCTGACCCCATAGTCCTGGCACTGGGAGCATCCAGAGACAAGTACGATACTCAATCTTTCAAACAAATGGAATATCAAGTGCCAACTCTCAGTGTATTCTGGCAGCTGATCGTCTTCTCCTCTGCTCCCTCCTCTGTCCGTCCTTTTAGGAGTTTGTGGAAGCACTTCAGAGCCGTGTCTCTGTGTCTGTTTCTGCTCATCTTTCCAGCCTACATGGCCTATATGATCTGTCAGTTCTTCCACATGGACTTCTGGCTCCTCATCATCATCTCCTCCTCCATCCTCACCTCCCTGCAGGTAACTCACACACACAAAAACTGTTTTATCCGCTGCGATTGAGGATCCAAGCATCTGTACCTTGTGATTAATTATTGAACTGAATGGCATTAAAATGCTAATCCTTTCTCCTCCGTCACTCCCAGGTCCTGGGCACTCTGCTCATCTACGTTCTCTTCATGGTGGAGGAGTTTCGTAAGGCTCCAGTAGAGAACATGGATGAAGTTATCTACTGTGTCAATGGGACCTACAGATTACTGGAGTTCCTGGTGAGTGTCACACATATGCACACACAAATTATAAAGTATCATGGGAGAGCACAGACGAGAAGGTGACATGTGACAAAGACCGGATATAGAATATTGCATCTATGGCGTTAATGCATAGCTTACTGTTGCTGATTTCCTCCCTTACCAGGTTGCGGTGTGTGTGGTGTGTTATGGAGTGTCAGAGACTGTATTCGGGGAGTGGAGTGTGATGGGCAGCACCATCATCCTGGTCCACTCCTACTATAACGTTTGGCTCAGAGCCCAGCTAGGCTGGCAGAGCTTCCTGCTCAGGAGAGATGCTGTAAACAAGATCAAGAGCCTCCCCACAGCCAGTGACACACAGCTTGAACAGTACAACGACATCTGTGCTATCTGCTACCAGGTATGAGCTTTGTGTGGGTGTATCTAAACAGCAAACGTGGCCAACTATTCATTTCAGACTTCAAGTTAAACCTTGTGTGTGTGTCCTCCTTCTTCCAGGACATGAACAGCGCTGTGATCACTCCATGCAGTCATTTCTTCCACGCTGGCTGTCTGAAGAAATGGCTTTATGTCCAGGAGACATGCCCCCTCTGTCATTCCCAACTCAAGAGCCAATCACCAACCACAACTGTCCCCAACCAAGACGCCCCTGCAGCCAATCAGAGCCCAGTAGGGCAAAACGAAGCCACAGCCAATAATAAGCAGAAAGACGATATGAAGGAGGAGGGAACAGGAGAGCAAGAGGGAGATAATGGACCCATCATGTCAGCTGGAGAAACCTCCTCCTCTGGTGTGCTCTCTGCTCCCCAGCACCTGACCAAGTCATCATCATCATCATCATCATCATCATCTTCCTCCGCTGCTCCTTCCCCACTTGTGACTGAAACAAAGAATGAGTCGCCCTCAGATGAGCCCTCTTCATCTTCTTCTGACACATCTTACAGGCCTCCCGTCACCTCCAACTCTCACCACTCGTCCTCCCAGGCTCTGGCCCAGGCAGAGATGACCCCTGCTGAACCTGCACCTGCCCCTCAGCTAAACCCAGGCGTCCTACTGGACAGCCAGGAGTCATCTACTGATCTATCATCACAGCCTGAGCAGCCCACTTCCCCTTCTGAGGAACAGAGTCCTCCTCCATGCAGCCTCTGAGCCTCATTGTAACACACACTACATTCTTGCATGCACATGTAAACACAATCTAAATATTCCATTTGCCAATATTCTGCCTATATTCTTCTTCCAACCATTGGCCATCCCATCGTGTCAGAAATTCAATCCCAAACCTTCCACTTCTGTTTTTAAAGAAAAAATGCAAAACAATCTCGAAGCAGATTTTCATCATTCAGCATTAAAATGCTGCAATTTTTCATCTAAATTTGTTTCAGTGAGTTTAACATTCACGCCAGCAATGACTTCATTCAGGCTGGCACAACTTTTTCCATTTTATTCCTCCTTTTCTGTTTTGGAGAGGGGATTCAGACGTGACACAAAAAGGGGAAAGCAGTAATCTCATCTCACAAAGAATTGGTAGTTGCACATCTTGTCCATGAAATGTGAAATCTTGAATGAAAGTATCACATCACTCCTTTTTTTTTTTTTTTTTTTTTTTTTTTTTTTTTTCCCCTGCTCTTTGTCAGATTTCTTCATCAATATTAGATCTGTAGCGACATGCTTTCCTGTTCATTTCAGTCCCAGACATTTCATGTGATGGTTGCTTCCATCATGCCTTTATGTGTGCAGCTTCAACTCCTTCCTTGCTGTACATTTCATAGTATTTTGGTTCTCTCCGTAGTCCTGTATGTGCCATGGTCTGTGGAGGAATGGGTCAGAGGTTTAGCGGGCGTTGATAGACTAGCGCTAATTGATGGTTACATTTTAAACAGTGAAGCTGTTTTGTGAAGTACAAATTTCTCCATGGGTTTGAAGACGTTTGGTTTTCACTGTTGGATGACAGTAGTTGTGTGTATCCATGAATACACTAACAGAGACTGAATGTTGTTTCTTGAGCCCATCACATGACCTGTAGCCTGGTGCTAAGCAGAGGATCCGCGGTGTGGTGTAGTAAAGTGTTCACATGGAATTTCTTTCATGTGTTAAGCGCTCTCTAATATACTGCTCCAACATTTGAATCAAACTTGTTTGGCTGGTCCCAGCAAAAATACAGTTCTATTCCTCATCGCCAAACTTTTGTATTCCTGTTAAAGAGATGTTATTTTTAAGGTCATTTTTACATTACTGCTTTAATGAAAAGCACGCAATGCAGACGGACTGACATTGAGGGAGAGGAGAGAGAGGACATGCAACAGACACTGCAGTTGTTGTGAGGATGTGGAGTGTAAATGAACCCACAGAGCCTGCGAGGAGCTCAAACTTTGTAGTCTTTGGTTCATTCATGGTACTCACTCGCACTCATCTTCCTGAGCTCAGCTGATTCACAGACACATTAAATCAGTTACACTGAACCAGTTCACCTTAAGTTTGCCATGGAGCCAGCGATTTTTGCCTCTCTCCTATGGCAAGAGCCAATCACCTTGCTCCATCCACCTAAACCAGTCACATCAAAGCACCCTGTGTTTTCTAAGACCACTGTTATCATCCTGTTGCTCAGTCACTTGGCTCCATTAAATGTTACTACCAGCAACTTGAGCCGTTTGATAAGAAAGCTTTTTTTTTTTTCTAGCACACACACTCACACACACACTGTGTTGGTCCCTTGCCTGGACGAACGGTGCTGGACAGGGAAGAAGTGTGTGTTGCAAAGTCTGTAGGTTTCATTGAAAGATTTAAAAACTTGAGAATGCTGAGTCCTGATGCACGCTTATACGTAGAGCTTGCACGCTGCCACTGTTACCATAGCATTTATTTGTTTGTCCCCAATATGCTCCTGCCTTGTTACCAATGTTTTCCTGCTTTTTTCTTTCTTTCTTTGTTTTTTTGGGTTGCATTTGCACTAATGTCATTTATACTAGCAACGCTCCAAAGTCGTTCTGTGGCTGTCAGCAACCAAATACCCTCTGATGTGTGTTTGTGTACGAGGACACAGCCCACTCTGTTTGTGTGTAATGTATATAAATGTTGCTCTGTATGACATCTATATTAAATCAGAGGAGTGTTGATTATAGAAATAAGATCAGGGCTTGGTTTCTCCAAAGCGTCCTCATGGTTCAATGCTCTTTGTCACTTTACATGCCTGTGGGCAAAGACAAACTTTTGGTTAAGGGGCTTTTGGGAAACCAAGCCGCCTGACCTGCGAGACCAGCCAGTGTTACTGCATCTCCGGTCTGTATGACGTGTCCTCAAGCTGGTGTGATCACTCTGGTGCCCTCTACTGTTAGGAGTGGGATCAGCATGGTGCAGACGGACAGGAGATGCACTAGTTAACCTTCAACAGTATTACTTACTACCACTATTAATAAAGGTCTTATTACTATGAATGACTGTATTGTTGACATTAGAAAGCGTTGGCTGCAGGGATGAGAATGAATACATAATCAATGTAGGATCAAACCTGGCCAACACTTTTTAACTGTTTGTGTTTCATTTTTTTAAGAGATGAAATGTAGAGTTTGATGTATTTTGCACATGTACCACCAAACGGTGAACATAAGGACTTTCTGTATTCTTGAACGACTTCACATGTTCTCATCAGCTCCATTCCTTCGACTTTGATTTCAAACAAAGCACTTGAAATGGTTCCAAACATTTAAAACAGCTTCATCCTCCCTTTTCATTGTGGAGCGTTTGAACTGTCGAGCAGAGAGATCACCTGCATGATGAAATGTCACCTGCTGTCATCGGCAACTGTATGTGAGTGTGCACTGCAGTATTTAATGATAGATACCTGGCAGAGAAGCCTGCCAGCTGTTGATTCCAGATGCATTTGCTCTGTTTATACTCCATGTTGGAGAAATTGCAGTTGCAGTCACTCTCCAGGCTATGAACTGTGACATATTTCCTCATACTGTCTGGGACAGTTTCACATCAAATGTTTTATGGCAATCTAAGTCCAATATTTGATATTTGACTATAGAGAGCTTATGGACATTACATATTTTCTTCTCAATCTTTAAATGCATTATTTGCATTTCAGAGCAGCTCTGAGAGTTCAGCTGTGGGATTGACTTCATGTAAAATGCATCAGCGACTGTCGAGGTTTGTCGTCCCTGAGCTAGTGTGCATGAACCCGTCACTTACTGCACCTCACATTGAGCAACATCAGTTTAACAAATAGCAGCTCCTTCTGTCAGCTCACATTCAGAGTCAATCAATCCATGAACTATACATGTCAGGTAACATCACATTTAAATGCATCACTGACTTACTGGGAGAATAAGACTATAACACAAGCCTTGATGTTCCAGTGATCGTGCATGTTCAGAAACTAAAATAGTTCAATGCTGCTGCAGTGTATCCCCTGCATTAGATTTGATAGAGTAACCAGGAGGAATGTGAATACTTACTGCTAATATGATGGCTGAAGTCAATCTCACACCTGAAGTCCAGATGTTTCTGAGACAAAATCATTACTCTCAAACATTGAAAATGTAAGCAAATCTGGTGATGGAATCTGCAGCTGCCACAGACGCTCTGACCACATTTACCTTTTCTCAGTTCGCAGCGCTGCTGTCCCGTACTGTTGCCTCTGACTGACACAGGATCATGTTCAGGGCTGCTGTTCTGACTCACACTCCCTACACATCTTTATTTTGTCTTTGGTCTGATCACTTTTTCCCCACACACATTTAGAGGCTGTTCCGTAAAGCTGACTCTGAGCGCCTGTTGTATTCTGTTAAAACGCTCCACAGTTGGTTTTGGACTTTGTGCCCAGCATTTGCCTCGGTTATTTTCCAACAATTGAATGTCAGAAATAAAACGAACCATCCACTCTGGATTCTGCCTTTATTTCATTTGAATGCTTGGATCTACAGCATGTTTTTCATTATGGATTATTATCACAGTTAATCAATCAGCCGTTTGCACCAGAAAATGTTCAACTCAACTAAAAATATTGCAGTAGGAGAACTTATAGATCTTAAATTATTGTTGTTATTATTATTATTATTGTTATTATTATTATTATTATTGTTATTATTATTATTATTATTACTATTATCATTATTAAATCAAATCAAATTTTATTTGTATAGCCCAAATTCACAAAACACATTTTGCCTCAGAGGGCTTTACAATCTGTACAGAGAGTGACACCCTCTGTCCTTAGACCCTCGGTTCGAGTGAGGAAAAACTTGCCCACAAAAACCCTTTTAACAGGGAAAAAAGGTGGAAGAAACCTCAGGAAGAGCCACAGAGGAGGGATCCCTCTCCCAGGACGGACAGACGTGCAATAGATGTCACATGTACAGAACTACTAGTTACTACTACTACTATTATTATTATTATTGTTATTATTATTATTATTATTATTATTTGTAGTAGTAGTACTAGTATTACTAGTATTACTATTATATTGGTAGGCCAGACGGTGCCTGGTTTGAACCTCGGCTGGGGCCTTTCTGCGTGGGTTCTCTCCAGGTACTCTGGCTTCCTCCCACAGTCCAAAGACATGAACCTTAACAGGTTAACTGGTGACTCTAAATTGCCCGTAGGTGAGAATGGTTGTCTCTCTTTGTCATTGTGACCCTGATGAAGAGAAGCGGTTACAGGATGGATGGTAGGCCTAGTATTTAAATTTGGTGTCTGGGCTACTGGGGCTGGACATGAGCTGTTAGGCTTCATATTTAAATTTTGACTTGTACATACATAAAATAAAAGATGACACATTTTATGGATCATATACTTGAAATAATTCAGAACAAGGACACTGTAAATCTCAAATAGTGTGAAATATTTAGCAGAGTTTATATATACACTGTGTAAGGAGGTGGAATGTAGTGCCGACATGTTTTGTCGTCACAGAGACATAAACATGAGGCTGTCACCGCGCACGTGTCTTATTTTTATGGAATAATTGATTTTTTTAAATGATTCTTCTATCAGGTTTTGTCTGATGTAGTTGGACGGCTCGGACACGGGGTGGCGCTGTTGTGCTGTTTTTTGTTTTTTTTACACTGAGTTTGGAGCCGACAGGAGACGAGCCGCCGCTGAGACACACACACACGCACACACACACACACACACGCACACACAACGGACTCTTTCTGTCTCAGTACTGTGGGAGTGTGTGAGCAGTGACTGTAGCCTGTTCATATTTAGTGTTTTCTTTAATCTGACATGTTGTTCCTCTTCTGTCGGGCTCGAGCCTATTTTTTTTTTTATGACTAAGTTCAGTATTTTTTTTTTCACTTTCTTCTTATTTGGCTTTTTTATGATTAAGTCTTTCGTTTGACATCTTCAATATTTAATATTCATGTAGATTAGAGGACATCCATGAGGCTCAAGTCAACTTTAAAATGAGCTTTTTATTCATATTTGTCAATTGAAATATTCTCAAGATATAAAAATCATCAGGATCTTCAACATATTTAGTGCTCACAGTCTGACATGATCGGACATATATTAATATAATCTAACAAATCTTTCAGGCTGTTCAGAAATCAATAATAACCTGAAATAAACTGAATCAATCTAAAATCATTTTGTTTCACGCAAACAAAAGAATTAAATGTAAATGAATGAAATGTGACACATTTGACTGTGTGAGCATGCAGAAATAAATATGATTCATAATTATTTTTAATGATAAACTGATGGATGCAAACACCAGCGCCTCGTTAGCACCTCTGCACTCACATCTGTCTCCTCTGTCCGGGCTGATGTGCCGCTGTCTCTCTCTCTTCCCTCCATAAGAAGAAAAGTGGAGCATAAAAGACTCGTATTCTCCATAATCAAGGTCAGGAGCGTTTTTCAATAACCTTTGGGAATTAAACCCTGGAACCGCGCCAGTCCGCCCTGCCAATCATCCACAGGCAGCTGAATAATAGAAAAGTTGTTGACCTTTTGCACTTCGACAGATCAATACTCTGTCTCTTTATTTGAATAAAAGACTTCACGGATTTATCTATTAATGTTTGTATTTGGTTTGGAGAGGCTCTCGGCCGCCGTGATAAATAGTTTCAAATAACAGATGGTGCTGCAGGGAGAGACAAAGCGGCCAAATCTGGTAGCAATTATCCTCAATTATGTTCATTGTTATTTTGAGCTAATTATTGTTATTGTCACTTTTGTTTGGGAGTCTTGCGGCGCTAGCCTGCAATAAGCAGGCCTACGGAGGACAATGGGGAGCAGGGCTATGCTGTGGCGATGAAATATGGCTTTTATAATTGAGCCTAACCAGTTAGTCTAAATAAAACTGAGATCTGAATGTGCAGCTTGAGGTTTCATATCAGATTCATAGAATGTCTGCAGCTAACACGAGTCTAATAGTTTGATGCACAGAGACTGATCACCGCTTTAAATGAGTTTGAAGGCCTCAGTGACAGTTCATTGAAAGAAAATGATCGCGATGAGAAAAGCTCGTTTTCCAGTCAAAGGCTAAGTGTTTTCTTTTTGTTTCCATATTTAATATTTCCATGATTAAAGTAAATGTTTGAGCTCATTTAGGTCGTGATCGTGTGTCCACCCTGCTATTCCAGCATCATGAGCATCTTTCTGCAGGAGACTCTGCAGACCACAGACAAACTTTCCCCACTTCGATTTTCAACAATTCATCCTCACGTTTACACAGAGGAGGCGTCTTTTTATTTTTTATTTTTATTTTTGCAAAGTCCCCTTTGACAAGGACAGACAGTGTACCCGGGCCGGGCAGAGGAGAGGAGAGGAGAGGAGAGGAGAGGAGAGGAGCGCCGTGGCCGCTCGCTGCACGGCGCGGACCTGACTCCACTCTCGCTTTTGTTTGGGGGCGTCTCCTCTCCTCTCCTCCCGTCCTGTCCCCTCCCCTCCTCTCCTCCGGTCCCCTCCCCTCTTTTCCCTTCCCATCCTAGATCCCCCTCACACACACACACACACACACACACATCCCTGGGGCGGGAGAAGCCCGTGTTTGGTTCTCAGAGAGAGAGAGAGAGAGAGAGAGAGAGAGTGTGTCCTTTGGGAAGAGTCACAAAGCGTTTTCCTCAGAGAGGGAGCGGAGCGGCGAGAGCTCGGGAGTCATCCGCAGGAAGCAGCGCAGCACCGGACACCACAGACCCCACAACACGTCCGTCCCGGAGCACTGGGCTGAGGGAGAAGAAGAGAAAGCGAAGAGCGTAAAGAGGAAGAAAGAAGTGTCAGCTGATGATGACATCTGATCTGTGTGATAGCTGATCTCTCTTTTCTGTCTGACAGCTTCAACTGTGGCTCTCCAAGCGCACCAGGAGTGACTTTTAAACATCTTTCCATACATTCCACGTCCCGCGCGTCCCTTTGGCGTTTTAAATCCATTTTTGAAACTGTTTGAACATTTTGGATCATACTGCTCCGATATGATGTCCCCTCTGTTCTAGCACACACTCCCCGGGACAAGAATTACTCGCTAAATTTGTAGCGAAGCGCACGTAGCAGCCGCAGCAGAGAGCGCACCCACGTTGCTCCTCTCCTCTTGAATCAGAGTGAAGGATCTACAAGAGAACAAGTGCACAGCTCAGGCAGAGGAGACACCAAGAAAAACAGAAAGACACGATCGAAGCTACGGAGGTTTGTTAATGTTTGGGATCCAAGAGAGCATCCAGAGAAGCGGCAGCAGCCTGAAGGAAGAGCCGCTGGGAGGCATGAACGCTGTCCGGAGCTGGATGCAAGGGGGCGGCGTGCTGGACGCCAACACGGCCGCCCAAAGGTGAGCTCTGCTCGGTGGAGGAGACATGCTTACCACCCTCCTTCATTTATTGATTCACGGAAACAAAGTGATGGGTTTTTTTCCTGTCAGCATCCTGAAAAATCCTGACAGGACACGGGGCTCCTGTCCGGAGAGAAATCTGGATTTAACTGTTGCTGTGATCATTTAGATTCTCGTGCAGGATATATCAAATTCCACTGAACACCGTGTACAATTTTAAGACAATGTACTAAACACTTTATGGCAACATGTGTTTGTGCTACAGATTTTTACGCACATGCATCGTGCGCCGTCTGTCCACAGTTAACAGAGCTTTAATGAGCACCAATAAATAAATTAGGACTATGCATGAGCTTTAAAATGTGGAGGAAAAATCTGCCCATCTTTCATGAACAGTTTATTATTCAAAGGGAACTAAATTCTCTACTTGGTCCCCAGAGTCAGAGAAGTAAAGGTGGATAACCTCCTGTCACAGATTCTCCAACAGAAATTCACTGAATTCTATTTTCAGACATTTATGCTTTTGTGATTTTTTTTTATTGTCATAAAATAGCCACTTCAAAAAAAAGAAAGAAAGAAAAAAAAGATCAGTCTAGTTAAATCAGTAAAATGTTTAAAAAATGTGCTCCTCATATTTCTTTTTACTTCCCTTAAAAAAAGAAAAAAAAGTCAAACTTTCTCGCCTCTAACACCGACTCATCGACGTCTGTGTGTCCGCAGTGGAGTGGGTCTGGCCCGGGCTCACTTTGAGAAGCAGCCGCCCTCCAACCTGCGCAAGTCCAACTTCTTCCACTTCGTCCTTGCTCTGTACGACCGGCAGGGTCAGCCGGTGGAGATCGAGAGGACCAACTTCGTGGACTTCATCGAGAAAGAGAAGGTGAGTGAAGAAAGTCACGGAAAGTCTGGATATTAATATTTATAATAAGAAAGAAAATTCATCGTTTTGATTTAAAGGCCTGATTAATTACTGATGTCACATTTTAAACAATTTAAATATTAAGTATATTAAAACATACGGTTTTATTATTATTAATATTATTATTATTATTGTTATAATAATAACTATTATTATTATTATTATTATTATTATTATTATTATTATTATTATTGTGTATAATCTGTATATAATTTGACAGATGAATCAAAACATAAAGTCACACTGTCACTCACACACTTCCTTCGATCCATCGGACAAACAAAGCTCGTCAGCTCGTTGGACTTGTTGTAATTTACAGCTGATTCGACACAAACACTTGTTCTATATAAACAGCGGCGGGGCAGCCGGTCTCCTCATCAATTATGACACCGTTTAAATTAGATGAAATGTAGCGGCAGAATTTAGTGTTGGATTTATTCGCCCTCCAAACATAAGCAGTAATTACAGAGGAATTAAAAAGCCACAATAACAGCATGATTACACATGAGGAAATTACAGGACTGCCCCGCTTTAATGTGTCCGCTGTGAACATAAATCAAACGTTTGTTTAACGCGTGAACGTGCGTGAAGAATTCAATAAGTTGGATATAAACTCTGCAGGCCCACGTGTGCACACCTTTTTTTCTTTTTAATTTTTCCCAAAAATATTTTTTTCAATAAACAGCTCAGTTTATATGTGTGTGTGTGTGTGTGTGTGTGTGTGTTAAGGAGACTAGCGGAGAGAAGACCAATAACGGGATTCATTACCGGCTGCAGCTTCTTTACAGTAACGGTGAGTGAGGAGGCTGACACACACACTCACACACTCATTCACAATATATCTGACCTAATGATCTTGATTGGCTGTTGTCTCCTGTGATAATAATACCGTGCACACAGGAAGCAGCTGATGTTTTTTAGATTTATGGTGGAAAAATGTGAAGCAGAGGCCAGCAGGCTGCCAGGGTGTGTTTAAGTGACACACTGCAGAGTAGTGTTTCATAACTGTGTAATTTGACCGATTTGTGGATAAATGTCACTATTTGAGAGCAGCTGTCGTGGGTGAGTTTACACCACCTCCATGGCTTCATCACTATCACTGTTGCTAAATTAGTTTGTCCGGTCTGAAGTGGTCTGTCTGACAGTTGGAGCTGCGGGCTGCTGGTTGCTTGTTGTTGTAGCTTGTGGATTGTGGTGTTCAGGCCTGTTGGCTCAGTGTACGAGCTGGGAGGGAAACAACACAAACTGGCAGGAAATGTCACAGCTCCTCTGAGACTGGGACATGTGGGCGTTCTAGAGACAGTCTGGGTGCTGTGATTATTGATTTTAATATCATTTTCATATAGAAGTGGACATACCAAACCATTTATCAGATGTATTGGCTGTAAGGTAATAAAATGACATTTAACACCACAGTGAGCTGTTAATGGGTGTCTAATGAGTTTTGAGTGTTTGACTCACAGTTTTCTGACGATAGTGTGTGTGTGTGTGTGTGTGTGTGTACAACACTTTGAGGCAGATTTGTGTGTGTGTGTGACTTTGACTCAGGCTCAGTATTAGAGTAAAAAACACACAGACGATGAGAAACATTAAATTTCACTTCATTGACTTGTGACCCCTTTTGAAAGGTTGCATGTGTGAGCAGTGTTTTACTCGTTTTTTAAGGCCTGAAGAGAAAAAAAAATTCTCAGCGATTTCAAGAAACATGAAAAATAATAATAATAAATTTTCAAGTGTTTCCTGAAATCTAGAAGAGGATCCTCATGTTGAAGGCAGCTGTAATTAATTATCAGTTTTTTTATTTGATAGATGAATTATTTTGCACTTTGGTGTGTTGTTCTGTTCGTCTTCTGATTTTCTCTTTTCTTCTGCATCCAAACAGGCATCAGAACAGAACAGGACTTTTATGTTCGACTCATAGACTCCATGACTAAACAGGTAAACACACACACACACACACACACACACACACACACACACACACACACACACACACACACACACACAGAAGTCTGTCACCTCTCCTGTTACCTCTCTGACAATGAGCTGCTCCACTGATCTGCCGCCCTCTTCTATCTGAATATACTTGCACACACAAAAACGCTCATTTATGTGTGTGTGGTTCTATGGGTGGGTGTTTCCACTATGTGCCCCCACCCACACACACACACACACACACACACACACACACACACACGCACTGCTTGTCTCCAGGCGCTTTTGCCTGTGCTTGTCTCACTGTGATTAGAGCGAGGAGGCAGCGAGCGGGTGTTGAGGAAAGGGGCGTAATTCTGGTGCTCACAGTAGGAAGTGGAAAGATATAACAGCACCTCTGGGATTTGATCTGCTGAGCAGCAGGCATTTTCTGATCAGATCCAATTTTTCTGTTAATGTTTGTGTTTTTGTTTATGTGTACCTTTATGAGAGAGAGAGAGAGAGACACAACAACAACAGATAGAAGACAGACAGGCACTCAGTGTTTGTGCTCAATGTTCCTCAGGTAAACAGTTAGAATTAAGATGGAGTTTTATGGTTTTGCATAAGAAAGAGAGAGTTCTTATCTGGTGTCACACACTCTGTGTGTGTGTGTGTGTGTGTGTGTGTGTGTGTGTGTGTGTGTGTGTGTGTGTGTGTGTGCGGCATGGTATGAGGAGCCAAGAAGCCATGCTATGCACTGAATACTTGCTAATGTGACTCCAGGCTCTGATAGAGTCTCACATTGCTGCTGCCACGCTGCATCACATACTGTGTGCGTGTAGGTGTTTGTGTGTCTTTGTGTGTGCGTGTGCGTCTGGCAGGCCTAAGGGACCACACTGTTCCCTAATAACACTGTTTAGCTTGAGCTTGGTGGGGTGACAGCCAGCCACAGACGCACACACATACACACACTTGGTCGGCCCTTGCAGTGAAAGTCCAGAGAAGGAAACAAGGAGTTGTAACCTCACACACACACACACACAAACACCTGCACACACACACGTATTTTCACGTTGGCTGTTGTCTGAAAAATTAAACAGCTGATTTCTTATCTATTTTTTCACCTGCATAAAGAGATTTTAAGTTTGAAAAGGAAAAAGTCATTTTTCCTCAAGATGCTGATGCAGGCAGGTGTGTGCTGCACCTGTGGGCATCGGCCTGTGTGAGTACTGCTCTGTGCATTTGTGCGTGTGTATGTGTGTGTGTGTGTGTGTGTGTGTGTGTGTGTGGTAGTGGGGGGTTTACATGTGAGTGAGAAGGAGCGATGAACAAATGGGAAACAGTGCAGGTATTTAGTGCTGTATGTATATGTATAGGCACTTAGGCAAAACTGCACATGGTGCAATAAAGCACGCTCAACTGTGTGTGTGTGTGTGTGGTGTGTGGGTGCGTGTATGTGTGTGTGTGTGTGTGTGTGTGTGTCTGATTCCCAGCGGTAGAGGAATGGAACATTAACAGGTGGTCAAACCAAAACAGCCGTGTGGTTGGCTTAGTTGGTCAGTGATGTCATTGCCACTGTCTCCCTCACCACACACACACACACACACACATACACACTCTCTCTCTCACACACTCCTCGTCTGCCACTCATTGTTCTTTAGTCACCGTTGTCTGACTACAAGTTGAGACAGAGTTTACAGTTTGACTGTTAAAGACGCTGTGATCTAAAATAAAAACACACGTGAAGCTCCAAAAATCAAATCACAAGTCTGGAATTTTCCATCATGTCTAAATTAAAAAAAGGTATTTTAATATAGAACCAAGCCATTAACATTTTACAGTGCTGTTAGAGATTTCTTTTGGACTAAAACAGGCTTATAGAGAGCTGAAGTGAAAATGGAACATCGTCTTCTGATCCAGATGTAAGAAAAGCTAACATATATGTATGTTTGTAGTCATTATTTTTATATTTCTCGTGTTAGAAGCCTTTGCTGAACACATTTTCCCACAATCCCAAGGCTGTCAAAGGCTTAATGTCACCAGTTTGACACAGTCAAGTGGCTATGGCTATGATAATGGACTACTCAGTTTGGCCCGTCTGTACTTCGTTGCAATAGCATACCTTTTATGATTCATTCAATAACATACACATACTGTGCAGTATACACACATTTTAAATGGTGAAAAATGTGGTTTTTGCATGTTGTTATTTTTTGGATTGTGTTGAGTTTATTACTGGGTGTCTGTTTATTTCACAGCTCTGACTGTGATTTTCCTGCCAGGAAAGTAACGTCTGGCACCTAAAGCTGGCACTTATTTCAGTCATTCTGCTATTTCTGTTTTGTGTGAGAGGGCCAGTACTGATTGTGTTAAACGGAGGAGCAGAGCACCTCCTGCAGTCTTCATAAGCAGAGCGCTGGTGCCGGGTTTATCCCGACTCTGTCCCGCAGAATAAAGCATCTGTCACTGTGGCCCCCTTCGGATCTCTAGCTCGCTAGTCGACCTGACACTAACGCAGGATGAAGTGTGTTCCCCTGCTTAACGGCTCCTTGTTTACACGCCCTGCATGTCACGCTACTTCAAAGGCGGAGGAGAGAGCAGCAGAGATGCTGCATGAAAGAGTGAGGTGGAGAGAAGGAGGAGACAGAGGAGGAAAAAAGCAGAGCAGAGCAGGCGAGGTGACAGTGTGATGAAGAAGCTGAGACAAACGTGGGCCGGGATGATAGAAGAAGTTACACACTCACACAAGAAAATATATTATTTTCAAATTACTCTTTGTTCTGTCAGTTTTATTGCTGATTGGAGCTCCAGATGTCTCAGATTCACCAAGCAGGACACACCAAGCGATATTAGAAACTTTAGACCTCAGTTTAGACGTCTGCAGCTTACAGTTTTCCAATGATTGGCAACTTTTTATGAGCCACAGCATTTGAGACATCATGATGCAGTAAAAGGCAAACAGGGTCAAAACAAGGCAAGGATTGTTAGATCATCATGAAGTTATTAGCTGACAAACGAGTGGATATCATATACTGTCCATCTATAGCAGATACACAGTTTTTTAAAATTTGAACGTTTGGTCCTGCATAAGACACTTTGTTAGCACGGATAACCTGACATGAACACACTTCAATTCAGTTTCCTGCTGATGAGTTTAGAGAAAATATTTCGCTTTTCACTCTTCTGGTCAAACAACTCTTGCTGCATACACGCATGTGTCCTATTCTGTCATCATATCACAATCATCAGTTTGAAGCTGTATTTTGTGTCTTTTTTCAATCAATGTCTGATGCAGAGGTTATCGATTGGATAAACTTCAAAAGACAGAAAGATATATCAGCACTTACTGACCTCTGCTGTGATTTTGGAGGAAAGCTCTGTTTCATCAGACCTAATTCTGTTCATAAAGATAAATGAATTCACTTGGCCCAAGGTGTGAAGGTTTCCTTGTGTGTGTGTGTGTGTGTGTGTGAGTGTGTGAAGGAGAGAGAGATAGAGAGAGAGAGAGAGAGAGAGAGAGAGAGAGAGAGAACAAAAGAGCAAAAGTGCAAAAAAGAGAGAAGATTGGGAGGCTGAGATGACACTGATGCATGTTTGTCCAGATAGGAAACAAGTTCAGGGGAAGTTGCCCAGCCCATTCTTTTCCCATGGCACAATGAGCAGGTCTAATCATAGACAGCAGCATGGTTTATAAAGTACATTTCCTCGTCTGTCTGTTTTATCTTTTCCTACACTTCCCACACTCAGATTTGCTTTCATAAAAGCGCGTTGCGGAGAAATTAGTATTTTTGTAATTTGTTGCCTCCAGTTTCAGAGTGTAATCCCACTGTGGTAAATATGTTCAGCTGTACTCGAGTATTTGTTCTGATTACATTACTTCTGATCAAAAACTAGTGAGTCGACAACTTTCTAACATCAACAAGGTCACCAACAGCAGACATAGCAGCCAGCTAATATTACTGACTAGTCCAACAGCAGTCAGCCCAGCTCGGCGTCTGTCTCTCAGCCTTTTATTTCACCAAGCTCTCACCAACCACTAAAAGTCAGTCCCAGATTTACTCTTGTCCGGCTTCTTGCTCGTCACTCTCTCCTTTGCTCTTCTTAGCTTCCTCTGTCAATGTCCTCTTCGCTCTTTTCGCTGTTATTATGTCCAAAGAGGCTGCTGAGCCCAGTTACACTGTCCACTCATCCAGCTGCGATTCTGGTGAGACACTGGTTTCACTCCGTGTCAGCATTCCCTGCTGCTGATAACCTCTTCTGAGTGGTCCAAAACGCCTGTGGTACAAACACTAACACTACCCCGGTGCTCTGAGCTCACAGTCTGGACAGCCAAACAACAACAAACTGAGCTAACATTACCTAACAGCAGCTACAGTTGGCAGCAGTTTACTTCACTGTCCATTAGGAAACTCTGTAAATCACAGAGAGTTGAGGTGGAGGGTGACACGGAGCCCAAAATTAGTGTGAGAACACATACGAACGAATGACAGTGGCACCATTCACCTGATTACAAGTCAGTGTATCAGCAACATGATTGAAATATTTTTATGGTAGAAAGGTTACACAATGTTGCTGTAAGCCACGATCGAAGGAAAATATGATGAGGGATGTTGTTGACGAGGGATTAGAGAAACAGTTTCACATGTTGTGGTTGTTGGATGAACCTCAGTGATGTTAACAGGAGCTTCTTTGCTTTGCTTGAGGTCTGTTGAAATGTTTCAACATCTCTGTTTATCTTGCTCTCTCTCTCATTTGGCTAAAGTTGCACATCAGTCTCTATGCTGCCATCACGCCTGTCACCTTGTACAGCTTCTTTTTGTGAAACTTAATGTTATGTTAGCACTAGTTGTGTCTACCTGTAGTTGCACTTTCTGCAACAAAAATATTCATCTCAAAAGATTATTTTTGTTTCATATTACAAACTTCATGCCTGGGCATGCACAGTCCTCGAGTCTTGGACCACTGGGAGCTCTTCACGCTCCAGAGTATTATATGTAGTATGTAGTTCATGTATTGATACATTTTCTGCTGAGGCTTTTCAAATGGAATATATGCACATGCATGGAAAATTATAACTGACAGAGGCCCCGGGCCCTGAAACAAATGGGGTCTCCAATTCCAGAAAACACAGAGGGTCCTGGAGACAACTTGCTATTAGTAAGAAATGCTTTAGGCTACAACAATATTGTAATGGGGCCCTCAGACTGTACAGCCCCTGTCACTGCTTTCCATTAATGCTGCAAAGCTCCAAGCTAGTTTCTGAGGACCATGTAGGGCTGTAGTTTCTACAAATGAGAGGCTCAGTCCACAGTCTCAGCTCATGCTGGGGCCCCATATGGAGCATGCTCGCCCTGGGGCCCCTGGTGGGGCACTCCAAGCTCACACGTAGGCAAGATTTTTTAGTCTTTTAAAGGCCCCTCCATAGTGTTCCTATCTCCTTCTTCACACAAACTCATCAGGTATCATCATCTATCAATTCTCTGAGCCACATTGTGAATATATGTCAGTGGTATGTTTGAATAAGTTGTGTTTTCAGTTTTACACACATGGCTTCAGTACTGTTCAGTACAGTACTGTAAGTGTTGAGCTGTTGTGCTTTCACTCAGCTAAATGAGCTTCATTTACAAACTCAAACTACCATTAGCTGGATGGCAGCAGGTAGTCTGAACCCCAGCTGAAGACTATTAGAGAGGACAGTGAGACTTCTTCACCGTTCCCGGAGAAAAGTGAGCTTGTCACTCGGTGAGACTTGCTGGAGTTTGGAGCGACAGATCAAACAGACTGGAATAGACCAAAGACAGACAGGGCGCGTATATTGATTGATGGATGTCGTAGCAGAGTGTGACGTGTGCTTTTGCTTTATTCTGAGCTTCCTTACCAGAACCAGGAATATTATATAATGGCAGCAGGTGAAAGATGAGGAGAAGCACAAACTATGGCCGCCGCTTTGTGAAAATACAACTTTATGTTTTTAACATCGCTTTCACCTGATCAGCATGTGAGCAGATGAGATGTGGTTGTTATTTTTTGATCTGAGCCTCTAAAACAAGGTGTGTGATCAGGGTGTGTGTGTGTGTGTGTGTGTGTGTGTGTGTGTGTGTGTGTGTGTGTGTGTGTGTGTGTGTATGTGTGTGGGCGGGGTGACACACAATGGGTGTGAGTGTGTGTATGTGAAGCCAAGGTGCTGAACTATGTGTGAGGTGAAGTGGGATCTAATCTGTTACCCCAACAACACTCTGTCTGTCAGTGTTAGTGCCAGAGCTTGATGCAGGAAAATAAATGTACACCACAGCTCCAGAGTTTCTCCCAGACTGACACTGTCATCGTTGTCTTTGCTCACTGCTGCAGAATCTCCTTTTGCTTTTGGTACATTTAGAGTGCAGTGGTCTGAAAACATGCAAATACGTTTTTTATGCATCCATGCACTGATGCAGACATTGACTGACATGTATCATCTGTCTAACACGATTATGAACAACCTGCTCATGTTCGGTCTGACTTTAGAAAATGATATGAAGCTGTAACAATTTTATGGAGATTTGAGGGAAAAGGATGAAAATATTCTGTATTTCTATATTTTTCTCATTCTCAACAAATTCTGTAAAAAGACCAAAACCAACGATGAACTCATGATAGTATTGTCAGTGTCGTCAAAACTGATCTAAAAACTATTAAAACACTTCAATAAAAAATTCACTGTTGCACTGGGTAACATATTCTTTAATGTTTTTTTTTAAATTTTGATTTATTCGCACATATACAACGTCTGTGTGCCATTAACACTCACAGCTTAAAAACGGCCAACAAATGCACCATTTACACCTGTTTAAGTAACATTTGAGAATGATTTTATTATTTTCATTTAATTTATTATTATTATTAATTATTCAAAACAAATGTATATATTGGTCAGTGATTTTGTTTTTAAATAAATACATCTTCAGCAAGCCTTTGTCATTCTGAAATACTTATTCCTGGGAAAATCCTTATTATTATTATTATTTATTCTTATTATTTCAATTATCCTAGAGAACAGGATGCCAACGACACAATATTCTGCTATTTTTCCACTAATTTATAATTTTCACATTAACATTTGCTTTTAAATAATACAAACATCAAGACAACTCTTAATATCACATATTAAGATTTACTGTTAAATGGCTAATTTGGGGCTAATTTTCAGCTAATTGCACAACACAGAATCAAATAACCAAAATACTTGCTTGGCTACAAAGAAGCATCCCATGAAGGATGGAGTAAACTACTGTGTCTGTCTGTGAGCTAACAATGTGTTTTCTTCTTCCTCTCTGCATCTCTCTGTCTCTCTTCACAGGCAATTGTTTATGAAGGCCAAGACAAGAACCCAGAGATGTGCAGAGTGCTGCTGACACATGAGATCATGTGCAGGTGAGACTGTGTGCATCAAATCTATTTGTTCCTCTTCTCCTCTGCATCTTTAAACAATCATTCCAGCTTCCTCTCCTCTCCTCTCCTCTCCTCTCCTTTCCTCTCCTCTCCTCTCCTCTCCTCTCCTTTCCTCTCCTCTCCTTTCCTCTCCTCTCCTCTCCTCTCCTCTCCACATCTGCAACATACTTTGTTAGTCTGCAGAAAGTTCCCACCAATCACTTCTCTGTACTCAATACATTTCTTATTTTGTCACCCTCATTAACCCCCCCACACATACGAACCCAGACGCATATATATGTATCCACGTGAAGCGATATCGGTTGAAGAAGATGAGTTTTAGCTATCAGAGTCGTTGCTTTAATTATAATCTAAAGATGAATTTCTTCGGAAGTAGGTTGGGAGGAAAGAGTTCTATTTATAGAGGCATTTTACCAACCTATCCTATACAATAGAAAATGTGTGTGTGGATGCATGCGTGGTGTGTGTGTGTGTGTCTGTGACGCCTGGTTAATTAGGACACAGAGAAACTCATTAGTCAATCTGAACCCTCCTGTTGTTTCATGGCTAACAAATGGGTCTTCCTCCACAATATGACTATAAAATATAGGCAGGGTCTCTCACACACACAGACACACACACACACACAGACACGCACACACACAAAGAAGTATGCATATGCACGCTCGCTCACGCACACCACAGTTATAAAAATTCAAATTTAGCACATGAATTAAGTTGTTCTTATTTCCTGACCTTGTCACTGAACAACTTTTACTGTAACAATATAAATTGGGGTTCATCTATATGCACAAGCAGGGATTTTAGCCGTGAAATCAGGCACACTAATATTTTATTCTATAGCTCACTGAATAATCTTCAGGCAGTTCAGCTGCAGAGCTTTATGGAAAACCAATTGAAATTCTGATATGATTTACAAGGAATTTATAAATAAATTGTATTTGGCAACCAATTTTATCGTAAATTATTGTTGTTCATCGTGTGGGGAATTCATTATGGACATGTTTTGCATAGCATGTACAGAATACGTGAACTTGTACAATAGGAAGGCCTCCGGTGTTCAAACATTTCCTCAGCAGCGGTGCAGAAAGTGTGACTTCTACGACGACGAGTGTAAACACTCACTTGTCTGCGACAGCGGCTAAGGTCAAAGTTACGGCTGTTGCCTCATGTTCTCACATGCTGATTCTGCAGCAGGGGCCTCACACAAAACCACATAACACACAACGTAGAGCGCACACACAAAGAGCTCAGGGTGTCCATTAATCAGTGTGGCTCATTGTCATGGTGCTGCTATTAGCCATATGCTCCCAGCCAATCTGCCACTGCACAGACCTGCTCACAAACCTGGTTGGAGCTCTGGCACAAACACATGAACAGTTTTAGTCCAGAATGGACGATTGTAGCGATTATGCTTTTCATATCATGTGTTCAGCACAAATGTTGATTTACATGAATCTCTCTGTATTTCAAAGTAGCTTCAGGATTAAAACAAAATCTTATTCCGCTCTGTCAGACAGTCGTGTCTGTATCAGCTTTTCCAGCTTGAAGCTACATGATGATTGAACTGAGCGAGGCCTCCATGATATACACATTTGTTATAGTAGAGTGTAAAGTATAGTATATTATTTATTTTACATAGTGGTAGATCTTTTACTTTTGTATCTCTGAATTTTAAATAAAAATATTTGGCTGCACATATTTGTAATGACTGTCCAGCAGCAGTTTAAAGAGTTAAAAAATGTCGATGAGAAGTGATAGCAAATATTTGACTTGCACTCATTGAGGACTGGTTTTATATTGAAATTCTGGACATCTTATTGGTGAATGATACTCAAAGGTATTTAAATATAGACTAATTTATTGGAGCATTTTTTAATGAAATAACAACTAAGAAAAGACAAATTATGTACAAATGCAGATTAATATTTTTTGACATAAACTTGCTCTAATAAGGAAACCTGTATTAGCCTTGACAGAGAGTCAGACCTCCAGTCAAGACAGACAAATGTTTGACCTGTCTCACTGAATGATAATTGTATGATCATGAAAGCATATAGTGAGTGGAAGTGTTAGAGAGGGAGGTTTTATTCCCATGTTGGAAATACAGTAGTTTTTTGTACCAACATATTTTTGTTGGCTTTATGGCTGCAACTAACAAGTACATTCATTACTCGTCTGTTTAATATTTTTATGATTAATCCATGAACCATGCTGATCCCAGAGCCCAAAAATCTTCAAATTGCTTGTTTCTCATATCTAAGAAGTAAAAACCTGTGAATGTTTGGCACTATTTCTTGATTCATAACATTAGTTGAATATCAAAATTGATTAGTAAATCTTTCACTTGGCTTCCTTTAACTAAAGCCATTGTAAGCATTTATTACATAATATAAAGGTGAAAAGAGCATGTTATTATGTTATTGAGACTGTTGTTTAAAAGTGTATGTGCACTCTGTGTGTGTGTGTGCGTGTGGTTGTGTGTGTGGCTGGAGGAGGGGAGAGCAGATGATTAGATCACCAGGATCCACAGCAATAAGTGCTACATTACCCCCATCCCGCCCCTCGTTTTCCTTCTCACTACCCCTCCATTTATAACATCTTCCACTCTGCTACCATCTCTTTTTCCTCTACTAACCTCCCTTAATCTCCCCTCCTCATCAACCTCCCCCCTACTCACCCTCACCCATCCTCCCCTCCCTCCTACTCTCTCCCTCCTCCTCAGGCTTATAGCTTTCCCCTTTTCTTGTGCTCCCCATTTTCCCATTCCCTTATCACTCCCCCTCTCTAACCTCTCGTTGGTGCTGCACTGTTCTCTGACGGGGCCGCAAAGTGACCCAGTTCATGGAGCAGCAGAAAGGAAATGACAGAGAGAGCAGAAAGAGAGGCAGAGCAGCAGATAGTGGAGACAATGTGTAAGGTGTAACGTATCAGCCTCTTTCTTTCCACCTCTGCCATCTGTGACAGTGGGAAACCTGAGACATCTCCCCTTCCTCTTCTTCCCACCCTTTTGTTTTAGCTTTCCCTCCCACGCTCACCCTTTCACTCTTCCCCCCCGGCTTTACCCTTCACCTCCTGCTTACATCTTTATTCATAATTGATGCACGCAAGAAAGCTTTGACAGACTTGCAGTACATATGTGTGAATTTTGGTGCACATGCCAGCTTTTTCTTCTGACTTTGGTGTGTGTGTGTGTGTGTGTGTGTGTGTGTGTGTGTGTGTGTATCCCACCCACTCCTCTACTGAGCCTCAGGCCTCTTCAATCCTACCACCCTCCATCTCACCTGCTCATGAGTACAAGTAGGGAGAATGGAGTGGAAGTCAGCTTCTAGTGTTTTAAAATGCATGCATGGCAAATTCTCGCAAAATTAAATTTAATTAAATGTAATAAAGTATAAGAGCTTTCAAGAACAAAATGATAATGCAACACAACTGCGACTTTCATTAGATGTTACCTGCTTGGTAAAATCACATGTCTTTTCAAACTCCATACTCCTAATGTGTAAAACAGGTCATAGGCTTTCTGTTATGAATTTGTAGCTGATGACATCACTCTGACATCATCAGCAGATATTTTCTCAGCTATGACAAAGCTGCTTCAGAGCCACAGACATTAGAGAACATTTTTCACAAGCTGTGCATTATTCCCCATGACTAGTAAATGGATTTGAATGTATTAAATTGGTGGAGTGGCCCTTTAAAAGTCAAATAAATCTTCATTTGAAACAGCATTGCTTTTAAGGTGTTTTTAATGAAGCTCCACTGAATGGTCTGAGCATTGTGCTCTGCTGAAAAACATAAAGATTAGTTGGACCTTAATGAAACTGGATGTGTCACCAACTTAAAACAAGGTCCACAACAGAGCTGGATATCCAGCCTGAAACACAGGGATGTTTTAGTGTTTGTGATGAAGAAACAGCACCGTTTGTCTGTGTTACAAACCAAGCTGAAGAAATCTGTAACAGAGACTGTGCTGTGGTTTGGTTGAGTTTAGAGAAACATCATGGTTTGGGATAAAATGACTTCTTTGTTAGGGTCAGGTGACATTTGCCATCGAAGTTACACGGTTACAATAATAATCATGCGCTTAAGGTTAGGAAATAATCATGCTAAACATGTCCCATACTACAGGGCTCTGTCACTGGAACATAAACATAAAGTCAATATTGGACATTTGCTGAAATAGAGGACAGTCTGACTGCACAAGCAATACCTTGATTGATAATCGGGGCATCTTAAAAAGATGGTTGGGATCTGGGGTGCACCTTTATGCTAGCAGGTGTGAAAAGAAGCTGGATGTGTATGTGTTCACACCTTTCCCAGGCCCACGATGCTGGGCCTGGGAAAAAAACGAGCAATGCAATGTAGCAGGAACTGGTTATTGAAGCTGGGAAAGATGTGTTGACCAGAGCTACAAAGTACAATTTATCCAGTTCATCCACTCGTGTCTTTACTGACCTGTTTAAAACTTCTGAATGTAAACTACTAACATAGTACAAAATGGCTAACCTCACCAGCTGGCTAGTCTCATAAAACTTGTGTATTTCTTTCACATCCTGCTTTATTCTCACTCTCCATGTCCAAGTCTATTTTTATCTGTGCTGTCAGTGTAGACCTGCTCGGCACAACAGACTTTTCCTGTTGGCCTGTTTTAGACACATTTGATCGATTCCTGTGAATTTACTGTTAAGTTCTCCACATCAGTGCAGACAAAGCACATAATATGCTGTAACACTCATTTAAATGTCGCAATCTGAACTCCCATGTAAAGTACTGTATGTTCCCTGTGTCTGACTCTTTTCTAACTCTGTCTTCTTCTTCTACTGCCTTTCTCTTCTTGTAGTCGGTGCTGTGACAAGAAGAGCTGCGGGAACCGTAATGAGACACCCTCAGACCCTGTTATCATCGACAGGTACTGTCTCTCACTCCGTCTCTATCTTTGTCTCTCCTACGCACACTCAAACACACACTGGTGTTGACCTGTTTGAATGGCGGCGTGTTTGTGTGTTTAGATGATCCGCTGTCACTCCTGAAATAGATGCTACTTAGATAGTATCGATGGCTTCTGATGGAAGAAGAGTCAAACATTTGAGACTGAAGCTTTGCATGCATGAATCAAATAGCAGGAGTCATCAGCAGTGGTGAATGGCTGAAAGTTGCAGGTATTAAAGGTCCACACACATTTACACCTCATTTATATCTGCATGTGCACTTCAGTGATGGAGTCACTGACCTCTGCAGAGGGGACATAAATGCACATCAGCTATTACGTTATATCTACCAAATTCACACACATGCACGCACACATACACACTCATGCACATCTTCAGACTTGAGTGAAGAAACAGCGCTCAGAGGAGTGTGTGTTTCCTCTACGTAATGCAAAATGCAGAGCTGTTTACTAGCTGTCTGTTGTTTTTACTGCCACTTCTTTCTCACCTGTCTGTCTGTCTGTCTGTCTGTCTATTTCTTTCTTTCTTCCTGTCTGTCGAGGTGGGGGACTGAAGTTATCTCTCCCTGAACCCCCCCTTCCTCTCTCACTGTCTCTCCTGCAGCAGCACAGAAAAATGGGTCATGAGCAAAGAAAAAAGTGACAGAGAAAAACTGAAATGAGATCCAACCTCATTTTAATCTGATTTCTTCTTGGCAGTTGTTTTAACCCTCTGTGAGCAGGTTTTTCTGCGTGCACGTCTGTGAGTGTTTGGAAGAGAAATTCACAGGGAATGGAGTGAAGGAGTGCTGATTCTGATTACTCTCAACACACTATCAGAGAAACCGATGATTTCTTTTTGTTGTTGTAACCAGTAAATATTAAACCCATCTTAACTTAAGGAACAAAATATATAATTTACATACATTTATATAGAAGCATGTTACAGGGTAAAAATTCACAGAATTAGTATGGATCATAATAACATCACTACGGGCCTAAAAGTGAAGTTGGGGCATCATTGTAACGGTATAGAGTAAATGACTGTCATGGGTATCAGTCATTTTATGAGTTCTGTCCTATTTATGTAAATGACATTGTTTCCTCATTCTTGGCATGTCGAAGGTCCAATGTTTTAACCCCAGAGCAATATTTGAGGACTGTTTGAGAGTTGAGACAGCCAAATGTGTAGAAGTATTGTTTTGTCTTCCACTGAACACCACGAAGGAAACACGTTTCACTTTATTGTACTTTCTTTTTGTCTCGGGTCAAACATGCTTCACTTGATCTTCTCTATCAAATCAAATCAAATGCTACCAAGACAAATATCACACTAGTTCTAGTCTGCATTCTAGTCAGGGTTTTTGTTGTGATTAAATAACTCTTAAATAAAAACTAGTGACTCAACAACTTTGCTAACAGCCCAGCTCTGTGTCTGTCTTTCAGCCTAAAAGTTGGTTCCAGATTTACTCTTGTCCAGCCTTGCTCAGTTGCTTTCTTCTTTTCTGTTCTTAGCTTCCTCTGTCAATGTACTCTTAGCCTCTGTCATATGTTCATGGAGGCTGCTGAACCCGGTTACATTACCTGCTTGTTGAGCTCCGGTTCTGGCACAAGACCAGCTCCACTCCCTGTCAGCAGTCACCCATGCCCTGGACCTGAAAACCTTTCCCGGTGCTCTGAGCTCACAGTCCGAGAGCCTGGCTAACAAACTAAGCTAACATTAGCTAACAGCACAAATGACAGCAGTTTACTGTCCATCAGGAAACTCTGTAAATCACAGACTGGTTGTGGCGGAGCAGCCGGAGCTCAAAGTTTAATGATTGCAAATCATTGTATCATCCAAATGATTTAAAATCTGTTATTTATGGTAGAAAGGTTACACAATGATGCTTTAATACTAAACCTTTAACACAAAATGTTAACCTATCCTGAATCCATGGAACTAAATTCCTTTCTATGTCACCATGTATGATGATGAAGTATGAAATCAAACACATTCCCACTTTTAGCTTTAAGGATTTTGCTCCCCTTTCTCTGTCACACTTATTTTTGTGTTTGGAGAAATCTTATGAAGTGGAACACTCGAGTCTCAAAGTTAGCTTTGATGGACCTGTTTCAAAGAGCACAAATATCGTGTGTGTGTGTGTGTGTGTGTTTGTGTGTGTGTGTGTGTGTGTGTGTGTGTGTGTGTGTGTCCTATGTAAGACACAAAGTGTAAAAGCATTCATGATGGACAGCTACACATAATTGTGTTACTTATGTGTGCATTTGTGTTTGTGTGTGTGCGCAGGACATTATAGTATCTTAACACCACAGACACATTCTTCTGTTTTTGTCGGCTATCTCAGACATCTCAGCTTACACTCCATTATATCGTCGCCTGGAAGGTGTGTGTGTGTACGTGTGTGTGGGTGCATGTGTGTATGCATGTGTGGGTGGTTAGCTGTGACTTGGGCTGGGCCACTGAAAGAATAGATGATATATTAGACACAAAGGGACACAATAATAGATATATAATTATAATGTATTCTGGACTGTTTGGAGCATTGATGTTGTGTGACTACATTATGTGTGTGTGTGTGTGTGTGTGTGTGTGTGTGTGTGTGTGTGTGTGTGTGTGTGTGTGTTTTATGGCTGGAGGAGACGAGCATACTGAATTGTGGGAGATGTCAGGGAACTTGGTCAGGATGGAATGTCAAGGTTACCGTGGATACCGTGGGATACTTCCTGTATCCCCCCCTCCACTTCGCAGTGGTTCACAGCCTCTCAGTTTAACATCTGGAACTCTGCTGTCCGACCCAAACATGTGGAGAGAGAGAGCAAAAATGTCAGAATAAGAGCTACAAGTGTGTCACTGCTTGTAAACAGACAAATATTTCTGAAGGCTAACTGAAATCACATGTCGTTGTAGCTGTTTACAGTCAAAAATGCTCATGTTGTTCTATCTTATTAATACCAGTGACGGCTGTAACAGAGACAGTACCAGTGTCAGCATTAACAGCACTAATTCTACTTCATTATGCTTGTACTGTGCTTATGTGATATGATGCAGTAAGACCAACTACCCAGCATTGTACAATGTTTTATGCTCTCACATGTATTTGTTAGTGATGAAAACAGAATATTTGTTCATACAATAACATAATGAGTACTTTTACTTTTGATGATTGAGGTACATTTAGCTGATAATACTCCACCACTGAGTGAACGTAGCGAGCATTCAGCATCAGATCAGTGAACAGAAATGAGTTGCTCTGCATCGTGCTGTGCTCTCTTTCCATCACTCCTCTCTATTTCCTTTACAGTTTGAAGTTCGACAACACGCACTTTGTAAAGTTTGTAACCTGCTGTGCTGTTTTCCTGCATTGCTCTGTGTAGCTAAAAAAATGGCAATGATTCCACTAACAAAATGTGAATCATCCCGTCTTCCTGACATTTAGGGGGAAGCCCTAATAACCAATAATAAAACATCAACAACATCACAGTGATATTGTTCGTGCTCATAGGGTTTAGCTTTCAAGTTAAACTGAGATGAAAAATTTGAACCTGTCGGCTGTTTTTTCTGTTGATATGTCTGAAAAACTTAGCTCACAAAAAAAAAAACATATTGTAAGATGAGATTTGATTTATTTTATAGATTATCTTATTTTTCTCAGGTTTATTGAGAGAATTGGTATATTTGAATTAATGATGATTATTTGTATGTGTATTTGTTTGTAACAGGAACTATATTTTATATTAATAAAATATGGTCACATTGCCTGCAGTCTAAGTGATGGTTAAGATTGGCGGAGGGATATGATGTATTACAGTGACCAAGTTACACAGAAGACGATGTTCCTGTGTGTTTGCTTGACCCGAAGCCTGAAACTAATTTAATTTAGTAAAAATCAAGTTCATAGTTAACACTAGAAGTAACCAGGATTACAATATTGTGAATTCATGGAGTACCAACAAGGAGCAAATAACAGCTGAAAGCTCAGTGGTGCCGAGGAGAGGTTCAGGCTCATGTTGCCGTGATTCTGGTTTGACTGTTTGTGCACTCAGGTGGGAAGCCAGTGAGGGACAATGTTCTTGTCACTGCATCAATGACTCCCATTGGTTGTTTTTAGCACCTGGTCAGACGGTGACAGAGTGTGAGTGAAGGTGGAAGGAAGTGGCCTCATGACTATTTTTATTGGAGGAACAAGCGCAGGATGAAGTGAACCAATAAAAACATTTCTGATTTTTCCTTTTCCATCAGCACGTCCTTCCAAAATGCTATTTTATTGTGATAATATATTAAAATGTTTATTGTGCTTTAACAAAGTCCAAACAACACAGCATTTGTTTGTGGTTACAGAATTGTAGAAAAGACATGTTTGCATGTGACTGACAGCTCATTGGTGTCAGTGGGGATATCAGTTCTTGTGTGCATGTGTGTGTGTTTGTCTGTATGTGTGTGACTGACAGCTCGCTCATGGTGCCAGCTCGTGTGTATGTATGTATGTGTGTGTGTGTGTGAGTGTGTGTGGCCCAGTTAATCCATGTTGTAGCGCAGTGAGTGTCCCACTGCCTCTCAGGGTTAATATAGGGTTAACGACATGCAACGATATCCTATCATACGCCTGCTTGACTCCTAAAGAGCCACATCCACTCTCCTGCTCTTGTGTGTGTGTGTGGCTGCCATTCAGTCTCTCCTGCTTGTATCTCCTCAATCGCTCAGACATCTTCATCTCCTCTTTCTCTGTTTCTTTCTCCTCCCATGCCTCCCCTTCTTCATCGCTCTCTTTCCTCCTATTCCTTTCCTCCCTTGCTCCACCTCACACTCTCTCACCCCCTCTCTCCCCTTCCCCCCATCTCTCTGTCTGTCTCTCTCTTTCTCTTATTCCTCCTTTGACTCTGTTTTACTCTCTCTGTGGCCCTGAGGGGTTACCTACCTCACTGCTCAGTTTGCTGCCTGTTTAGACTTCTACGATTGGCTTAATAGGCTCAGGCTGTGTGTGTGTGTGTGGTTTGAGAGGGTTATAGTCTCAGGCAGTATGTGCTCAGGGCTCAGATCAGTGTCAAGACTTGAGGAAGGTGGTTTGAGAGTGTGTGATATTGTGTGTGTGTGTGTGTGTGTGTGTGTGTGTGTGTGTGTGTGTGTGTGTGTGTGTGTGTGTGTGTATGCGTGCATGTGTGTATGTGTGTGTAGGGGGGTTATGGGTACTAGTGTGTGTCCTCTCAAAGGGGCCCACATAAGCCTGAGGGGTTTAAGGGGTTCCCTGTGTGTGTGTGTGTGTGTGTGTGTGTGTGTGTGTGTGTGTGTGTGTGTGTGTGTACGCGCGTGTGTGTGTGTGTGTGTAATCTATAGGGTTAAGAGGGGTCACAGCTTGAGGAAGAGATGATGAGAAAGAGAGGAAGGAGGAAGGGATGGAAAAACGATAGAAAGAGGTGAACATGATAAGAAAGCATTTACAGACAGAGCAAGAGGAAGAAAGGAGGAGGGTGAGGAGAACAGGGAGGGGGAGAGGAGACGTGTCTAGGCAGACAGAGGAGAGAAAGGAGGTGAGGAGGAGCAGAGCAGGGTTTGTTTCAGGGGATAAGAGCTTCAGTCTGGGGAGTCCTGTCAATCAAAGAGCGCTGGGTGGGGGAGGAAGGGGTGCTGTCAATCAGCTGTAAGAGGAGGGAAAGGGGGAGGAGGGGGAGGAGGTGAAGAAAGGCTATGAAGGGAGAGAGGGGGATCTTAAACGATCTCTTCATCTTCTCTGCCTTTGTCTTCCTCACTAGCTCTCTCTCTCTCTCTCTCTCTCTCTCTCTCTCTCTCTCTCTCTCTCTCTCTCTCTCTCTCTCTCTCTCTCTCTCTGTCTTGTCCTAGATACCAAAATATCTCTGCCAACCTGGTATGTCACTGTTCGCTCAACTGTCACTGTCTGACACACACACGCACGTACGCACGCACGCACGCACGCACACACACACACACACACACACACACACACACATTTCTAAAATAGACAGTGAGATATTATGCCTTCTCCTTTCTTGACCCGTCCTCGTCTCTCTTTTCCTTCTTTGCCCTCCTTTCTATCAGAGCTTCTCATCCTCTAAACTTTCATTTGTTTTATTGGCATGAACAGAGTGAGGTACAGTATTAGCACATTAAACACTATGCTACATATCGGCTCAGTTTGTGCCTCATTTTACATTGTAATCTTTCAATCAATCAATCTAAACTAATGACATTCCCATCAGCTCAGCTCGGCTGTATTTTTGTTTAGTGTCTTTTAGCCAAAGTTTAGACACTCTAAATAATATGGTGAACATTATACCTGAATATCAGTATGTTAGCATGCTGATTTTAGCATTTAGCTCAAAGCCAACTAACCCTAACCCTAACCATATAGGCTGGTATATCCTTCCATCCATTATCTATCCTCATCAGGGTCACGGTGGGGCTGGAGCCTATCCCACCCTGGACAAGTCTCCAGCTTATCGCAGGGCACAAAGACAAACTAGGCTGGTACAGTGAGTGTTAAATTAAAGACAATTAAGACTCTCTCTCTCTCTCTCTCTCTCTCTCTCTCATGTTGCAGTATCACTTCCTGTGTTAAAGGTCAGCAGTTGCTTGGAGATGAGGACTATTGGGAATTATTCATACCATTGACTTAATGTCAGTGTTCACACTGTGTTTGTGTGTATGTGTGTGGGAGAGAGACAGAGAGACAGAGGGAGAGAGAGGAGTATGTTTTATTCATTTCTCTCATTTAGTCCCTCAGTCTGCACCTGTCCTAGCATTTAGAAGCTCGGCATTCACATTACTTGCTGATTTAGTTTAACTGCCCGCTTTAATGGACGCACACACATACACACACTCTCTCTCTCTCTCTCTCTCTCTCTCTCTCACACACACACACACACACACACAGACCATATTCTGTCGACAAACTGTCTAAACTAACTGTACTCGGCTTGTTCAGGGTCAGAGCTAGAGGTTGTGTTGAGAATATTGGAGCAGTGGTGCATTTTTCTGTGTTTTCTCTTATTTTCATTTTGTTTTGTTTTTTTATTTTTTGTATTTGTCTTTAATTTCTCCCTCCATCTCCTAACAAATACCTAAGGGCCAAGGCTACAGGCTGAGGACAGATTGCAAGAATTCTTCTTTTGTTTGTTGATTTTTGGTCATTTTTTCTGGAGAAGGAGATCTGTGATTTCTATCAGTGTGTTAGGGGAATGCGGCTGTGAATATTAGTAAGAAAACTGAACTGCCATGGGCTATGACTGGAGTGGAGTCCACGCAGATGTGTAATGTGTGCCTGACCCACACCCCCCAACATACATACACACACCCTTTTCCTCTTTCTGTCCTCCCCCTTTCCTCCTCTTTCACCTCCCTCGTCCTTCCTTTCCTCCCTCAGGCAGGGATCACGTTACCCTAAAAGCTACAAACACAGACATGATGGCCTCATACATTCACACACATCCACACACACTCACACATTTTCCCATCTGTTCCTGTCGAAGCTGTTATGATGCCTCGTTTACTCTAAGAGGCTGCCTGTTGACAAAAACTACGATTACTTTTATGCAGTGTGTGAGTGGTTCAATGGATTTATGTTCATGTATGTGTGTGTGTGTTAGTAACATTTGTGTTTGTAATTGAATTTGCTTTGGATAAGTTGAAAGATTTTTTTCATTTTAAAGGGAGAACACATTAAAATGGTGCCTGTTTGGAGTGCTGGTTAGCTCAGTTGGTAGAGTGTGTGGCCCATGTATGAAAAGCTCAGTCCTTGCAGTAGCAGTCCAGGCTTCCATTCAAACCTGCATGTCATCATCAAAAAATAGTGCGTGTCTTACTGCCCCCACTGACAAATCAGTCCAATAACAACTCTCAGAAAATCAATCATATCAGCTTTGAAGTCAAAATTCGTTCATTCATGCTCCTCAGAGGATGAAACCTCTGGTTGGTATCAACCAATCCTGTTTTTCCATCTCTATCAATCAACTCTCCTTCTCCAGTATGACTGAGCCCATCTTTACTAACCAAATACCTGCAAAAATGCCATTCCCATTAACCTCTGGTAAAAATGAGCAGGATTCTTAGCTCAGGACTGTGGGGGAGTGTCTGCTGAAGCCCACTTGTGGGAGCAGTCAGATGTGTTCAGAAAATGACATGACATGTTTTCAGCAACTATTTTCCAACATATTTAATGTATTTTGAAAGCCTTTACACAGACTTTAAATATCTTAAATCTCCTGAAGATTCAGTTCAGTTCAGATTTTTTCTGCTCTAACCAATTAGCAATGACTGATGTCTTCTTCTCTCATTTCTAGACACGTAAATTGTAGCAAAGCAGTTAACATACTTTTGTTTGCCATGTTTATTTAAGAGTTGTTATTTCTGTTGACTTTTTTGGGTCTGGCTCAAGAGGATGATGTGCCCATTTTTAAACCTGCCTGAAAATCTGTGGTTGGTTCAGTTGTTCTTTCAACCAGAGGAAACAGTAAAATCAATGAGCACAAAACCAGACCGATTTGAATTGCTGAAAAAAAAAGTCAGATATGCGGGCAGTGATTCAGAGGTCTGGGACCAGGCTATGGTACAGTTCTCCAGGGATTTATAGACCTGACACAGTGTATCGGAAATCATTTCAAGCCACAAGCATTACAGTTTACTGGATATTGTATCATGGAGGGAAAAATCAAGCCTGGGTGTCAGCAATGTAGAACAGGAGACATGATTTTATGCTAAATCTATATCAATCATTTCCATTCAGTTAACTGACTAATTAGCTGACTGACTAATTAACCTACTGACTGACTTATTTAATGACTTGGCTGATTGATCAACAAACTTGCTGACTGATTGACTCAGTGAATGATTATGTAACCTACTACTGGACTGGATGACTTCTTCACTGACGTGCGTGTGTGTGTGTGTGTGTGTGTGTGTGTGTGTGTTTTCGTGTGGTATGTGGATAACCTTCTGGTGGGCGATGAGACTGTGGTTAGAAGCCTCTGGGTACCTACACACAGAGATCTCTCTCAGCGTACAGCCATTACTGGACAGCCATTAGTCTCTCTCACACACACGTATGGTATCAAGGGGAAGAGTACAGAGCAGCTCATTCACGATAGGTGGTTGGTCGTGGTGTGTGCACATGTGTGTGAATATCTTAAGCTCTGTCATTAAAAAGCAAACAAATTTATGATCTGGAAACTCCCTGCAGACTACACACACACACACACACAGACGTACGCTTTAACAGACACACTGATGGGAGTGGGAATTTTCCCCTTACCACAAAGTGAACTGGTGGTTGAGGTGTTTTGGGAGGCAGAGCAAGAGTGTGTTTACCTACTGTATGAGAGTTTGTACAACTGTAAAAAAGAATTTGTAGAGAAGAGAGGAGAGTCGAGAGTAAATGTGCCAGCCATGCATCATTTCATTATTAATAGCCGTGTCGGAATAAAAATGCTAACCTTGTCTGATCTTACGGACGGCTGAGTCTGCAAGCACTACACTCCTGTGTGTGTATGTGTGTGTGTGCTGGGGGACACTAGTCCACACAATGAGGTCTTGTTTCCCTTTGTTAAGGCTGTGCAGGGCGAGCTGGTGAAGTCATTGTAACCCACACAGGTATAAATATCTGTGTGTGTGTGTGTGTGTGTGTGTGTGTGTGTGTGTGTTAGGAGGTAGATAACAATGCCCCTCTCGGCAGGACACTGGTGCTCTCTTCCTGGCCTGCTCTGCACGGGAAACACCGCCCCAACACTCACACTCTCTCTCACACACACACACACACACACGCACACACACACACCACATAAATGCATCACCACTCCCAGACTGAGCTGCGTGATCTGCACACCGTCTGTGTCGCCACGGTAACACATAGCACACGCCCAAACAAACAACAAACACCGTGTATGGCACCGCCATAAACAAAAAACACAAACACGTATGTATATAACATATTATATATATATGTATATATGTGTGGTGTTTATGAAATGTCCTTTCAGGCACGTTACTGTTATTTCTGTTCTGGTGTGGAGCTAGAAAGCTGAGCCGCACACACACACACACACACACACAATGAGGCAGGCGAATGCAGTCCTATGGAACTGCGGAGGTGTAATCTGTCAGACAGGAAGCTAGCAGGGTCAGAGGTCACCAAGCACTAATCGATTAGCCGTCAGTTAGTGCCTCGCTCGAGAGGAGAGCACAGCTGAGGCCAGCTTTTCCACAGTGTGTGTTTGTGTGTGTGTGTTTCATACTGAAGGGTTTTTATGTTTTTGAGTGTATTTGTGTATTTGTGACAGCACTGCGTGGGTGCATGTATTTCTTGGACTTATTGATCACAGAGAATTTCAACTGAATTTTTGGTCTGACCCTCCAAGGTTAAATGCTGCTCTCTCTCCCTCTTCCTCCCATTCTTTCTCTCCCTCTCTTCCCTTTCTCTCACCGTCTCTCTCTCCCTCTCTGTAGCGGAGAAAGAGAGATAGAAACACTTGAACTCTGGTCACGCTGAGTAGGTGTTAGCCAGCTTAAGTGTCAAACCCGCCGCTATCATCTGGGTGTTTATTTAAAATGAAAGACAGTTTGTGTAAATCTGCATTTCTTCTCTGTGACCTGTGGCTTTGGCATGAATATAACTGGTCTTCTTGGAGTATTTATAATGTTTGCTTTTATGAGAAACTGCCCTGAAAGCCAAAAGGTGATGGCAACTTTGTGTTTATGCTGCTTGTTGCTGACAGACAGATAAAGAGTTCTAGCAGTATTTAAAGACGTCAGTGATAGTTACATGCACGTTACAATGATTATGTCCAATAATCAGAGGAAGCTATTGTTTGAATTTCTAGATTCAGACTGTTTTATTTATATTCTGTTTTTCATGTTAAAGAACATAGATTGTTAGCTGAAAATGAATCCGTCTGTCATCATGTATAAATATAGTTTTCAGCTATTTTCCATTTCCATTTTCCAAACTAAAACTATATTATTCTGTTATGTAGCCACTGTATCCTTGTTAATATTGCAGTAAAAGAAGTAAAGTTCAGCTGGATTAACAAAAACAGATATTTCCCTCCTCTTTATAGTGAACTAGCCATGCAGTTAGTTTCGGTTTCATTTATTCAGGTTCAGGGATACCTTTGTATCGCAAACTTAACTTAACAAAACAAATCTACCTACCATCCATTCCCTACATTTTAAAGCTCACTAATTAACACATAATATTTAATTTGTTTTGTCCATACACAAGCCAAAGAGTAAATCATTTCGCCTTTTATGTGTGCATGGCTATTTCCTGGCTCTGAACAGTTGCCAGTCAGCCTCTGACTATTCCTCTGAAAACAGATAAAAAAGCTGCAACTATTTTCTCAGGAAGTTTCTACAGAACAACTCCTTCTACAGAACAACGCTTATTTGAGTGATCACAGATCTTCTTCTCCAACAAAAATAACCCAATTTCAGTATTTATTTTACTGAACATCTTCTTTGGGATGACTATATAATCTTATCTTAAAATTCCCACTGGTTGAACATCTTTGATATGTGTTATCAAGTATTCGGGTTGCAGATAAAGCCCTCTCCAGATTAACATTAAATATATAGCTTTCCCATTCTGTGTTTTTCAGACTTTTCGTCGGTAGAGACACATTTTGATTGGGATGTTGTATCCTGGAGTCATTAATATCTGTCTAACTATGGACCATATTCTCCATTCAGATGTGCTGTGTGAGTCTGTCTCCCATGTCTGTGTCCCTGCGCCTAATTATGAGTCCCTCACAGTCAGTGGGTCTCATGGGAGGCTGCTAGGTGAGAGTGAGAGAGAGACATCAGGGGATTCATTTTTTAGAAGGTTTAGAAGGTGACCACCTCATTATAAGACTACATGTTATAATGATTCGTTGTATAGAGTCTGTGTATGTGTGTGTCTGTGTGTGTTTTATAATGATGCTCAGTCTCTTCCTTTGGGAGCAGAAGTGTTTGTTGTCTTTCTCGAGGGACCAGAGCCTCTGACCTTTCACCTTTCTAACTGCACCCAAACCTACATACTTAAGATTTCTCTGCTTTGAGTTACCAGTGACCTTTTCTAACTACACACACACACACACACACACACACACACACACACAGTCCCTTTGATGACTTTAGAGTGATTTTGGAAAAATTGCAGGTTCTTAACTGCAGCTGAAAGTCAGATTTATCCCCTTCAATCACTGTATGTTCATTTTGTGTCTGTGTGTTTGTGTGTGGCGGCTGTTAAGCAGTAACAGATAGCCTGAGCACGCTGCGTGGCGATGCTGTCGTTACCGTTGTGCTTCTCCGCTGATGTGTCACGGCTGATGTCACACGCTCAATTGGCCCCGCCGACAGCCGCCATCACTCAGACTGTTTACTGCACTTTTACTACAGTTATCACTCACTCGCTGTCGCCGCCGCTGTGACGGCTAGACACCCCGCGCTGCTGCCAAAGCCATGTGCTAAGATAACACCAGAGGTGTGCCTTTACACACAGACAGACACACACACAGTGGTTGCTGCTTGTACCCTTTGTCTTGCCCATCAACGCACGGAAACACTCATTTTGGCAGGAGAGAGAGAGAGAGTGTGTGTGTGTGTGTGTGTGTGTGTGTGTGTGTGTGTTCAGAGAAGTTGGAGGAAAGGGAAAGTTACAGGGCCCAAAACAGATTCAGTGCTGCATTGTTTTTAATTTTGGAATGATTCTATTTTGTCTGTGCTTATTTATACCATTTATGTGCGTAAGAGTGTGAAGGAGCTCTGTGGTTATTGTGGGTGCATTCAAGTACAACTACATGTACCTGTATATGTGTTTCTGCCCATATTAGTGTGTGTGTGTATGTGTATGTGTGAATCTAGGTTATGTTTCTTATTTCCACATGATTAACTAACTCGCGTCTCTGAGACTGTTCCCTCCACCTCGGCCCGTGCCTTCCCATAAGGCCGTGTGTCAGTGGGGAGCGCTTGATTTATGCCAGCTGAATATGTAACGAGACGTTGTAAATTCACCAGCCGGGGCTACATGCATCACTATTCTGCACTGTCGTAATTTAGGTGCCACCCGCATATCTGAGATGCTAATGGGTTAAATTACTGGGTTAGTTCTGGAGATTTATACCCGGCTAACGAGAGTGGTGCAAAGGGAGAGCGATGCAGGGGGAGGAATAACTAGGGGGGTGGGGTTGAGGGAGGCAGGTCGAGCAGGCGAGGCTTGAATAAAGAGTCGAGGGGGAGGAGGAGTGCAATGGGGCAGAGGTGGAGAGATGATGTGGAGAGAGAAAGCGGAAAGACAACCACAGGAGATGTTTGGACTAAAGCAGAGCCTAAAAATAGAACCTAACTTTATGTTTTCCATTTTTTATCCATCCAGGAAAAGTCAGCTTGATCTTTTTCCAGCCACAAGCTTGTACAGTGAGCCTTAAAACAGCCTTCTTTCACAGCACTAGCAGGAAACGTACAGGTGTTACTAATAACATTAGCAATGCATCCTAAGCCTTGACAGTAAGACAGTGAGTCAGCATGCGTAATACCAGGAAACTGAAACTGAAGCAGCTAAGTGGAATTCAGCCATCCTTCATTGTGTTATTCACACCTGTGTTTTTCTGACTGTGACATATTATCGCCTTACAAAGTCTTAGGGGGAACTATTTCCACAACCAGCAGACACAGAGCAACATTAGCATTCATCCTGAGTCATGTTCCTGGATACCCACAATTTACTCTGCTTTAAGCTCTGTTTATGGTCTCCACCAACGCATGAGGCAAATATACAGATGCTTCATTATGTTCACCAGCTAGTTGCTAACTTTGTCCGTCTGCTGCTTGGTCTTGGGGAGGTAGCTTCTTTTTGTTTCCAGAAGCTGTCTGCTTCTGGAAACAAGGCTGATGAAATTACAGAGACTGAACCTTAACAACCCGTGTCTGTGTAGGTTCTCTCCAGGTACTCCGGCTTCCTCCCACAGTCCAAAGACATGAACCTTAACAGCTTAATTGTTGACTCTACATTAGCCGTAGGTGTGAATGTGTGAATGGTTGTTTGTCTCTATGTGTCCTGTGATGAGCTGGTGACTTGTCCAGAGTGTACCCTGCCTCTCACCCAAAGTCAGCTGACCCTGATGAGGATAAGCAGTCAATGGATGGATGAACCTAAACAATTAAATTAAACAAAACAACAGGCTTAAAGAGGCTGAAAGGGTTAAAAAGGCATTGTAGAGCTGAAGGGAACAGCAGTGACCATTTTAAGACACGTAGTAGCTTTATAGATTTTAGATTATATCAATCAAAATAGCAAATGAGATAATACTCATATGAAAATGTTGCATGTTGTGAGAGTCAGCAGAGGAATGACTGACATCAGTTTGTAATGTTTAGGCAGTTCTTTTGTCTGCTGCAGGGTGGATGGTAATTATTGACGCAAATTAGCTTATGTACACAAACCAACACACACACATACACTTGAACGATGCTATGTATCTTTTCATTCCTTCCCTGTGTGCTCCTTCTCCACCTCTCTCTCTTTCTACCATCTGTCTGCACTCAGTGCCAGCCGGTAATTAGTCCTTGTAAAGTCAGTGTAGTGAGGAGTCCCTGTGTTTGGATACTGCTGTCTAGTCAAACACTGGGGAAGGCGGGTGGGGGTGCTAACAGCCTGTGTTTTATCTGTCAAGTTTGCTGCTGTTATGCAACACACTTCAGGGTTAAGGTTAAATCTCAGGAGATGCGGCAGAGTGTTGTGACTTTATTTACCAGTTAAATCAGTTTGTTTGCCTCGGCGCACGGGCACCCATACATAAATGGAAAGAGGATGTAATTTGTGTGTTTTATTTTATGTTAATTCTTGTCTTTGAACATCTTGCCCATGTGAAGTATCTGTTTATTTACACGCTGTTTGTGTTCAGCTAAAATGAGTCAGTAACATCGAACATACCTGTTTTATGTGGTTTTAGGGACACTTAATGCATAAAGAAAAGTCTGACAGAACACAATAAACAACTGGTCTGCTTGCAGTCAGCTCCTGAGCAGGTTCATATAAGGCTGATGGGGCATTTCACGCGGCCTTGAAACACTCATTGTCTCAAAAACTTCAGCTTATTACAAATGTATTACAAAATGCATTATCCATGTATTCTGAAGACATTAATATATGTCATTTAAAATGTACTTCAACAATAAATAAAGTTAACATGTTTTATTTTGCTGTAACTTTCATACACTGTGTAATCAAGTGATTGTGAATCAGTAACAGAAGTGAACTTGTTTTGTTCCCTTTTGTACCACTACTTACCTCAAACATGTTGGACATCATGACCCAGAAACATTACTCCCAGTTGTAATCATCTCATGATACTCGTTTAGTCTTGGAAACTAGAAAAAGTTTGTTTTTGGCAGCTTTTTTCCTCTATATATTTTTAATTAGTCTCATAGGAAAACTCAAAAAACTTTATTTTCTTAGTTTTGGCAACATTATTTTTAGTTACAAAGCCTTTCTGGTAAGACAGATCAGGGGACTGTGGGCAACCTCATTAGCAATTAGACAAAGTCCACATTTTGAGTACACATACATACATTATTTTGAAATTAAAATAAAGGTTGAAAATTATTACTAAAACTGTAAATAATACACATAGATTTGCAAATATGTGATTTTATATTGACCTACTATAAATATGCTAATGCGTTTTGCATGTTTTACAAGTCAATTTCACTCGAAAAGTGATGCTGCTTTTTTTAGACTGAGATCTCGTTTATGGCCTGTCTTACCTTACAGGACTCCAGCATTGCCGTCTTCCTCAATTGCACAGTAACATTTGTGATCAAAAGATGCTTATTGGTAGAACTTATGCTCAATTATTTTCCTTTAAATCAGATTCCAGGTTGGAATAAAACCTTAAAAAAACATAAAAGGAATCATCCTGAAACAGATGGACAGAGGGCGGTGACATGCTAACTGTATGACATACTGTCTTAGTGTATCATTGAAACTCAGAGGCCCTTCACTTGGTACCACAGAGTGAGAATAGCATTTATTAATAGGACTGTTGTTATTGGTTTATGGAAATAGCACACACACACACACACACACACACACACACACACACACACACACACACACAAAGAAAAAGCCCCCTAAGCAGAGCTGGGCTGAGAACAAAGCATTTGTATTTACAGTAGGCTCAGGTGACAATACATGACAAACTGAAATAGACTGGGTGGTGGTCTGCACTGTGTGTGTGTGTGTGTGTGTGTTCTTCCATATAATTGCACTCCAGTTTGTGTGTATTTGCGTGTGTTTATGTGTGGTAACACCCTGGGCAGCTTGCCCCACAGATGAGATTTCCATTTGAACAGGAAGTGGATTGCTGCCACTTCCTGTGCAGAACACAGCCAGAACATGAATACTGTTTCATCATATGCACACACACACACACACATGCACACACACACACACACACACACACACACATAGGCGGAGGCGTAATCGTTGATGTTCTTATTCTTACAGAGCTGATTTATATGTCACACTTGTACCTTTTATGTCTGTGTATACTCTGTATGTGTAAATGCAACATGACATTTCCTGACTTCCAAGACACTCAGACAATAGGTGGCAAGTCCAGACTCATGTCAGTACCTTTTCACTGTCTGGCCTTTTGCCTTTTCTCTCCCTCCCTCCTCTTTGATCTGCCTGCTTTACATCTTTTCTTCTGTTCCGGAAAAGAAATCCATGCACAACTAAACTCTTAGATTTAGTTAACATCGTAAAACAGTTTCTAAACATTATAATAAATGTTATATTTGATCCATTTTACATAAGAAGTTCTAGTTAGTGAGTTGTGTCCAGTGTGAACTTTGAATCAACATCTTATACGACTGAAATAGATGAGACCACAGATATGTGAGGGTTTACTGTAGATAAATAGAAAGACAGGCAAGTGGGCAGGCAGATACAGTACAGACAGACAGGCAGCCAGACTGGCAGACAGGGTTTCTGAGTTACTGTTGTTGCTTTTTATAATTAGTTCAGGAAGCTTCGACAATCGTCTGTCAGTAAAGAGAGGCGGTATCAATCTGCGTCTGACAATAGCAGGAAAGACAAACACACACACACATACACACGAATGGAATTTGGTTGAATGCTGCGTGTGTGAGTGTGTGTACAGTCCGGTGTTTACTTGTGTATCTTAGTGAGAAGAGGCAGATTCCTCGTACATTTCATAGAAGCTTTAAGATGCTCAACAGAAAAGGTTGTAATCTCTCTTTCTGAGATCAAATAAAATTTTAATGATGCCTATAGACAAACTCTGTCGCTGCAGCAGCAAACTGTGGTGGGACACAACACAGAATGGAAATAGAAACAGAATGTACAGCACCCTATAGAGAAACATATGCAACCCATATGGATTGGAAACACATGAAGCTGAAGGACAACAGGAATAAAAGGAGCAGTTTATTAAGGCAGAACAATTATTTATGAAGCTGTTAGAGGCAGGAAACAGTCTTACAAAATACAAGACCATCATCCTTCCAGGTTTCATCAAAGATTCATTTATTCAACATATTATGTTTGACCTATGACCTTTAATGTCACATTACGCCTGTGAAGATGTATCATCAAGCTTTCAATACGCACAACAGCTTCAAATGTAAACAAACCAAATGTGTATGTAGGAGTGAAAAAAATGAAGCATTCATATATTATGAAAGATTCATCAGCATGGGAATATAAAACATCCAGTAATTGATTTGACATACATATTATGCGTCATATTTTCAGTAACGAGAGTAAAAGGATATCTTGCACAGAAAGACTTCAGGCAGCTGTTGTAAAAAGCTGTGCACCTCAGCAGTTCATTCCCTTAACTGATAATAAATGTACAAAATCTGCCAAATTGTCTACTTTTCTCTTCATCCCTCCAACTTTCTCATTTCTCCAGCATTTAGTCAGTAAACTGCAAATGTGTTTTTTAGGAACTGTTTTATGGCGATCCCACGCTGTGTTTACGACTCCTCTCACCCGGGAGGAGAAAGGCCGAACCGGCCCAACAAGGAGGCCACGAATACGATCCAGGAAGCTTCCTGAACTCACACGAAATCTGCTGAACCTGGACAGATTTCTCCTCCTTCCCTCCCACTCCACCCCTCGCCTCCTGCTTTTACTGCTCCTCCTATCCTTTCTGTTGCCTTCTTATCCTAGCCATTTTCTTCAGTCCTTCACCTCCCTCTCCCACTGATATTGTTTCTTACCTTCTGCTCTAACTCCTCTCCTCTCCTCTCCTCTCCTCTCCTCTCCTCTCCTCTCCTCTCATCTCCTTCATTTGTTTACCATCCTTCTCCTAATTTTTGCTCCTTCATCCCCTATCCTTAGACGTATCACCATTTCCATACTGTTATTCTTCCAGAAATGTGCATGTGAGCAGATATACATATGGAGTATATGTATGTATGCATGTGTGTCTGTCCTTGTGTATGGGCGGTTGCAGGTGTGTGTGTGTGTGTGTGTGTGTGTGTGTGTGTGTGTGTGTGTGCGTGTGTGTGTGTGTGTGTGTGTGTGTGTGTGTGTGTGTGTGTAAAGGTGTTCATCTCATCTCTACAGGGAGTTCAGCATCCTCAGCTTATCCTAAACACACAAGGACGAAGAAGAGGGAGGAGGAGGAGGAGGAGGGAAGGCAGATAGAGGCATTTTCTTTGGTCTATCCAGACAGTTCAGAGCCCTCCTCCTCCTCCTCCCTCCATCTCTCTTTCTCACCCGCCACCTCCCGCTCCCTCCCTCACATTAATTCAGCGAGGTACTAAATATTTCTTTTAGTAGAAAAAGCGATTTCTCTCCGTGGCTCGCTGGGGCTGCCGCTGCGCTCGCCAGCACTTTCACCCTCTTCGCACACCTCACCCCTCACCCCTGCACACATGGGAAGTGCTTTTTTTATGGACTAGCCAGAATTATAAATGTTCAGCTGTGTTTATGGCTTATTAGGCAGTTACAGGAAGGAGGGGAGCATGTGTTTTATTGGCTTAATTGGGAAAGAACAGCTTCCTTGCTGCATTAGCACTATTTTCCTCTCATCAACGGCCTTGGCTGGCGAGGCGGCGCTCTGTGCAGTCAGAGGTGCCCTCGCTGTGCCATTCTTTCTGCTGAGGACAAGGAAAGGGCTTCTGTGCATGTGTGTGTGTGTAGCTGTGTTTGTTTGTTTGTGTGTGTGTGTGTGTGTGTGTGTGTGTGTGCACGTGTGTTGCAGAAAAAATGTGTGAGTCTGAGCTGAACGTGCACAGACACAACTAAACAACTGAATAAAATCCTGTCATGCAAATGTGAGGTAAATGTTCATATGGATGCTTTCTAGAAGTGTAGTGTGTGTGTGTGTATGTGTGTGTGTGTGTGTGTGTGTGTGTGTGTGTGTGTGTTTGCGAGCAGGCATTCGTCCTGGTACTTGACTGTGAAGCTGCTCCTTTCATTTGTCACGAGGAGAGACGATCCTGGATACTCCTTTGAGTCTGATAACACAGAGCGATCTTGTAATGTGTTTTATCTCTTTTTCCCTCCCTCCCTCCCTCCCTGCCTCCTCCCACCACTCCATCCCTCCCCAATCCCTTTAATTCTCAGCTCTCTCACCTCCCCTCCCTCTCCGGCGTGTGCTGCGCTCTGTCGCTCCCCCAGCGTCTGAGTGGAGACTAAACAGCCGAGTTATTTATTGTGATGTTTTCGTGGCCGCCTGGTTTAAATAACAGTTTGGTCTCTCTGCAATCCTCCCTCTCATCTCTCTGTCTTTATTCTCTCTTTTTTTGCTGCCTGCTCTGTCGCTCTTTTTCTTGCTCTCTTTCTCCTTCCTTCACACACACGCACACACGCACACCCCTCCTCCCATCATGCTCTGGATAATGGTACATTGTTAACGGGCTGTCTATTGTTTGGGTTGTGTTCTTGGCTAAGTGGAGGGTGAATAGTTTTTAGATGACAAACATGTAAACTTGCTGCCAGCCATTCTGATCTGCTGGGCTGGAGCTAGTTATACACAGAGCCGTGTGAAGCCCCCTTACCCTCAATGACTGGAGATTTACAGTTACAAGAGTTGTGTGTGCACATGTATGTGTGTGTGTGTGTGTGTGTGTGTGTGTGTGTGTGTGTGTGTGTGCGCGCGCGCCTTTGAGTGTTGGTGCATTTTTTGTGACACCATTAAGCCTGCGAGTTTGAGATACAATACTTGGCTTCGTTGATTGGCATTTAAAAGTTGTTGTGCCAAACTGACAGTGTAGTTCAGATTCTCAGTTTACAGATGAAAGTTGTAACTCTCATCACTCTCATCTCCAGGGACAGACAGCAGCTTTTAACCAGTGACAGCATAGCTCCATAACATAAATCGTAGTCGATTACCAACAATTTTATTTCACTATCAGCGGCCATGTTTATGCAAAGATTCTAAGTTCATGATTGTTGAGGGTTTTTTTCACTTTTTTAGATTTATTCTCAGAATTCTCTGTAATTTCTTTAAGGTGCCTTCAACCTGGCTCCACCCATAAAGGTTAAATTAGGACTGAAGCTGCGTTTGCATTGAAAATTGAATGGAACTGAAGAATTTTACCCAATGATAATAAATCAAATTTACCTCGTGTTTTATCAATGTGACTACAAACACTAGTGATGATGTGTTTACATTTGAATCCTGAATTTGGTTTGATTTTATGACATCTATTCATATGATACTGTACCAACGTAATACTGACCATCAATTATTAAGATAGAGTAAAGAAAGAGAGCTGAGCAAAGATATCAAATTATCATGTGGGAATAGCAAATCAAAGCCAAATGATCTGGTTTGAAACCAGTTTTCCATTTCCATTAGTTTCATGTAATCTAAATGGAGTCCAGAGCAAATATTGGCTATTATTTACATTTCATCTTCCACTGCCACACACTAACTTGTGCTGATCAAATATACTTTTGATTGCAAATAAGACATAATCCCAACAATCCCAATAAATAAATAAACATATATATATATATATATACCAACATTTATATATATATATATATATATATATATATATATATATATATATATATATATATACACATACATATATACACTGACTTACCACAAACCTCCAGAAACATCTTCTCTCTCTCTAGACCTAGATCTATCACAGTTGAGTGATGCACATGTGAATGTGTGTCCACACACACACACACACACACACACACACACATAGCATTTATGTCAGCAGCTCCATCGTGGATGTGATGGAGGGTGTGAAGCTGCATTTTAATGGATGATTATGTTTTATGTTTTCTCTACAATGACCCGCACTGGCAGACCAATATTGTTCCCCTCCCATCCCACCCCTCACACACACCCATATACATTTCCACCACTATGACTACCCCCCTCTGTAATATCCGTCCACCATATGCCCCACACTGCAACCACCTTCTCACACACACACAGGCACACAGTGCTTCCATTCACCTCCCCAGCCCCCTCCCCTCTCACCCCGGGCTGTGTTGGGGTGACACCAGGTGCTCTCCTCTCTCCTTGGGGCAGAGAGGAACGTGACTTAACATCCAGTCTTTATAGTCGGACATTCTCCTCTCTATTACCTACTTATGGAAAGGTCAACCAGCATGAATAGGAAGGTTAGAAGCACTCATGATGTAAAACTCATGCTGTTCTCTTCTCTCCTCCTCCTCTCTACATGCCCTGTCAGCACTCTTCACTCTTTACCTTCCTTAATCTGACACACAGAGAAAGTGCGATAGAAAGACAGACGGAGAGACTGACAGGACTCTGTCAAAATCACATTCTGTCAGCGTGTAAGGAGAGGAGGAGGACGTGGAGGTGGAAGAGGAGAGAGAGATACCACTCCTCTATCAGTGCTGAGTGGCAGAGCGGGACAAAGGAGAAATTATTTTGAATTCTGGGGACCATTAGCATGACTATAGATGCATTAAAATGCTAGATAGTGGGAGCAGAGGGAAGAGGGGAGATGGGTGAGGGAGAGTGCATGGGAGAGGGGTGGAGTGGAGGGAGGAGCATGATGTATGCTCCTCCCTCCACTCCACCGTATCATACTAACTTTACTCCATCCTTGGATGCTCACTAAGTCTATTTCACAGTTATGTCAGTTGGGGCAAATGTGACAGTGGGAATATGTGAAAGAGGAATCATTTTAAGAGCAATCAAATTATTTTGATCACATGACGTAGCAGGCATGGTGTGATAGTGGAGCTTTGGGCAACTGTTAGCTTTCATGAACACCTCAATTATCCATCTTGTGGAGAGTAAACTAAACCAGAAATAGAAGTGAAGTGAAGAGAAGAAGATGATATATTTCTTTTCTAGGCATCGCCAATATTTTAAACATAGAATGCTCATGAAATACCCACCCAGGCCACCTCTCCCTCTCTTTTCATCACTCTTTCACCACTAATTCAGTTAATGTTGCCTGAGAGAAAGTGTGACGCCTCAGATACCCCCATTACATCCACAATGGAGATTACACCGTACAGATGAATACCACAGGTCACAATGTGCACACACATTTACACACAACCTTCAGCAATAACTGAACACTGCTCATAGTAATATGTTACAGTGAGTCAGGACACAGTTTGTGAATATTATGACCGCCACTGTGATAAACACATGGTGTCACACTGATGTGTTTCATGGTTTTAATTAATCAGCAGGAATGTGTTTGGAATAAGAGATAATAAATGGGTAGATCAGTAACCACAAATGCAGCAATAAAGAGAGCTGCAAGAAAAAAATCTTATTGGTAAGAATGTCTTCATTAATTATCTCATGGAAATGACCAGTCAGAAACCATCCATCATTTAAGATGTCATTGAGGTTGCCATACGTTTGGCTTATTGTATTACAAAGGTCTTTTTAGTTTCTTCTTAAGCCTAAAACCAAACCAAAGAAAGATGGAGTATCTTAGAAAGCAACTTTAACTCTTTATACTTTAGAACTGGAAAGTTGCATGAATTGGTTTTTGGCCACTAGGGGGCACAAAAAAACATATCCAAACAAGTTGATAGATGCGTTCCCCTGAAATATTATCACAGTACAATAAAGCTATGGTAGAAATATAACCTGAACATGTAACCACCTGATGAATGTGCATTAACTCTGCTTTTATCTCAAGTTTGGTCTCCACCAACGCTCCAAAAAATGCATCGCTAACTTTATCTGTCTGCTCTTGAAAAACGTGCGTGCTGTAAATGATGTAGCTGGAAGCTCTGGATAAACAGTACATGTGCAGGCTATAAACAGTTGGCTACAAAAAGGGGCAAAGAGAGGGGCTATAATGGTTCACTACTATGAGCAACAACTTTCATGTTACATGGAGTCATTTGATTCAGAGTCAATGTAAAATAGTGATTACTGGTAGCTTTAAGGAAGGTTCGTAGAGTATTAATGAATAGTTGGGTTTTCAGACTTCACACATCTGGCTGAACAGGGCCGGGGGATGCTGTGCCTGTAGTAAATACTCCTAATCTCTACTGTATCTTGATTACCTTTCTGCTTTGTGTGTGTTGTTGTGTGTCCAAGTGGCTTTCTGAACCTCTTCTTTCACCTCACATCTGCTATTAGACTCTATGCTATTGTCTGTGTTTTTTAGCTGTGTGAGTTAATCTAATAAAGTGTGTGTGTGTTTGTTGTGCGTGTGTGTGTGTGTGTGCAAATCAATAGTGATATATAATTCACTGCATTCCGGCCCCACCACTCTTTATACCCACACATACTGCCTATTTAATATTGCATGAGGACACACACACACACATATACAGATGTGGGGGCAGGGGGAAAGGAATATATGTGTGTCCGCGTGTGTGTTTGCCCTCCTTCGGCTTGCAAAAGAGGGTCTTTTACTCCCCTCTCACCTCCTCTCCCTACGTGATCTGAGTGCAGTTTTACCTCTTTAAACTTCCCTCTTTCTTATACTTCCAATACTGTTCCCTCTTTCTCTGTCTTTTCTAATTTTCCTTCTTTTACTTTTTCCAGTCTCTGTTTTTCTTTCTCTGGCCTGTATCTGGACCTCTCTCTCTCTCTCTCTCTCTCTCTCTCTCTCTCTCTCTCTCTCTCTCTCTCTCTCTCTCTCCCCTCTCTCCGTATTGTTTTGAACCTCACCCTTGGGGTCTTCACATTCACTCTTTTTCCATGTGAATACATAAGAATTCATCTCCACATTTAAATAGCTTCAGGGTTTCCGGGACACACACACACTTATATATACACACTTCTCAGTCATGTTTATAAATCATTAGAGTTTGGGGTCACCTGGGGTCACGTCTCTCTCTCTGGCCACCGTGCTCCATCCTGATTGGTTGCTGTAACTGCGGGCCACTCAGCATGCCTGTTAGCTTAGCTGCGCTTTTACCCTCACCTTGCCTCCAGTGTGTGTTTGTGTATGCTGAATTATTTAACAGTTACTGCCTCTGTGTATGTATTTCCATATGTCTATGTGTGCGTACATGTGTGTGCAAAAAACTCAAAGACTCATATGCCCCTCTGTCCTCCTCATTGTATTTGTTAGCTTAGAGTTTCATCAGACTGAACCGTATTTTATTCACGTGCACATACAAACCAACACACACGCAAATATATCCAAGAACACACACTTTCTCCTTGTCTTCAGGGCCTCTACATTCATATTTTATCGCCTTATGACTCTCTATGAGCTGTGTTTTACTGCAACATGAAAGAATTGCTCCATAAACATGTTAATGGCTTTGATCACATAATGAGCTGAACAAATAGGAAACAACAGAGAGATTAAACAGAGGAGGATAAAAAACCGTACGCACTCTGCCTGTACCATCTCGGTTTGTCTGAGTGGGAACTAATTAGTGGTTTACGCTCTGCCATTCTTTTACACCAGCGGACTTGGCATAACAGGAAGTCGCACAGGCAATACTCAAGGAGTCAGACATATGCACACACTTTGACACACCGACACATCATCGACAGTGATATTTGTCATCACGATAACATCCACCCATGACAGAGAACAAAGAAGGGGGGAACTGTTAATTGAATGAAGGCTCTAATCAAATGGGGTCATGTGTTTTTAAATTATGAATTGTTTTTCTTTGTTTAACTTGACTGAGAAAGAAACCACTCAAACAACGATAACTGTTATTGAATCTTTTTGACAGCCTGTGGCTCTTCCACTGAGGACATTTTGACATGTCACAGTAGGAAAAGCACATGAGTGTTAATAATAGATTTTAGTAATAATAGACATTTAGCTGCTTCAGTTTCACAGTCCTCATATTGTTCGTGCTGGCTCACTGTCACACTGTCATGGCTTACTGGGACATTTGAATAGAAGAGAACCATTATTCATGTTATTAGTACCACCTGTACTTTTCCTATTATGACAAGTCATAATGTCTCCTGTGTAAAAGGAAGATAACTGATTAGATGATTTGTCAAAAAGACTAAATAGTTCTGCTGTTGTTCATTTGTCAAACAGGATTCATTGTATTAATTCTGATTGATACATCCACCAGTGCAGACTGTGTTGTAAGCTTACTGGTGGTTAGGTCCTGTGATTTTGAACTTTGAAAGTGCAACAAGACCTAGCAGCCAGCTAATATTACTTACTAGTCCAACAGCAGTCAGCCCAGCTCGGCGTCTGTCTTTCAGCCTTTTATTTCACCAAGCTCTCACCAACCACTAAAAGTCAGTCCCACATTTACTCTTGTTGCGGTTCATGCTCGGCGACTTAGCTTCCAGAGCGTGTTCATATGTCATTGTGAATTTTTCTTGATACCCTATTGTAGTTACGTTAAACAAATATCCACCATGGACAAAATGACTCACAGCAGTGGTATTGCTCTCAAAATAAGTACCAACATATCTTTGTTTTCTGCCAAAAACAGGACATTACTACCTCGTCTTTTAAAAATAATCTCTACTGACTTTGGATAAATATGTTGGAAGTGATCAGTTCATTTTTCACTTCTTCCACCAAGTGACACTGTGGAAAGCACTCTTTATGTCTCTGCGGTGGGCTGTTATGAATCTAATCTAAGTCTGAATACAGGCATGGAAGCCGCCAGTCATATTAGTCATGTGAGTATAAATTAGAATAAATATAACTTGCAGGTGATGATGTAGCACCTTTGGATGACAGTTAAGTCTTTGCATTCTTGCAATAACTTGTCTGTTACTTTAGATGTAAAGACAAATTAACACAAAGTGAGGAGAGGAGAGGAGGAAGAGTGCAGGTTTGTTTCTATTTTCATCATTATGCGCTCCTCTGTGCTCCTCCTGAGTGGAGCTCCTTGTTTAGGAGCTCTGGCTTGTTTTGTAGTCATAGTGTCTCTTTTCTTCTTCTGTCTTTTTGTGCTTTTGTCATGTGTCTTCCTTGTTCTTCTGCTTCTGTGTTCTTGATCCACGAGGTGTTGTGAGTTGTTTTGTCTGGTTAATTACCTACACCTCAGTTAGGAGGTGAGTGTTTGACAGTTGTCATCACCATGTGAGTGTGTGTGTGTGTGTGTGTGTGTGGTTATGTGCGTGTGTGTGTGTGTGTGTGTGTGTGTGTGTGTGTGTGTGAGAGAGAGAAAGAGAGAGAGAGAGAGAGAAAGCATGAGGAAGGTGGTGTTAGTCTCATTGTATTGCAAGACCTCACTTATGTGACAGCATGTAGACATGACAGCTTTGCTGTCGTTCAGGTACTAGTCCACATTGCTGTCATTCTCTCTCTCTCTCTCTCTCTCTCTCTCTCTCTCTCTCTCTCTCTCTATCTCTCTCAAACACACACACACACACACACACAGTGAGGAGTCTCCCATTGTACTCCGTCTCTTGCTGTCTCTTTCTGTGGAGGTAGTATTTCTTTGATCACAGCAGTGACACTGATTAAAAGGAATGATGCCTGTCGTGAAGGCAGATGTATTCATAAGACTAAAGGGGGACAAGAAAGGTGGCATCTCTCTCTCTCTCTCTCTCTCTCTCTCTCTCTCTTTTGCTCTCTCTCTCCACCTTGTTTTCTTTCTCTTCCTTTTTCTCTTTGCGCTCACTCTCTGGTTTTAAATACTCATCTCAACGTCAAGTTAATCTTATTTAATGCTGGTGATGCAGTTCACTGATTCAGTTTTCAGTGTTATGTATGTGAACATGTGGGTGTGTGTGAGTGTGTGTGTGTGTGTGTGTGTGTGTGTGTGTGTGTGTGTGTGTGTGTGTGTGTTGCTGCATGCTAAGCGGTGTGCCACATCAGGTAGTTTTGAACAGGACAGCAGAACCTGTCTCCTTCTTCCCCTTCATCTCTCTTTAACAAGTTCATTTATTCATGAATGTGAACACACACAAATACACGCACATGCTGCACACACACACTTTGGTTGGGTGGCAGGAGGATAGACTGTTGGCAGATGAAAGAGAGTTCCTGAGCTGAGCCTAAATAATCTGTCAGCATGACACACACACGCACACACACACACACACACACACACTACCACTACCACATACACTCAAACTGAAAGTTAGTGGAAAAAACGAGCCGCTTTGTGT
>CP136870.1:4828176-5218176 GCA_033000465.1 Sciaenops ocellatus
GAATAAAACGCGGAAGAGCTGTGATCAATTATACATGGTTTACTGTGGGATAGATATATGGACATCAGCTTACGAAACTCATATGTAGAGTCAACTAATTCAACAGGAGAGGCTGTCCTTCCTTCAATGTTTGTGTGAATGTGCTGTGATAGTTAAATTGTGTTGAATCTCAACATGATAAAAAATCCTTTGCTGAAGGAGAAGTGCACAATATTAAACTACAATAGAGATCAGAATGTGTGCTTTATTCCTCTGAGGAATATTTCTAATAAAAACCTTGAGATCAGATACTTATGTTCAAGGCTGTACGTAATACTCACCTCTGATGGTGCTCCATAGAAGTTTTCTGCTTTGCTGCCCAGTTTCGGAGGTGCCGTGTGGCTGTGTGTGTGCGCAGGGGGGACCGTGTGTGTGTGTCCAGGGGGTCTGATACTCCTGCTCAGCATCCCTGATGGGAAGATGCTTGTCTGCATCTCTTGGCGGTACTTATCATAAAGCAGATTGGAGGCACTGAGTACTGGGGCTCCTCTGGTTTCTGTGTCGGGCTTGGCAGGTTCTTTAGGGGTGGCTGTTTGGCTGTGTGCGTATGTTGAGAGTCGGGATGGCAGAGAGGATACCTGATAAGGTCCATCAGAAACCTGGGGCTTAAACTGAGGATTCTTTCGGACATATGTAATGATTTTGGGCCGAACTCCTTTAGGTTTAGGTTTAGGTGATGGGGAGCTCTCTTTGGGACCGGAGTTGTGGTGAGAGCTCTGCTGGTTGTTTAGAGGCGCTTTGGGGATTCCACTTGTGCTTATATTAGTTTTGACTGGTGCTCTCATGCAACTGTTGCCATAGCCCTGAGCTGATGTTGTTACAGCAGGGTTGCATCCTGACGGGATGTGTCTAACCACTCCAGAGACATTCCTGGAAACGAGGTACATGGAGGGTTGCCTGCGTGGTGAACCCTCGGGAGTCCTGAGAGGCGATTGGGGCGGGGTTGATGACCTGGAATCAACCCCCGTCCTGTTGGGACTGGAACAGTTCCTTCTGTATGTGAGCTGAGTCTGGGGTCTCTTCTCTAAAGTGGAAGGACTTGCATTTCTCCATGCAGTTGCAGCCTGCTGTTTTTCTGCAAGTGGAGCTTCCCTCTGGGCTGCCTGGCTGGGCTGTCTCAGCTGTGAGACTCCAGATGTGTACAGGGGGGAGAAATCTGATGGCTCACGTAAAGATGATTTTGTAAACTTTCTGTTTGACCCATTGATGTGTGAATCTGGAGACGGGTTGGTGGAAGAAGCTTGCCCTGTCTCAGCTTGGCAAGCATTGGGCTCTGCTGAGCTCCTCGCTCTTACCATCTCCGTCTGACAGAGGGGTCTGACAAGCTGTTGCCGTCGTGGTGGCATCACCCTCTCCTCAAATCCAGCCTTCCTCCTTTGACCCAGCACCCCATCAGAGGACAATCCATTTCTATGATGACTTCCCTCCTCTTGTCTCTGATCCTGGCTGTAGTATTGAGGATGGCCATGTTTCTCCTGAGGATACGATGGCGGGGAGTTCTGGTTAGCATCTACAGGGCCTGCCCTTCTTCTTGTCTGGGCTGAGGTAGTGTTGTTTGTATTGGAATAAGGGTTGGTCTTGATGAGAGACTGCGCTTCTCCACTACTATCCAGAGCACTCGACAGGCTTCCGCTAAGTGATACAGCTGACAGACTGGAGACAAACACATTTGTCTCTGACTTGGACTCCTTCAGACCCCCCTTTTGTCTCTCCCTCTCTCTTGCTCGGCCTGACCTGGCGTCCCTTTTCTCTATTGAGCCTGTCACACACATGTCTAGCTCTTCAGTGCTATGACAGGCAATCCTTTTCTGCACCTCTCTGCCCCTCTGTACTCTGCTCTCCACTTTGCTGTTGTCATTGTCATTTCTCTTCGCTCCAATCGAAGCAGAGCTGGCAGTTGAACTTGAGGATATGGACATGGGACCTTCATCTTTTCCATCTCTCATACTTCCTCCATCATCTTCATCTTCTTCCTGATCCCTGTTTCCCAAGAATGTGTGTATCTCCTGACACTCCAAAAGCTCAAACTCTCTGAGGTCAGGCTCAATGCATTGCTGCTCAGAGCCCCAGATCACTAACTTGTTGGGGGATTCACTCTGAGAGACCAAAGGTGGGATGGAGCTTGTGTTGTACCCTGCATCCTCTATCAGTCTTCTTCCTTCTTGATCAGCAACTGAAGATAATCGATTTGCGTTATCATCCCCAGATTGAGGGAACTGGATCTGGGTTTTGTTTCCAATCTTTTCCCCTCTGTCAACATTGACCCTCAGTCCCTGGTAGCCAGTTGGGATGCTCATGTTCGGATGCTGATTCTGTTGGCGCACTCAAAGACACCGGCAGGGTGGTGAGGCCATGTATGAACTTACAAATGTTTCTTCCCTCGCTGTCTAACCTCTTCAGGGTCTGTGTGATGATGGCCCTTCAGCTGATTATTCCAAGGACGAAATGTCATCTCATGAAATCTTTTTCACTTCAACTTGCCACTTATCTTGCATTTACCGTCTTTGATGGTTCTTGAGGAAAATGGAGGTCTGTTCAATCTGAAAGAAAGGGCAACAAAGGAAACAGTAAGTAATGGCAAGAAGTGTTTTTTTCCCCACAGAGCCACTTGAGGTGTTTTATATTTAGTCTGGTCAGCTATGCATAGCATAGCCCACAATCTTGTGCCCTTTATTCATGTGACTCATATCACTGGATAGTCATTTAAAACAAAGCTGAGAGCTGACTGCCAACAGAACAAAAAGACGTGATACTCTTGGAACTACTACTGCTCTTGGCCGTCTTTTTTTTGCAAGCATCTGCTGAATCAAAGCATTCTACATTAAACAATGTTAATTTGAGTGTAAAACATCATGTGGCCAGTGGCTAAATGCACTCAAAGAGTAATAATGTCCATATTATCACCAGCAAGATTAGTACAGCATTAATAATAGGAATGCAATTATGAAATTATGATGGATGTTCACCAGAGGGCTGAAAGAAAAGAGATAAGCGAAGAGAGAAGTGGGGGGATAGCTGCAGACTGTTTGTATGTAAGTGAAGGAATCACCCTGGGGATGTGTGAAGACATGATGGAGGAAGAGAGGAAAGGGTGCAAAGTGTTTTGTAATGAGCTTTTTCCTCAGGAGACATTGAAAAATAGAGGCCAATAAAAGCATGTTCCATTTCAGTCTTACGGAATATACAATGCAAGCTAACAGATTGTATAATATGCTCAAGTGAATGCATCTTCCCTACATGAAAGAAGAAAATTATGTGTGGGTGATGTTACAGGTGAAGAGTGAAACAGCAGCTCAGGAGGGATAAATCCATACTGCGGGTCCGATCACTACAGGAGGGTTAACACTCTTCTCTCGACATGTCTTCTCTAACGCGCCATATGGCTGATTAAGCCGATGCCACGTTTCGATCGTACACGGCGACACATCGCATCCTGCTTCTTTTAAAAGCAGCTTCCCGCAGGAAGTAGAGAAAGCTGAGATTCCAACTGCTGTGTCGCTCTCCATTTCAAAGCAAGTGACTGTATGCGGGGGTGACATGTACAGTCAATAGATGAGCAGATGGCAGGGAGGGCAAATGTCTGAGAGCTTTTGTCACACCGTGTCAGTGCAGGACGGTTCAATCACAGCGGTATAAAAAACACTCTGACAACATGGAATGACTCTCTTTTTCTCCTTAAAATCTGAACCAGAAGCAAAGAAAAAAAAACCCCACAGAAGATTAATGGACTCGGTTCTTTTGACCCTTTGGTTTACTTGTTTGTAAAACACAGAGTAATATTCCAGTCCTATTCCATCCAAACTGTTTCACCCAGCCAGTGAATGCTGTGAATTAACCGAGATCATCATTATATAGTCAAAAATGTGTCTCCAAACCATCACACTGAATATTTGAGTAGGTTCCAAAGTTCAAATAGAACTCCCACCCTCTAATTATAAGTGCAGCGGGGGAGTCTGTTCTCATTAGCAGGTGCCTTCTCCATGTGTCCTGTGGCAGCGATATCAGTGAACACAGTGAACTGCTAAAGACGGCAGCTCTGCCGTTGGCACATCTTACGCCGCTCCAGTCGAGCGTGGAGCTCAATTTTTGTCCAAATGCATGGGGAGGGGAAACATTCAAGGATATGATTTATATTCCTGAAGGTCATCTTAAAAGTAATTATCATACTTTCCCAAAGAGTCTGGTAAAAAACTTTTAGGAAATAAGGTTAGAAAAATGGTTTTACTTCATACTTTCAACCCAAATATCAAAACTTTTGACGCTCTAAAATACATGTTCATTTGCCACTGCATAAAATTTCATGAAATTGGCAGGTTGATATGAGATACTGGTGAAAATAAGCAATGATTTATTATTGTACTGATAATATTCTGCCAGAGATCAGAGAGAAAATTCATTGTGTTAGACAAATAGACAAATAACACGTAGGATAATCCGCACAATATTTTCTGCACTCTGCCTCTGATCACACTGCTAATGTTTACCCTTAGCTGGTGCACACAATCAATTAATTATCTAATTATAAAACAAACACAGACAAAAGTCAAAGAGGCGGGGTAGCAGAGGGAGGGTCGGGTGGGGGAGAAAGAGGCAGAGCGTTGTGAGGGAGTATTGCATTGTTGCATTGAGAAAGGGACAATTCTCTGAGAGGACGCGGTGGCACACCGATTACAGCACTGATGTAGTACCGGAGGTTGTGCTGATGACAGCAGTCTTGGGCGGCTGAGCGCTAAGCTTGGTCACAGTGGCTGAACCAGAATAAGCTGCACATCACCTCACGGCGAGGCAGACAAAACCAATCTGGCAAAAACGCTAAACACAATAAGACAGAGAAGAAAAGAACCTGTCTGACTGTGAGAGTAAAACGACCTGTTGTGATGATAAACAGAAAAAAAAAATTGGATGTGTCTTGGGATGATTCAGATGACACACGTTTGATAAGAATAAAAAAAATGTCAGGCTCTCTCTGCTGTCGCACTGTTTCATGTGGGTACCTACTTAGAGCAGACACTAAAAGTAAAGACGAGTGAGAGTGGATGGATGAGGCAGGATTGTGTTGGCGAGGATGTTTCCTTTGACTGGAATATGAATCATGCAATTACAAGTGTGACATACGCGGATAAAGATCTTTGATCATCAAGCACCTTCATCTTGAGGAAACACTGCAAACACAGGGACCATTTTTGGCTTTATGAATTGGGTATACGCTTATGCCGATGGTTCTCTAAGCATCTACAGATAATAGATAAATTCATGATTTATGATGATGTGGTAACCTCTTTCCGATTTTCAATGTTTCAAAGTGGCACTGATTTGACTTTCTGATGGAATTCAGAGAGTTCAACAGAAGACAAAACTTATATTACTTCTGTACATCTGCCTGCTCAGGTGATCTGAGTTGGAGTATGTAATGGAGCTTAAGACCCACTAGTTGAGGTAACTACTCAGTCTGTGCTCCTCTGGGAAAACAACAGGGGGGCAGGAGAATTGAACAGCCTCTGTTGTCATGGCAATAGCGTATACCTGGGAACTGGAGAATACACGTCCTGACCCCTGCTTCTACCAGGGGAAAAAGGTCAGCATCAAAAAGAAATGTGCTGTCCTGATGGTTGGCTTCAATGCTTTTACACTCACAGCTCATGCATACATTCTGTTGTTCAGCGCTTTCACGTGTGAACTCACACCCATGAATGGATACGCAGCCACATGAACACGTTGTGCACACAAAATACACACAGTGCTATAAGAGCTGGGTGAAAGCCAGGTTTTTTTTTCTTCTCACATCTACACACACATCTAGAAGCAATCATATCCAATCATAGAAGTGATGAGAGCACACGGAAGGATGTAACGATATCTCAGCTGTGATCAGATTCAGGGAAGGACTGGAATTTGTGGTATTCACAAGTCTCCTAACATATGAAGTGCTGAATTTAATCACAGAAAGCTCTACTCAGAATAAGGGAAATGATGAGGTTAGTGCACGACATGATGAGCGACTCACTGGAAGAGGAAAAATAAAAAATAGAGTTGTGCAGAATTGTAAAAGAGGTCTTCCTCGTCCTACTCTTTTTTTTTTTTTTATCTGACTGCGAGCAGGCCTGTGTGGGTGAAAGACTGAGACACAGACATGAGGTGGGAGAGATGAGACATACAGATGGATGGAGAAAGGAGGAGAGTTGTCACAGGAGAGCTACAATTTTCTAATTAGGCTGATGGAGGGGAATACATAATTTTGAACTTCTATAGTACGAGCTATACAGCCCTGTTTCTGAAGTGTCTTATTGATAGAAGCCCAAGAAAGCAGAGTGAAGTAATTATTGAAAATTCTTTACCATATATAATGCTAATGAGTGCTAAATTGCTCCCATTGATGAAACGTATTTAAATATTTCTGTAAGCACAGAATTGTTGACTACCCTGTCCTTGTTTCTCTTTTAGGGACTGTATGAAAATTATCATTGAGGGAGAGGGGGTCAGAGAATGGGAATGAGGGAGGTATTTTTTTTAATATATATTTTACTGAAGTCTATATTTTTAAGAAGAGCCTTCTTTCTCGTGGGAGGAAAAAGAATACTGTGCTTTTTTAACAGCTGCCTACAAAAACCCACCCAACCAGGCCTCGCATTATTAATCTGATCTCATATGTATCAGGCTACAGCGTCGTCTGATCTAATTCACATATGTTTTCATTAAATCAGGGAGAGGGGTGAATATACTGCAAGTCCATCAGGAGTCACAGAGCTATGCTGTGTACAATAACTGTTTATTTAGCAGATCTTGGAAAGTTGCTGTAATATTCACAATTTCATTATGTCTGACATAAACATAATATATGGAGATAGTGTGGGGGAGTGTATTGTATTTCTGCAAGTCAAGGGGGAGGGCCCAAAGAAAATATGCATAGTGCTGGGCAGGGCTTTCTAAAAAATTAGATATAAGATTCAACCACCCTCCCCGCCCGATGACAGTAAAAAGAATGGACATGACATGAGTGATGTCAGCCGTCTCTGTTTTAAAGTTCAAAATATACGTTAGCTGTACTGCCTCTTCTGTCTTTCAGCTAATCTAAAAATGGGCAAAGACGTGGATCATCGGCAGGCTGAATGATGCCTGGGCGCTTAAACAAGCCATCTGTAACGGCACACACCTGTCAATCAAAGCAGCCATGCTGTTAATTATGCATGACTTGACGCCTTAATATAATGAGCACGAGCAAGTTAAAAAAAAAATTCACCCTCAGTACAGTTGTCATGAACGGGGAAATTAGCTAAAGAGACCAAAACTGTTTATTGTACCAGGCTTTAAACATGTTTATTGGACAATTTAATACAGGCGCTTAAGGAGATTGAAATGTTCTGTAGCCAGCCTCACATGACTGCTCGAGGACTTTTTTTGTTTTTGGCACTTTCACGTTGGCTTCATTTCCCAGCACCAGAGGTTGTCACTTGCCCCCACCCCAATCATTTTCATACATTACATACATGATGGATAATCAAAATATGAAAGGGGATTTTTAATTGTCAAGAGTCCCATGTACGAAGGCTCAGCAGCAGCCCAGGGTTCGAATCTGACCTGCGGCCCTTTGCTGCATGTCGTTCCCCCATCTCTCTCTCCCTACATTCCTGTCATTCTTCAGCTGTCTCTATCAAAAATAAAGCTTGAAAAAGGCCAAAAAATATCTTTAAAAAAAAAAAAAAGATGAGGGGATTGTAAATCAAATAAGTCATACACAGAATTTTATTTCAATGAAAAAATTTGGCCGTGAATCTCAAATATTTTAAAAACAAGCCAGATAGGATGTATAAGACACTACTCATGTTTTGTGCCGTTCCAGTGAGTAGGTTGCATTTTCAGAAACATATATACACATGTGACAACACAAAGACTGCGCAGACATACACAATCAACACATGCACACACGCGTTCTCTCGGCGTCTTTGTTGTCGGTCCAGCAGCACATGTGGCTATTACAGAATCCATTTGTCTTTGGCACTTTGCTTTAGTCCTCTCCTCCCCCACTGGAGAGCAGACAGGTTTTATAGCTCGCCTAGTCCCAGGGGAACCCCAACGACACACACACACACACATTCCCCCTGAGCCATCTCTCTTTCATCCATACATACACACACATACTTCTGCAGAGATGTGAATTCCAGCACACCGAAATAGAAGCAAAAGAGGTGGAGGGAACACCAATGGACAGAGTGTGGACGTGAGCGTAACCATAATTTATGACTGCTGAGTGGTAGCACATGACATAATTAGATTTAGTACAGGGTTTACATTAAAACGCAGTGTAGCAGCTATCCTTAAAGATGAAACTCCAGTCCTCTAATACAGTACATGCTGTGTCTTTGCATGCATGTAATTAATCTCTAATGACATCATCCTTGCATGTCCTTGTACATTTTCCTGAGGCTGGATTGTGTTAAAATTTGTGTGAAAGTGCGAACATCTACCCTCTATAGACACATGCACATATTTAAGGCTTCTGCACATTTTATTGCAAATAAAGCTGTAAATGCTTTACACACACACACACACACACACACACACACACACACACACACACACACACACAAAGCATCTTCTTTTCCATTTCGGAAAAGTATACCTCTATCCTTTTATTCTATTCACATACAATCACCCAGCAGGCTGAAAGCTTTGTGAGAACGTCTACTCAGAAATAAGCTGAGTTTAAGTCATCCTCTCCTCCTCCCATCTCTGTCAGCGACACAACACAGACAGAAATAGCACTGAAATAAGATAAACGCTCCGCTTTCACAGAAGAAACAATAGACACCATGTAGACAGAAGCGACAATTCACAGAAACTGTGAATGTTTCTATGCGTGAACCGAGCATTCATTTACTATGCACAGCAAAGGGATTCTCATCACAGAGAACGGTGAACAGGGAAATATCCAGAAATAGTATCCTCCAGTTGTTTGACTGTTCTGCACTTCATGTATAGATATAGAAACAACAACAGAGCTGCTTCTCATCAACAAGCTTCCCTGACTACAGCACCAGCTCCTAAATGCATTCGATTAAGCTGTGTCCCTTCAGAATATCTGTTTCTCCTTCCCTTCCCTGAAGCCTCTCTCCCACCTTAATAATACAGAGTTAATGAGAGCAGGGCGAAATGATCAATCCCATTTTCATCCTTATAGACGGCACATCAGCAGACTACATCTGCCCAAATAATCCCATCCCTCTCCTCTATCGCTCTCTTCCACTCCACACACACACACACACACACAGTTGGACGCCTTTTTGCACCCCAGGGGGAGTCATTCAGTATCACAGGGGAGAACTCTAACAGGATTTCTACAGGATCTTGGGTCAGAGTGGGTGGTCATACCTAACTGAATAAGGAGAATGAGAAAATCAGATCATCTGCAATAAAAGCTGATTTATTTCCTTATTGCGAGCAGGCAGTCTGTGTTTGCAACCTGCTATGAAACCGCCGGAAAAATCACAATATGCCAATAATGGGATTCATTAATCGAAGCGAAATGGAGGCACGTGTTCACGCTTCCATCCGTCAACACATGTACGCACACAACGTTTGTCTCTTTGTTAGCTGACAAGATGACAAACTGCACGGAAAAAAAAAAAAAGGCAACAGATCATCATGATGATCACAAAGACTTAAAGAGTCTCGTCTGAAATTAAATGTGAGCTTGAAGCGTACACTTGCATGTGCACATGTTCATGCAAAGTTACACATATAGTAACATGAGTACCACCTACACGCACACACATACATACACACTCACACACACACACACACTCCGGCAGTGACTATCACTGCAGCAGGAGCAGAGACAAAGAGACAGCTTCACTCTGGGAGAAAATGTTGCTTGGGAAAAAAAAAAATGAAAAAATGCTTACTGCTGGAATTTACCATCTTATTAATGGTTATTTTTTCAGGGTTGCTTTTGGCAAATACTGAGAATGAATCTCCTCTACATCAGACATGGTCCTGCCTCACTGTCTGGTTTTGTTGCACTCTGCAGCCTGTAAGGATGGACTGTGGTTGAGATGGAGAAAGGGAAGACAAATGTGCAGGAAATGAAAAGCGAAATGACAAAGAAAAGATAAATTGGGAACTAAAACACAAAGAAGAACTGATGGGGAGATTAGCGTGATTAGAAATAAGCGAACTGCTTCAATAGAGGAGAGAATTAGGAGGAGGAAGATGAGAGTTGTGCTTATTGATTCACTGAGACCTTTAGTTAAAACACAGACTAACGCAGGTCCAGACAGGGGTGGCACGGAGGCGAGGAATAAAAGGGGTGTCTGTCCATGCTGGTTGCTGGTTGCACCGCATTGTTATTAGCAAAGCCCCTCCACCCACTACCCACACTCCTGTCGCAGAGAGAAATGTTAACTCTTGCATGGCTGGTGGGCAAAACTGTACGAGAGGACAAAGAGGAGAGGAGAAGTGAGGATAGGAGTTCACTTCAGATGCAAAGCAGTTGCAGACAAAGAATATACGCAGTCAGACATGATGCTGGCAAAGGTGAAGCAGCACAGACAAAGAAAAGCTGAGTGCGTCTTTGACAGGCTGAGTCACTTCAGTATATTTTAGCAAAATATGATGATGGAAATAAATGATGCTGCAGAGAGCGGGGAGGTGGGAATAGGAGGTGTGGGGGATTCTAGTTAGTATTGTAATGTGTAGGAGTGTGTGTGCATGTGTAATGTGCAAGTGGTAAACCCCAGGGGTGTGGGGGAGGGACTGCTGGCAAAGGATCGGTGAGAGGTGAGCAAAGAATAGAACGAGCTGAGGGTTTTGGGGTGGTGAGGTGATGACGTGCAAAAATAAAAAAAATATGGTAATGGTTTGCACTGGCTGTGTGGGTGTGCAACAAAAAGACTGTTTTCATACATTGGACAAAGGAATGTGAGAGAGTTCAGGACGGGGCAGAGAACTCCTCTGGGATATTAAAGAGGAACGCTGCTCAGTTTGAGGATTCACATGTGATGCTGCTATTGTGACAGATTCTGTTTATTTTTGGGCACACGGACAAGGCACAGAGAAGAATGTAGATGTATAGAGTGGAGACGTATCATAAAAAATGAATGATGTGAACTCACAGAATGTTTCCGTGGGCTTTTTACAGTCAAGTTAAGTAGAGCTCTTACGGCTCTGCCCTCATAAAAACGCTGCACACTTCACAGCTCATTCACAGAGCAGCATCAGTTTGCTTAATAAGTGCCGAAGCTTGTTGACTAATAGAACTGAAATGACCTAGAACACAAAAAGACGTTAAAAACAGAAAAATCTGGAACACTTTCCTCAAACTGACTGCACAAAATCAGCAAATGGATGCACACACACACACACACATACACACACACACAAGTGAAAGGTCTTTTATGTTGACTCTCACAGGACAGGGAAGTGTATGTGTGCATGTGGATATATATAGGTTTGTGCGTGTGTGTGTGTGTGTTTGTGTGTGTGTGTGTGCGTGGAGGCGTGCCTCTCTTTTCACCCCCGATGTCCTGCCTGTGACTGCAGGGGAGGAGCTACAACGAGCTCATTGCCACCTTCCAGACAAAAGACAGTGTGAATTTGAAAATGTGTGTTTGCACATGTGTTGACACTTCATTCGAACTGAATTCACTCACACTCACACACACACACACACACACTTGAAAAACGAGCATACACATTCTGATACGGAGCAAATAAAAGCCTCCAAATTGTTTAATTGTGAGTTATTACAGCAGAGGTTAGTGACATAACTGCAGCCTCTTGTCTCTACACTGTGGTCTCAATTAGCACAGTACTTCTGTCCAAACTAGAGAGAGGGAAAAAAAAAGAAGCCTGGAAACAAATTCAACATGAAACTAAGAGGCACACTGACATACTTTTCCTCCTCTCTCTCCCTCACTTCACTTCACACATCATCTCTATTTTCTCCCTCCTTCCCTCCCTCCTCCTCCTTCTCCTCTGTTCTGTCCTATAAAATGACTTTGAAGGTCATACCTGTGCGCTGCACTCATGGGCTTTGTGACAAACTGTCTTACCTGCAGAAACACACACACAAACACACACACACACACACACGAGTGGTTTTCCTGGCAGAGATCTGCTGAATTGATCGCTGTTCAGACATTGCAGAGGTCAGATGTAATGAATCAATCACACATGCATCAGCATCTGGAACAGCAGCTACAGCAGACAGTGTACAGTTCCAAGGCCAAAGGCTCTGATGGCCCTGCTTTGATGCAGTGTCAACATTCACATTAACATGACCGGGAGGGATTGGCAAGATTTAGCCAAATGGACTGGAAGATCCATAGATGTGGGAAGTCTCTGATATTGGGATCGATGATGGCAGCAGACAATTCCAATAAACCCAAAAACCACACTTCCCACACATATTTTATACACGGCGTCTCAGGTTAAATCTATCCGCCACGTGTTTGGGGCAGTGCAGCCGAATACTACAATGTGATCCTTTACACAGTTTGCAAAGCTGAAAATACTACAACCTATTTTAGTAAATAAAATAAGTGATAGGCTCTAACAAAGACATGAAAACACACCCCCATGCAGTCTCAAGGACAACCTGATCATCAGACACCAATCAATCAGGACAAGAGGCAGCTGAGTGTGACTCTCAACGCGCTCCCCTTTTATTTGATGCATCAGTTCCTCTCCTGTCTGCCCTCCAAGGGGCCTAAAGGTGAAGGCTGTGGACATGGAGAATACTTACTAAAGTACATACGAATAGTGTGCATTTGAAGGTTCTTTGCAGAGGAGTTAAAAGAATCACAGGGGATGTCTTTATGTGTGCGGCTGCAGGATCAACACAAATTCATGCCTGCAAATGAAGGTGAAGAGAAGAAACTGAAAGTGTTTTGCAGTGGGAACCACGATCTGTGCTACATCGTGAAAAAGGTATCCTTGAGGGCTAGATTGAACAAAACATACATTTATTTGAACTTCATACACTTTATTAACCATTAATTGGCTGAAGTCTTAGTCAGCAAACAGCGCTGTAACGGTATGTAAAAAAAAGGAAAACAGTTTAGGTTGAAATCATTTTTTCTTTTTCTTTTTGTTTCTTTAACTTGATACCAGAACTGTGTGCTAAAATTACACTACTAGTTAATTAAAATAATAATTAATAATATAATTATTTTTTTTTCAAAGCTCTTCCTTGGTACCTCTCAGTTCAGTGGATCATAGCTACAGTCTAAAGCCTGGATAATCTATGTCTGATCATTAGCATCACCCACAGAGACTTGACCTGCTCCATCCATCACACCAACCTGCTCTCCCCTGTCTGACCTCAGCGCCTCTCCAGTCCTGCTATGTTCCACTTACAGTGCGATGTGCGGCTCAACTTCCACCTCACACGATGTCTTTTTTTGTTTGTTTTTATTTTTAATTTTGCAAACGAGCTGTGAAATTGCGCAAATCCCCCCCCACAGAACGCACCGCATCGGGCCACGCAGCGAGAATAAAACGATCCGATCCACATGAGCGAACCGAGTCAGCACCGAAGACCCAAAATCCTACAAGAGAAAAATATGTGCGACACTTCTGCAAGACACCGACGGTGGCCTGCGAAGCATCCTTGCACATACAATACTCGCAGGGTGTTTTTCAGTTGTGTGACTTACCTCCGGGTTTCTCTGCTGTTGATTCATTTAAGGATGTCGGTCAAATGCAGGAGTTGCAAAACGAGACACAAGCGTGTCTCTCCACTCTCTTCCTCTCTCTGACTGGTAGAAACAGTGCGGAAGAGAGAGAGAGAGAGAGAGAGAGAGAGAGAGAGATGCTGCGGACAGGAGGAGGAGGAGGAGGAGGAGCGGTGCTGATGCTGCAGCCGACACCTGGCAGAGAGCATCCTTATGCTCAGGCTTTTCTCTCTCGATACATTTGCGCTCTCTGCTGGATCATGTGAGACGTCTGATGAAAACATTCTGCTATGAAATCAGCCAGTCGGAGAGAGGAGGTTTGAAAAGCTCGTTTTATTTACAGGAAGGATGCGTGAAACATACACTGACACAGGACAAAAGGGACAAACGAATAATTTGTGATTTTTTTGGTTGATGTTTGGAGAGAAAATAGATCCAAAATACACACTATCAGCCCCTCATTCTCAGTATGCCGAGGTTGATCTTGACACCACCAGCAGGTGGAGCCAAAGTAAAGACATTCCACAAACCTTTTTAAGTGAAATACAATAGTAAAAAAGGCAATATGTCTATTTTTTCTTGATACGAAAGTCACATGTCAAACAGTTTGTTTAACAGAGATCTGTAGATCTTTCAGACTACAGGTGTATAAACTTGGCTTGGGAACCAGGGTGGGGGTTTCAAGTCCAGCATGGACCAAAGTATGGAGGGTGGACTGGTAGCTGAAGAGGTGCCAGTTCAGCCCTTTGTGTGTGTGTGATTGTATTTCGGGCCTTTATATGTAAAAAAAAAAAATGTCTATATCTGAAAATATATACTGTATGTAACTGAAGGCCCACGTAGTTTCTCCTCAGCAGATGGCGATAGTTCATTTGTCATGGAGGTGTTGTTGTCACCCAAACTTTGACCTCTTCCTCATCCACTTCACAACTGAGCTGTCTCCATCTGGATGTGAGATGCATTATAAAGCTCCACAAAAATCTTGTAACTGGACCATGAATTTTTGTAAAAACCAAAAAGTGAACTTTCACGCTCACCACAATGCACATTCAGTTAACAATCACGTTGACACGACAATGTTTGACAATTTTAAGAAGTTGCAGTTTTGTGCGTAAATACAGCAAGAAGAAAAGTAATGCTCCACAGTGATGAAGAACAAAATGAGAAACCTGTGATGATGAGTGACAGACTCCAACACTGCAGCACACAGACTGTTTATGCCTTTCCAGCATTTAGGCACAGTTTTAAACACACCGAAGAAAAGCCAAGCAAAAAGTCGGAGAAAGCAATCACAGCAAAAGGACAGAAACATCAAACGCCTCATGTGACGCACATTATGTAAAGGGAGAGTTAAGGTCAGTCTGGCTTTAAAGCAGCATCAGAGGGGAAAGAAATGAGCTCCTTCTTATCTCTTTATATATGTATATACATGATATCTATTTCAAACACAGAGGTTCGCCATGACATGAAGGAATAACAAGTACGTCTTATGTCAGAAGATTTTTAAATACACATGAATCCCTTATTGAACCAACAAAAAAAAACAAATATCACAAACAAATAATCACCACCATGGATAAAACAAAAAAATAAGATACAACATGAGTCAGCTGAATTTTTGTTATGTTGATTTCTTTGAAACATAAAATGAGGGGAAAACTGCCTGTAAACTGCAAGTTTGCGGTTTAAAAAGTAGATATTGCTGAACTGAAGTATAGTTACTGCTTAGTGTACAGTTACAGTTACTGTGTTAAGTACACAAATGACCAAAACCCCTGAAAAGGTCAGTCATGCATGGTTGATCAAATGTCACAGATTATTTTTACACTTCTGCTGTGAAAGGCTGCATTACAGGCAGGCCACCGTGACCCCGAAGAAGATTTCTGCCACAGTCATGCCAATATTCCGTATTTGTACTTCATAAGGCATCGATGGTTGAAGTAATGTGAAGGCAGTGATTTTGCCGACCCTGAGGATAATTTCAGTTGCACTGATCATGTAAACAACATGAGGAACACAATGTTGGACACAAACAGGGCAACATAAAAAAAGGCCTTTTCTCCACTTTACAAATAATTTACTGCAAGAAATCTAAACAATATCTTATATACACAATCTGTATTACATGGAGTTCTACTTACTACTGTGTTGCTAAGGACTCTCAAAAACACAGTGAATGCACACAAGCGTTACAACTAATGGGAACATGATATGACATGACATAGGTCTACATTTAAAGGTCAAGTGTGTAACATTTAAGGGGATCTACTGGCAGAAATAAAATATTCCTCTTCTGTGGAGAACTGCCATGTTTCTACAAACCCAGAATGGACAGAGTTTTTAACAGCCACTGTAGTTTATCGTTCATGTTTGGAACGGGAGGGTGAGGCAAGTGGTAGTCAGTTAGTTGCAGTCTGAAACTTCACCACTAGATGCCACTAAATCTTACACACTGTACCTTTAAATCTTGAAGTAACATTAAAGGGGAACACATATTTCCAGTCTGTTTACAGGTCTTGGGAATCCCACTGCATAAAAGCAGCATAGTCAGATAAACTGACTCACCTTAACACTAGCAGCCAAGCTGCTATTAGCATAGCAGAACTAAGTCTGACTGAACTGTCACTGGTTGAGTTGCATTGTGGGTAATGCAGGTGCCAGGTTTTGACAAGGAAAAGAAATACATGGAATAAAAAAAGATGACATCTATGGATCTTTTGCATTTTTTTAAACTGCCCATCATGATTTTGTCTGAGTGCAATGCTAAATCGGTGGAGTACTGCTTTAAGTCTACAAAAATAGAAAACATATGCAAATGCATTGGACATTTTAATGACAACAAAGAAAAGATGATGGAAATAAATGTACGTGGCCAAATTTTCTGTAGGCATTTACTTAATTGTAAATATTAAGTGGAATCAGATTCAGACCATGTTTTAGCACGCGGGTAATAAAAAGATGTTAATAAAGAAAAGGCCTAAAATAAATTGAGAAGAAAGACATTTATCCAAATTGGACATTTTAAGAAAAAGTTGGCCTGCATTTGTTTTTTTTGTTTTTTATTTTTTAACTAAATCTACAAGCCACAGATGCAAAAAGACACAGCAGCCAGCACTGTGAACATCTACTATCATCTAATGTTAACTGACATTAACAGATTCAACAACTGTCAGTGTCGCCACCTGATATTCAACTGTATCAGATTCACAGATCAGATTTCACATACCAAGGGTAAAATAAGAGAGTGCATTTTAACAACGGCCATTATTGGAGGAGATGATAGGAATATTACTCATCACATGGTTTGACATTTTAGAACGTTCCTGATAAACTTTAGACCAAATTACTTAGTCTGAATCTGTGTCTGTACGTCTGAATCAGGAACTGTTCACAGGATATGTTGTATAATATTTTGGCACAGCAGTTTCTGCATCATAATCTGTAGCTAGATAGCTTGTTGGTTCAATGAATGCTTCTTGCTGAGACATACGTCTGCATTGAAACTACTGTATAATCACAATAGGACGCCAGGCTATCCCTGTCTGTTTGTTTCATGGGGACTATAAGCTATACAACATATAAAATCACTGACCTGTTCTTGTTTCTTCCACTTAAGAAACATCTGCAAACTCAGGGCTGTTGTATCACAACCTGAACTGCGGAAGATCATTCATGCATATCTATCATCCCGGTTTTGTTACTGTAATTCCCTTTTCACCTGCCTCAGCAAGTTGCTGGTCCAGAACGCTGCTGTAAAGCTGGCCAGGTCCAGAAGAACAACTCGCATCACACCCATCTTGTAAGCTGCTACACTGGCTTCCCACCAAGTCCAGGTTGTTCTTATTCAGAGCCCTGCACTGTCAGACACAAGCGTACATCTTCTGTTCGAAGCGGAGGCTCTGACATTGTGGAACACTCTTCCTGTAGACTCACGGTCTGTGCTGAAACCTTTAAAAAGCAGCTCAAGACCCGTTCATTCAAACTAGCCTTTCTCTCGCCTGCTGTCGAGTGTTTTCATGCTCTGTTGTTGCTTATGTTTTATTGTTTGCTTCTTTATGTTCATTTTGCTCTCGTTAAGCACTTGCTCTATGGAGGGCGCTATACTAAATATACTTATTATTATTATTATTGGTATTATCATTATTATTATAAGCTACAGCTCCCTGCTGGCCCACCCACATGTGCAGCCACTGGCCTGACCACCCCTTTCTCCGAGTGAACAAGGGTAATTATAACACTGACAAGCCAAGTGTGTATTGTACAAGCTCTCACTTGTCAGGGAGGACTGTTAGAGCAGCACGTTACATAAGAGTTGTCTGATTTACGAGAATATCAATTTGTATTTCTACTAACTGTGTTATCTGATTTGCAGAGTTATGTAGATATATCCAGTAGTTATGTTTTAACAGAAAGAAACACAAGAAATATATTGTTGCTCGCTGGCACCCAGATTATAGCTGGTATCACATGTGCACATAGTCCTTCTGCTCACAATGTAACCCAAACACTCCCCAAAGAAGTAACCACAAACCATCCTGAAAAGAAACAAATGCGACGGTCTCCCAGTATATCCGAACCTCCCTGACATGTTTCGTGTCTCGAACATGACCCCCCCTCCCCTCAGACAGCCAAATGATAAGGAGCAGTTGAAGCTCAAGGCCAAGCAAAAGGGGTAACAAGCTCATTACAAAACACTGAAATCATGCCAATAATGGCTTCAGAAATCTTGTTGTTCTACCCATCAGTCAAGGGGGAAAGTCACAGGTTTGTGAATTTGAGGTCAAAGTTATTTATCATTACTTTCCCCAAAGGGAGTATTGCCAGTGATTGCCTGGATGTTGTCCAATCTGAAAAAAACTCAGACAGACTGGTGTTGGGGCAGGTTGAATACGCAGCATGTTCTAATGCTTCCTACAAATCTCCATCGTCCTCTTCCCTGGCGTCCATGTCGTAGGGCAGGAAGGCCTCCTTTTCTGGTGACATGACCTCCAATTCATGGTCGCGTTTGAAGCCATTCATCACTGTGTCTGGAGACGAGCGGGCCGTAGCTGCCTCAGCGCTGTGATGAATGCCATACCCAAAGTAGATCACTAAACCTGAAAAAGGAGAGCAAGACACACATCATTGTTTGTGTGGTACACTCACTAAAATGAAGTCGTTGTGTGAAAACCCCAGACACCCAAAGCTAGCTGGCCTGGGGAATGGATGACCAGGGAAAAATGTAGAGTTAAAGGTACAGCCTGTGAGATTTAGTGGCATCCAGTGCAGATTGTAATCAACTCAACCGTCTCTCACTCCCATTCCAACTGCATAGACACTTCTTCTTCTACATGTCCTTTTTCTGCTACATGTCCAGTGGAGCCCTTTGGCCGTTCTGAGCTACTGTAACAAACATGGCGTCCATATGTAGATATAAAAGGTTAATTCTCAGGTATAACGGTGATTATATCGCTGAAAACATAATTATATTCCATTTCTGCCAAAAGATCACCCCAAATTTTTGAATTTTAAAAAATAAACAAGAATTTCCTAATTGCACTGACATTTTTTTCATTATGAGTGATAAAAAATGTGGATATTGAAGGGGGGCATGGCAGAAAAAAGGTTTCAGAACCACTGGCCGGAGACACTCAGGTGGTAGTGTCAAGTCTTCCCCTTTAAGGGGTCGATACAATTTCTGCAACTACGGAGTCAGTTTGATCCCCAAAGCCATTTACAATACGTACCTATTACCATCCAAATACAAAAACGTATCCAAGTGCCTCTGTCCAGCTGCATCATCAGGTAAACATTGACAAACATGCTGATCACAGGAATGAAGGGAAGCAGTGGAACCTAAAGAGTCAGATGCAAAGAGGTGTTAAGACAAAGCAAACATTAAGTTTAAAGGTCTGACTTGAAAAAGATCCAAATATAGAACTGCTTTAATCCAAACCTTGAAGGAAAGTTTAGTCTTGCTCTCAGGTTGTCTCCAGATGATGAAGGTGAGGAGGAGACACGCCATGAAGATGACACTGAGGGCTATGACGTTCCACACAGCAATCCCTCCCTGCACCGCCAGTACACTGAACAGCAGGATCAACATTCCTGCACAAGTACATATGTTTTTATCTCATATGTAACTCTGCACAAGACTCAAGAGGATTTAAAGCAAATAAAGACTCTCGTAAGCTTCTTTACCAAAACATTCTCAAATTTTTCTTAATATTTATTGTATTCTACCGCAGTATTAACATAGGCCTGTTACGACCACCTACCCATGACAGAGGCACAGATGTTGACCGTGAAGCCGGACAGCGTGGATGGCTCAGGATTGTCTGGGAACATGATGGTCTTGAAGCTGAGTCTCTCTTCGATACCGGGCAGGATCCCCATACTGGGGGCACTTATGCTGTCGCTCAGCTCCACCTCCTCCTGGGTATTCGCCATCTGATACGCCAGACTGGGCAGTTCAGGCTGGTACCTGACACAATTACACACACACACATGTAGTGAGCTGTTTTACCATTGGGACTTTACTCTATATTCATGTCACCTAAAATAGTTGCTAATCCCAGTGGTAATGCAGTGATAAGTAGCACATAATGCAGCACCGGAGCAAAATTAACCTGCTGTATGAGTATGTCACCCATACTGTCAAAATTTACCTGGTAGTGTAAAATGAAGTGTAAAACTGCTTTCAACATGAATGTAGGGTTTTCACTGCATGCTAAAAACATGAGTGTTACATTCACACATGAAGTGTTGACAACTTATTAACACTAGAACTACCGAGGGATCATTTTTACCCCTCACAGAATCAACAGTTGCACCATGCCCGGTTGCCTGGCAACATGCATTGCATCGAAGTCGTTTGATGAGCAGGCTATCATATCACGAGTTCGAGCCAACTATATTTATTAGATATGAGGCTAGAGAGATAGATTTGGAAACTTGAACCAGAGCAAAGCAAGGATGAAAGTCCGAGAAGTTCTGGTGTGTAGGTGATGGTGTAAGTGTGTGTTAGATGTCAGAGTTCTATCATGTGTGTTTGCCTTAATTTCCTGTATCATAACTAAATCATGTTATTATCCAAAATACATTTTGAACTTCTACCTAGTGTTCTTCTTCTGTAAAAATGTAATTATATGGAATCTTAATAATTCAATTATTTAAATGTTTGTTTGTGTAGCCTCAGTTTATGATGATGAATTTAAAATATATTTGCTCTTTTTAATGTCTTGATATAAAAGGACATCTTTGCCATTGATTACGCTGTTGCAGCAGGGAGTAAAAATACCCCCCTTCAGCAGTTCTAGTGTTAATTCTGGACAGGTGCAAACTGTGTCCCTAGTTAAATTTTACATACTTAAGTCCCCTCACTGACCTGAGTACCAGAACACAGGCAGCGACCAATGTGTAGGCCAGCAGTGTCCCTATTGACATCAGGTCCACCAGGTCCTTCAGGTCAAACAGCAATGCCATGATAGCTTTACAGAACAAGAAAGAGAAAAGAAAGTTGGAGACATGAGAACACCTTTGCACATGTAGGAAACAAATCAAACAATATGCTCTGGAGAATGATCACAGGTATTGATTAAGATTTTCTCTGTTGCAATTTGTGCCTAATTAACTCAATGTTAATTAGTAAGCTGAGCAGTAATGAGAGAGGTCAAAGCTAATCATTCAGGTTGTACTACTCTCTTTTTTTGTTTGATCTTCTTTAAATCAACTTTCACATAATCTTCTTCACTTCATGCCCCAGCCCTCTTAATTGCCCTCTTTCCTTCCTTCTCTTTAAATACAACCTTATATTTTCCCCGTGCCTCATTTTATATTCCTAATTCATCTTACCAGACATAACCCCAGCTGTCACAGTGGACGCTACAGGGGATTTCCTCTCGCTGACCTGGGACAGGAAGGAGAAGAGCAGGCCGTCCCGAGCCATGGCAAAGATGATACGAGGTAGGGGGAACATGGAACCCAACAAACTGTGGGATGGGCGTGGGGGAGGGAAACATCAGATTGGGGATTGGGTGGTTGAAGGTATAGGGTAGAGGAATAAGGAGAAAGGAAGAATTTTAAGAGGTCAGAAGGAGAAAGAATTAGCAAAGGGCAAGGCAAATATAGTTAGGAAGATAAGAGTCATGGATTGAGTGCTGGTCAGCATGCAACAGAATACCAGATTGGCCACACTGTAGATTGGCTACAGGGGCAACAGGGTCATGATGATTGACCAAGAATAATCTGATGCTAGCATGCACAATTCATCCCCTCCTTACACAACAAATGATGCCCACATGCTGTTACTCTCCATTCCAAAGTAAAAATCTGATTACTTCAGCATGCAGTTTAATTTGGTACTTGGTACTTCTTCTAACTTCAGTTAAGTCACAAAAAACAAAGTCTAGCCCCTGACCCATTTTTACAAGAAATAGTATAACCTGAACTGCCTCAACCAGCTACTGAAAGACCTGTACATGTAAGGCTGGAGTAGCGGCAATTAAAGATGCACTTTTCATGCTGCAGTGCTGATTTCTGGCAGGTCTCCTCAAAGCACATTTAAAATGGAATCTGCAATCGACAGTCCATTTGCAACCTGGCGCAGCTCAGCCCAGCAGCATGAAAAGAAGCGACAGTGAACATGGATGCAGTTATGAAACATGCGTGTTAGTGTCTCACCTGCCCCTATGCCAGAGGTGAGGGTTGCAGTTAGCGGGGTTTTGGTGCAGGGGCTGATCTCAGCCATGAACTTGCCCAGATCACATAGGGAACATAGCACCCAGCAGGCAACCACGGGGACGACCGGGATATATAGTATCCACACTTACACCCCCAAGAATGCCGTGAAACAGACATGAACAGCAGCACCAGCTCACATATGAAAAGAGTAGCATACATATGCAGTAACAGTGGCATGAAGCAACATGTTCATACATTCATCTATAATAAGTATTTATCAAAGCAACAGTAAGTGTGTGCAAGATAAAGTATGTATCACCAATACCAGCATCGTAAAACTAGTAAAAGCTGAACATTACAACTCTGATTCCAAAAAAGTTGGGACGCTATATAAAACAAAGATTTCACCCAGAGGACACGACGACTATGATTTCCAAAACCAATTAGAAATGTGGACTCGTCAGACCAGTTCTATTTTTCCAGTGTCAGCTGTAAGTCCACCTCAGATGAATGTGGGTTCAGAGAAGTCAGCCACATTTCTGGATGTTTTTTTGATAAATGGCTTTAGCTCTGAGTCATAACCTGCATTTTTAGAAGCAGCGACAAACTGTGTTTACCGACAACAGTTTTCTGAGCCCATGTAGTAAAATCCATGTTGGTTTTTAATTCAGTTCCACCTAAAATGTTGAAGGTCACAAGCATTCAATGTTGGTTTTGGGCCATGCCCCTTCAAGCAGAGATTTCTCTGAATCTTTTGGTGACATTATGGCATGTAGATGATGAAATCTCTAAATTTCTTGCAAATGAGTGTTGGGACATGTTGTTCTAAAGCTGTTTTCATAAAGTGGTGAAGCTCGCTCCATTCTTGCGATTGACTGAGCCTTTCGAGGACCCAGTTCCTACTATCACCCATTCCTAATTAACCTGTTCACCTGTTGAATGTTCCAAACAGGTGTTTTGTGAGCATTACGCAACTTTACAGTCTTTTGTTGTCTCTGTCTCAACTTTTTATTGTGACGTATTGCAGGCATTAAAAAAAAGATGACCAGTTTGAACATCAAAGAGCTTGTTTTTTACTGTATTCAATTGAATATAGGTTGAAAAGGGTTTGTAAATCATTGTATTCTCTTTTATTTATGTTTTCCATAGCATCACAACTTTTTTTGGAATTGGGGTTGTAATTAAAAATGCAGCTTGCCTTTGGTTACATCACATCACATACACTGATGGCATAATTTATTCTTAGCAGTGGTCTTAACTTTAGTTAAGGGTCAAATGCGTCCTGAAGCTAAATATACATACACACACACACGCACACACAGAGAGAAATGGCTATATAATGTGTCTGTCTGCATGTTTATCTAAGAGAACGACACAGTACATGAGCATACATTTCAAAGGCAGATCATTGCAGGTGTGTGTAACTTCTTACCTCGTAGACAGAGCACAAAGAGAGCCTACAGCTACAGCATATTTGGCTCCTTCCCAGCCAACATATTTAAAAGCGACGGGCAGAGGGCTGTTGCTGTCCAGCAGGTAGTACGGCATCATGAGGGTGAGGGCTGCAGAAACACCAAAGTACGCCACAAAACAGATGAGCAGCGACGACACGATGCCGATAGGGATGGCTCTCTGGGGATTCTTCACCTCTTCACCTAGAGCGCAGATGATGAACAGGGAGAGTTAAAGTGGCAAAAAGTACAACTTTACTTCTTCATTACTTCAGCAGGCACTGACATGCCTGTCACTAAAATCATATATTTCAGAACTGCTTTTGACTGTACGTTGTTAATTTGACTGCAGGGTGCTGATATTGTAGTCAGGTAACTGCACCAGAAGTTCAATCTTCCATCAATGTATGTAATGACAAGCTGTCATGATCAGATGGAACACCATTATATCTTTTCTCCAGTGTCACATATGAGAAAAGTAACTGCACTGTACACTAATTTGGCCCTGTAAATGCTTTGAATGGAATTTCCAGAATATCACTAGACTTTCTTAAATAGAAATTTGTGCAACTGTTGTTACACTCGCCTACCATTTGCTGTTTGTGTTGGAGATGAGATGTCTGAGTCTGGTCCAGATTGTAAATCTGGACTTATTTTCCAACACGTAACTACAGCGAAGATGAAGAGCTATGGAAGTCTCGGAAGGGCCAAAAAAGATTCAAGGAAGAGTCATAAAATTCTCTGAGCATGAACAGAGTTTAGACAATAGAGTTTATTCTTTGACAAGAAGTTGGCTCCGGATGCAAACTGAAGACAGAGCAGCTCACCCATCTTTATACCCCAGCTTGCCCCACTCAACGCCCACTCCAAGATATAATAGTGTCAGCACTTTTCACTTCAGTTCTTCCATATTTGGATTTACTGATCACCATTTTTTTTTTTTTTTTTTTTTTAGCATTGGGATGACATATTAATCCATTCTGGCACAATATTTAAGATTTAGGCTGATTTCCATCCTCCTTTATACTGTTATCAGCACCATGGGGCCTGATTCAGGACTTTTCATAAGCCTGCAGTGCCTCAGGGCCTCGTTCAAGGCCCTTTTCTCTTGTGCTTCAAAGCCTGATACCTTTACTTTGGCAGTTTTCAGACTACATTTATTGTTCCCAAGTTACATGCTATAGTAAATGTTTTTGTTTTTTTCACAACCAATAGTGATTATATGTGACAACATTAATCCCTCAAGGGGGAAATTATTTTTTCACTCATTTTTTTACATGCATTTTAACCCCAAAACACAACCACACACACACACAAAGGGCTCATAGACATGCAATGTGGAGAGAGATGGTGGAGTGATGGTGCCTTGCTCAAGGGCACCTCGGCAGTGCCCAGGAGGTGAACTGGCACCTCTCCAGCTATCAGTCCACCTTCCATACTTTGGTCCATGCTGAACTTGAACCGGCCATCCTCCGGTTCCCAAGCTAAGTCTCTATGGACTACCACAGTTTGTTGGTGACTAACTATTTACACTCTGAGGCACGCTTTGGGTCATTTTCTGAATTGTACACACCGTTCACTCTTTTATGCTTGTACTGGCAGAATTCCAGTAAACGTGGAAAATTGGGTAAATAGGGTATTTTGCAACAAATTAAACAAGAAGCTTATTTTCCCTGCGCACCCACAAGACAGAAAAACCCAACTCTTCAGCTCCAGGTGATTACGCAACAGAGCTCCTCAGCCGAACACTTGCGTCTTGTTCTGCTGTGAAATCACATTGCGATGATGGAGTGTGTAACACTGCCTGGATCCTTTCTTCACACCACTGTTCATGACAGGTGACAGTTTTGATTGGCCCAGGTTATTGCAAGGCTTGGGGTCATAAGCATAACAGTGGTGCCTGTGTATGTGAGCACATACATATGTGTGTGTGTGTGTGTTGAGGGGGAAGGAATAATGGCTTCATGCCAACTTAACTCTACAGAGCTGGATTACACATAAACATACGTGCAGAAGATATAACGGCTTTGGGGTGGCTGAGAGTGTGTGTGTGTGTGTGTGTGCGTGACAGACATGCCCCCACAAGTCAAACTCAAGCAATCCTTCAGAGTTAACTTTTGCTCGAGCCAATTAGGATTCAGGGAAAAGAGAGGTGGGAAAAGCTTGGGGGCAGAGAGCAGGCCAGCTGAGAGACACTCAGAACAGAACTACATTCACAGGTGCAGATGTGTACAAATCCTACTCAAACTTCATGTCATGATTTGTGTGGCGTTCCGCCTGGAGCAAAATTAACTCAAACGCACTTAACTGCATCTTCTCTCTCTCTCTCTCTCTCTCTGTGCTGCCCTTCTTATGTAACACTGCATGTATGTACTGAATGAACTCCAGATTCAGTTACACCAGCCACGAGCCCCCCAGCTGTACATACCCATGAGGCAGTGAAAGACAAGTGGAAAGTAGGGCAAGGAGAGAACATGACCAAGGAGTGTTTTCTGGTTTCATCCAGCACTGACCTGTGGTGGCAATGCAGTCAAATCCGACGAAGGCATAAAAGCAGGTGGCGGCTCCCGACAGGACACCTGTGAAACCAAACGGCATGAAGCCGCCCGCTCCTAAACGCTCTTTGGTTGGCAGGATGTCTGTCAGACTGAACAGTGAAGACAGGAATAATTCAAATCAGCAAAAAATAGCTTGCATTAGATGAAATTGTTGTTTTAAAGGCTCAGTACACCCAAGTACTTGTATTATCCAGAGTAACTGAGGCCCTTTATGATGAAACATGTAGATCAGATCTAACAGGGTGTTTCACAAAGCATCTTTGACATGTGAAGTGAATTCTTACTTGAGGCTGGAGTTACTGGTATAATTGGTCTGTAGGATCTCTTCAGGGTCTAGCTGCCAGTTCTTCAAAGAACCTTTGACCAAACCAGAGACCACCATGAACAACAAGACCAGGACGTTGATGCAGGTAAAAATCTTGTTCACCATCGCTGACTCTTTGACCCCAAATGCCAGCAAACCTTAGAAAAAGAGAAGACACACAGAAGAAAATGAAAGACTGCAGTGTGTTTCACTGAAACTTAAGTGTTATCTGCCACTGTAGCAATATCGACTATTAAATGTTCAAAAACGAGACACCACATCCTGGCAAAGTTGAACATACTCTCATTGAAACAAAGGTGATAACAAGAGATGAAGGAACAGAAAGAAAGAGAGAAGTTTTCCTACCTGTGAGGGTGAATATGATGCAAACAGCAAACATGTCAGGGTACTCTGCCAATACACCTGGTGCTTTCATGGACATGTACTCTCTGCAGAAATGCTCTATGCGCCTCCCTAACAACTCATCGAAGGTAGCGCTCCATGCACGGGCCACACTGGAGGTACCTGAGATGGAGAAAGAGTCCAGTAAGCTTTTAGTTCTGTTGCAAACAACAATGCAATCACAAAAAGAGTTGAGCATAGTAGTTGAGAATGTTTACCAATGATGTAGGAGAGGATGAGGTTCCATCCGGTGATGAAGGCCCAGAGTTCCCCTACGGTCACATAGGAGTAAAGATAAGCTGAGCCTGTCTTAGGAACACGGGCTCCAAACTCAGCATAGCACAGACCTGCCAACACTGAGGCTAAGGCGGCTATCAGGAAACACAGCACAATAGCAGGACCTATGGGAAGCAATGGATACGACGTGATTAGAGGCATTAAGGTTTGTCTCAGAAGACATCTTCTAATTATTTAGAGTAGCTTACCTGAATTCTCTCGTGCAACAGCGCCGGCTAGCACGTAGACGCCAGCGCCCAGCGTGCTGCCCACGCCAAGGGCCACCAAGTCAAAGGTGTTGAGGCATCGAGACAGATGGGACTCCTCTGTGTTGCAGTTCACCACCTTCACCCTCAGCAACTGCTTCCCGAAACCCAGAAGCTTCTCCAGCGCCATTGATCACAGTCTGGCCTCAGGGAGAGGAGGGGAGGGGTAGAAGATCAACCGGGGTTCAGAGAGCACAGGGGAGAGGGGGAGAGGTCACACACACCCTAGAGAGAGGCAAAGGAGACAAAAGAGGAGAGACGGTGATTCAAAAGTTCCTCACATTTGTAGTTGAACTTTTTATTCTTAATCTTGGTATTAGCTGGGACCGAGTCGGCTCCGTCTAGTGTACTAAAATGAATTGTGCGATGCTCGATCCACTGGTGCAATAGTTCTTTGTTTTTGTCCGAAAGAGGTCACATTCATAATGACACTAGTAATGACACAGAGGAAGTGTTGGATTGAGGGGGTGGACATGAGGTCGACAAACTTGCTGTAAGCAGAACACTGTTACATAACGCAACCCAATTCCACAATCTGGGACTGCTGGCCAAAAAACTGGGGGCCTATAGGGATAATCCATCTTATTGCTGGATTCGTTGCAGACATATGTTACATAACACAATGCAACTCACAGGAGAGGAGGCAGGGCCCTTGAACAGACTGTTCAACGCAAAGAGAGTCATAACTCATGACACAAAAACACTTTCTTGAAACATGCCATGGAGGCTCGTCACGTTGTGTTACTCCTACGTACAGCAGAAGAAAAACAACCTACCAGCACTGTTCTGTTTTTTCCTCTCTGCTTAAGGTCAAACAAAGACAATCCACCATTACTCTCGGTGCTTGAAGTAAACAGAGTTAGAGGGACAGTTTGGTTATTTCAAGTTTTGCAGTCTACCTATTGTAGATAGCAGCCAGCATGCTGCTAGTTTGGAGAAGCAGAGCAAAGCACTTTACCTTGCTGTCGGTCAACCTTTTTCCTTGATACTAATCATAGAACTTCAATATTGCAACATATAAACACATAAACCCAATTGTGCTACACACTGTTACGCCATAGAGCAGCTGTTTTGATCAGATCAGTTTGATTTCAGTATATTCTCCCAACTTTCTGTAGGTAACACACTGACTCTGCTTAAGTACCTCATACAACCCACTTCACAATACCTAAACAAGCAAATATTAAAGAAGCAGAGGCCAAGATATCCTGACTTTAGGCTCTAGTATGGGTCATGTTCTAAAAACGCTGCATCCTACAATGCCCAAAATGCAAGAGCATCTTCCATCAGATCCTCCCTGACTTCTACACTTAGAAAAGCTCACCCAGAGCCTAAGGAGACAGTATAAAACTGTTTTCACGGTTGGAGTGGGACTCCCTGTGATGATTAAACTAGATTTCATGTGTAAACCCACTACAGTTTGCTTACTGTCCCAACCGATTTAACAGAAGACAACATAGCACTCATCCTCCACACCACAAGGTCAAGACAAGGCCATGCAAAGAGTGCTTTGTTCAGCTGAACAGTACAATAGGTCGTGCTGTATCCTGCCCTACGTCTATAGCAGATGCTGCAAGAATACAGCTAGGAGAATCTTGAAAATCAGTGCAGTCATCCTTTATAATAAAGTCTATCGCTCATATTAATGTGGGAGAATGTGTTGTCATAAAAAAAGATTTTTAAAAAATGGGAAGGAAGCCAATGCACTTTGAAATTATCTACCCTCTGGAGGCCAGACATAGCTGTAAGACTTCTTCCCTAAGTGTTTGCTGAGAAGATTCTCTGGGTCAGTAGCCTGTCCAACATCTCATGCACATTCCTCGGTGTTGGGCTCACATACCGAGAGGTAATACTTGATATACGAAAAGAGAAAAAACATGGAGGGCACTTGGAGGAACGGAAAGGGGAAAAAAAGAGGGGAGGGGGTATAAACAATGTCCTGCTGCGAAGTTAAGTTGTGTCAGTCTGGCGGAGGTCCAGAGGTATGTCCTATGGAAAAGAGACTGGAAATTGAGTGAATGACATACAGCTGCATAACACCGTGACACATTTCCAGATAATGGAACCTATCAGAACCCATTGACATGAGGACATGAACCCGAAGAGGTCATGTGGACAGTGCAACAGTCATGTCACACCTCATGGAAACTTCCACATGAGGGTAACTATGGTGATGACCTTGTAGCCTTTTCAACTTTCCAACTTATCAAACACCATGTAAACAAAATATATTGGAGTCATATATTTAGTCAAAATATCCAGCGAATATATTGGTATACAAATTGTTAACTTGCGTTTGCAGTCAGAGAGGTTTCATGTGTTAGTTTCTCTAACCTTTACAGTACTTGGCTTTAACCTTGGGGGCAATCCCACAGAGATGAGTCACTACAAACATAACAGAACTATTCTTTTCCGACAGGACGGTAGCCACAACTACAACCAATCACATTGCAATAACTTCTCTATAAAACAAAACTGCATCCAAAACCACAGGTTAAACTCTTGTCCAGTCTCTATGGATCTTAAAACAAAGACAATAAAAGCTTAAAAAATCAAATTTTGTGCGTCCGCCACGATCAAGCTGACATTTTGACACAGAAGAGGTCACTATTGTTTACACGGTGCCATTGATCATAAATGGTGTAACATGTCAGCAGTGAGGCTCGTGTTCGTAATAGAAATAGTGTGGAAAGAATTACACAGGTGCCAGCTCTATTATTGTGTATTGCTGTGGTACTGCCTTTAGCATGATAATTACTTAAGAGCTTTAATGACTGTTTGATTAATTAATTACTAAATTGACATAAAAACAGCAACTATTTGATTTGTTTTGTTTTTAAGAATAATTGGTGACACTAAGTAACTCAGATATGTTCTGGTTTCCTTAGTCTTTTGTTAGTAAACTGAATTTTTTGGACTGTTGGTTGGACAGAACTGTGTAAATAATTATTCTTCCCACATAAATAAGTAACTGAGTATTACAACGGCTTGTGTGTCACATTACTGTCAAATACAGGAAGTTCATTAAAGTGAAAATATTATTCTAATATCCAAGGGTGATTATAAAACGTGTACAGAAATGACCACACACATGCCTGCACTGAAACACAGAAGAAAATAGCTTGTATGAACCACATCACCCCTCACTGACCTGCTACACAACTGCTGAGTCAAACCTTCTGTCACTACAAATTCATCAGACCAAATAATGACACCTAAAAAGGGGAAGGAAGTCTAACAATCCAAAAAAAAAAAAAAAAAAAAAAAACACCATGCATTTAAAATCAGAAGCATGTGCAGCATTTACACATATTGCTGCACATCGATGTCAAATAGACAATATCCTGTTCCAGCATGGCAGAATCAGAAAACACATTGAGTACTTACTTGAACCCACCTACGGATACGCTTCGCCTGTCGACCTAAGCTGAAAGGTTTGATAGATAGATGGATTAAAAAGACGTATTTGTTAACTATTCTTCAGGCCGCTGTGAGAGCGCAGAGTGTTTGACGACCGCCGTTCTGAAATAGAATCTGGAGGAATCACATGGCCTGGCTATTCCAAGCAGCACAGACGCGCACATGCACACACAAGCACACAAGGGCACAGTCAAATGTCGGCTAGCAGCAGTCGGCTAACCCACGAGAACCTCAACAAAAGTATTTTTTACAGTAATAACTGTGGAAACTGATATAATCACAGAGTTGCAGTAGTAGAATTGCTGCAAGACGTAAATAGTCTAACCTTTGTATTGTAACTCCTGTAACTCCTGTGTGCAAGCAGTGCTGGAAGAAGATTTCAGATCCCAGAAATACAAAGTAAAGGCGGTGGGTTCAAAACTTCACAGCAAAATGCACATATCAAACGTAAAAGTACTCATTCTGCATTAGAATGTGTTTTGCTATTATATATATATGACATGTTTAAAATGATATTACTAGTGTATTATAAACATATACATGCATGTGTATGTTGCATATTTCTACTGTAGATGCTAAAGGTTGAGCTAATTTGACTTTACATGCTGTTGTTAAGTTTATTCTACAGCAGTGCGTCATGGTCTATAACAGTGTTTCTCAAACCTTTTACAGCTCTACGTACCTCCACCATGATAGATGTTGAAATGTATTCTGTATTCTGTATTCTGTATTCTGTAAATGTATTCTGACTGTATTCAGCTAGAGTCAGTTCACACAGGAGGCAGGTTTATTCCTGATAACAACATTATTTGTTATTGACTGTTGTTGAATCCTGAACAGAACCGGTTCAAGAACCAGAGCTGATTTGGTGTTAAAGGGTTCTCCCGATCTGCACTTCTCTTCCTAATGTTTCCTGTTTGGAGTTTTTGAACCTCCACTTCCTTGACAATGTCAATGGTAAACTACAGCAGACTGCTAAGAATAACAGACCATTGTTGTGGAAACAGTTCTGATGCTAGACTTTGGATGACCACAGTGGAAGCAATAAAATCATTTTTAAATCAACAAATTAACTTCTAAATATTGATTTCTCTAGCAAGTAGCCATGCAATAAGTGGGACAATTTACAACAAGCTGATCATTGTTGCAAAATAAACCCTGACATGTTGATAAAGGACTTAAATTAATTCACTGCTTAATATATTTTAAAATTAATTTCTTTGATTTTAAAAAATATATTTCCGAGATTCCACTACACGGAGGTCACATACCACCCGTGGTACGTGTACCATAGTTTGAGAAACCTGTGGTCTGTAAGGCGATGATATGTTTGTAGCGTCACTGTCATGCGAGAACCACATATCTCTAACAAGTGGTTTAGTAAAAAAAAAAAAAAAAAAAATGTAATCTCAAAGTAACTAGTAACTGAAGCTGTCAGAGAAATGTCTTGGAGTTAAAAGTACAATATTTGCCTCTGGGAGGTCAGAAATTCTCAAACTTTCAGACATGCTTTCACTACATTCCACCACTGCATGCAGGTACATGCATTCATAGGTGCACGCTTTGTTGGAATTCACTGTAATGAAATTATTTACACAGTAATACATGAATAAATGCCAAAGGTTGGGACAGAAATCTTGCAAAACTCAGGGGGTTCAGAAAGTTTACTGTACTGTACACACAGACACATGCACAACCCGCTTTCAGTTTTAAATGATTTGGCAGATGAGACGTGAAGAAAACGGAGGCAGTGCTCATGAGCCGGGGGGAGTGGACGGACAGGAAAGGGGGGTGTGATCCTTTAGAACCAATGAAAGTAGACCATGAACGTGACACTGCTTGACATTTACGAAGGTGAGGAGTCCTTTTCATTACCACTGCTGAATAACTGGATTTGTATGGCAGCAATTTGATGATGCGCATCTCCTAAAAACAGAATAAATAGTAGATGGAATACTCATTAAGGTCAGCAGAGGTTTCTTTTGACAGTTTCAGTGTAATAGGTGCAAACATACATCCTTTAGAGTACATGCAAGCAGGTCTGTTCTCTGGTTATTCCCCTGTCTCTCTCTCGTTGAATTCTACTGCATTATTAGAGGAACAAAAAATGTCATGTTTTTTCACAGTTGTGTTGGATTGTTGTACTCTTTTGGAATCATTTATTTCTGCTAGAAGCGACTGTTCCCATGCAAACGCTCAATAACTGAGTGAAATTGTTCTTGGATATGGGCTCACTGTGGAGAAAGGACGGCATGCAACAGTGGTGTGTCGACAATTCCCATCTGTGTACTAATGACACTGCCAAACTCTGCCAGGTACATCAAATCACTGTGTTAGAAGCACAATCAACATGACCAATATCTGATTACTTGTTATGTTTGCAATCATGACCCGTTTAACCAGCTGTTACGGTGGCAGTGCCCCAGCTTCAAAGTGACCCACAACATGAGCTTGCCATGCACAGGGATTTCAACAATATCTGTCAGTCAGTCTGTGGAAGAATCGAAGGCTGCACCGCCTCTGTGAATGAAAAGAGCGAAAACATACAGTATGTGGCAGACCTGTCATGTTTCCTAAATAAGTGGCATCCACAATCAAGGAATGAATCAGAAAAGTTTAGCATGTCTTGTTTCAGACCAGAGAAATAGTCACGTACTTCAAGGAACACAAGATGCTTCCAAGATGACTCTGTTTGCCTCCATTCAGAGACAGTTAGGAACCCATCCTTAGATAAACGTAGATAAAACACTGAAGGCTGTTTAATTTTTATGCAAACATTAAAAGGAACTACAAGAGTATATGAGAGCAACATTTACTGATATCTCTGTCTAACACTGGAGTCTGAGTATTTAAGTTATGCAGCTTTAATAGTTTTGAACTTATAATATCTAACCGTAATATTTACACATTCTAACTTAAGCTTTTATTTTCTTCCATCTCTGATTCTCCTGAGAGAATATTTACATTTTAAATATAGTCTGATATTGTGTATTGTATTGTATTAGTTCTTAAACACACTGTGTCACATTTCACGTAAAAAGCTGATCAGGGGATGCCTGCTGAACACAACGTTTATTCTCAGGATCTCTGTTTCTGTTGCAGCAACTTCCATAAGCTGTGCGTGTATTACTATTACCAGACATCGTAATAAGATGCTCATTCATGTTTTGTACACACTGCAATCTATTTACTGCAGCTACAGTAGCTTACATTGTGCACACTGCTTTGACAAGTCTAAAAAAACGACCAACTTGTGTCATAAAACTGTGTGTAAACAAAAGCTCAGCGCTGTTCTGAGTACGTACAAGGTTATGCTGGTATTATCAAGCACACAGGCAACCAAACATTCAGCATGGAGGTGCAGCAAAGAGGAAACATGAAGCCCTCGCATTCTGAAGACATCTCCATAATCTCAGTACCTGGAAAGCTTCCATGCGCGCGCATACACACACACACACACACACACACACACCCTTCAGTGCGTTTTGTATATGCTACATACAGCCCTGCAGTCACCAGCTTGCCCACAAGTGGCACACTTTCAGAGAGGCTAAAGTTAGACTGACTGGAACTGGTCTGAACTGTTGCCATGGACGTCGAAAAGGTCAACTCTTGTTACTGAGTCTTTCTTACAATACATACATTTTATCGAGCAGGGCAGTAAATTATTGAATGTGTTTTTGTCACACTTCATATGTTCACTGACTGTTATTTTGCTGCTTTTTCAAAAGCACAGATTGAGCCATACCTCCAACAAACTGTATCACTGTACAGGCTGATTTATGCTGCTCTTGTTGACTGAAACAGTAGATTTGACCTTTCCACTCTGGTTTTTCCAGAGGAAGTATACAGACAAATTTATATGACAGTTTAATCTGTAAAACATTGTCTGACCAACAACTAAAGAGTTCTTCACACTCTCTTACTTCACTTTTCACACCACTTGTGATTTCCTGCTTGCTCTACGTCAGTGTTCACTGTGCGACCAATTGCTGCTTTCACAATAGTCCAGACAACAGCCACCGCCTTCCTCACATCACCATCATCATCAGCAGGAGCAGAAGAAACCCTCTTTCGGACACACTACACTGCAGCTCCCACGGTTGAATCCTGAAGCCTTAGCACATTCCAGGGATCATATGTCTCATATTACATCACGGTTACACACAATGCGCTTCGATGTGAGAGTCGCCAAATCTTAACCGTTAAGCAGCGAGGTGCGAGGAGTTTGACAAGGAAATTATGCAATGCAGTTGTATTTCCTCACAGACACGCTGCAGGAAACGGCAGCGCTGACTTTGAAGCAGTAAAAAATGGGGTCTGAGTAAAATGAGCATGTGGTTTGCAGCGAGAGTGCTCCTCTGTTCCACGCAGCCATTCAACTTTACGCACGGAAACGCGCGTTCCCTACAGGGCCCTAAACTCGAGTGCAACATGAAATATCTCGGCGTTACAGATGCTAGAAAGTTAATTGAACGTTACATAACATAACATTTTACATGCATGCAGCATAATGCAGCGTGTGTGAGGACTTCTTTACCTTGTATACCCTGCAGGGGCGCATGAAGCAGTGATCCGAGATAAACCAGTTTTCTTGAGAGATTCCAAAATGTGTAAATTGTGTAAAAAAAACAAAGACTGCGTCGATACACGGTGATCAGCAAAGTTTGCGTCTCTCTTTACAGGTGAGGAGGAGGAATTTAAACTCTCGGGTTGTGCTGTTTAACTCGTTTGGATGGAGGAGGGGATACGGAGACAAACAACCCCGCCCACTCATTACCATTACAGTAGTGGTCGACTACCACAAGAGGTGTTTCACATTTGTCTTTGGAGGACTCGATTGAAAGGGTCAAAAACGAACTGAGCGTTAGAAAAAAAAGTTGAAAAGTCAGTGGAGTGATTCTTCATATCATAAAATCATCATTACAAACGTTAAGGAGCTGTAAAAATGATTTTGGACTGTTCCTTTCATTGTCAGAATGTGAACATGTAGAAGAAAACCACCTCATGGGTCACAGTTTTCACTTTGCAACAAGCCCGTGATCGTTCAAATGGATATTTTATTCTCAGGCAAAACAAACAAAAAAAAAAATACTAAAACAAAACTTTTACAAAGCTCAATACAAAGCTCTCATCTCAGGTCCGGTCATCAGGGCAGTTCATCAGTGAAATGTGTTACGGGATGAAGTGGGGGACCAAAGAACGTCCATACCAACTGTCCCACAGAGGAGTGGCAGACATGTTGGTTGTCAGTGTGCAGTTTTTACCTTTTCAGAGTTCTTTTGGCACATACGGGAAAGAGTCCTCGAGAGAAATGAGTAGTTTTTACAGATATCCAGGTTAAACAGACTGTCGGTGTAGAGAGCACACGTTTTCCACACAGATGCCAGTAATCCAACAATTCACTCAATAAATTATACATTTAAATTGTTGCCAGCACATGTAACGGAGTGGTTGTTTTGAGCTGACAATACAAGGCCTCATTTCAGCATCAGTCTTGTGTATGAGCACACTGTTCTATACATTATTCACAATATTTACACTTTTTTTTTTTTACCTTCATTTTTCAGAAAAAAAGGTAACAAATGTTGAGTTTTATTCACGCACACCTTTTTTCCGGGATTCAAACTTAGTGATCCCGCAGCTTCAAATGTGCCGAGCGTAACAAAAGATGAATTAAAAAGTTGCTGTTGCCGTGTCCTCCTCAAGACTTGGCTTCTAAAAGCGGCTTGATGTCTTTGATGCCAAGCTCTGCTGCCACGGTGATGATGTGGTCCAGGGCGTTCATGTGGCCCAGCATCCTCACAACCTCTTTGATTTGATCCCTGTTGACAGATATGTATTCAATTAGAAGCAGTATGGATGAACCTATCGCATCACAACATCAGCCTACCAGTTAATCATGTAAGAACACTAGTTATTAAACTGTTATGTAGTTTGACAGCCCTGACATGTTCTCCGTCTTAAAGCAGCTTCCATAATATTCCAGCAGAGGGAGCTATAACTGAACTCAAGCTCCCTGATCAGAACAAATAAAGTGTGTGTGCAGTAATATATGCAGAGTCTAGCAGAGCCTTACTTGGCAGTGCGCCGTTCCACATCAGGCGCGCCCAAACTGCTGCGGTGCAATGAGTTGGCCACGTGGGTGAGGTAGCGGCAGAATGGCTCCAACTGAGGCAATGTCTGTTGGCCCTTCAGCCCGGAGAACCAGTGCACCGGTATACACTCCACCACCTGAGAGAGGACGAGGAGGAGTCAGAGTGTGTCTGTTCACACGAAGCTGATCAACAAAAAACGGCAGAACAAACACGGGAACGGGGAAGTGGAAGGTAGCCAATCACAGTGACCTGCCCGGAGGCGTGTATGATAAAATATGAGCGCCTCTCAAAGTGTCAGAGCCCGGAGAGGAGCCAGTTTCCACTGCTCAGGTGGCTAAAAAAAAAAAAAAAACAGCTGTATTTTTAGACAGGGTTGGCACATCATGCCACATTACATATAGGAAGATGTCTCCAGAATCATTTTGAAACCTAGAAATAAAATGTCTGAACGCAGTTTGAAAACTTTATTACAAATCATCATTTCCTCAGATAAAACCTGTGAACTTAAGTTAAACGAATTCAAACTCTCCCTTCATTACACTAAGTGTGTGTATTTACCAGAAAGAATTGCTTCTGAAGTTGCAATGGCTGACACGCAACCGAAGTAATGACACTGTTGACCGAACGGATGAATTCAGGCGCCAAACGCTTGAAAATGTGCCGACAGTGTCGGCTGCTTCATCTAATAAAATGACCCTCGTGCAATCTGTGCCATTTTTTCAAACCGTAATTAAAATTTAGACACACTTCATATCCACCCGCCTGACCGGGACCAAAGTTGAAGGATTAAGAACAGAAATTGAATATTTGCTAAAAAGAATTCACAGTTTCTTTATTATTAAAATGAAACCTGTTTCCTCTCTGTACCTGCTCGTCATGATGTTCTCTGTTAACAGAGTGAGATCACTAAGCAAACGGAGCGATGAGTAAACAAACGTCTGGTATTCTCATGGTTGTAAATATGGAAATTTAATTCTCTTCTCCAATTACGTGATTTTATTTCCGATGGCTACATCTGAGCCGCAGAGGGATGTGTCAGGTTTTATGATGAGATGGTATTTACATCTGCCATAAAGTTTTATTCTCAGCGCTTGGATAACACAGCAACTGTAAAGTTACTTTGTACGCAGAGTGAAATATGACAAGGTGTGAAGTTTACTCTGTTCTAGTGTTGGTACTGTGATACTTTTTTTTGATATGATGTGTTTAAAATGACACAACCTGTTAATTACAGATTCGATAGTATCTAATCTCCACCTCGCTGACAAGCACACAGCTCTGCTGCAGAAACAGACGTCATCTGTGTTACACTGAAGACGCGCGCACACAGCACTGTCTATTTTATAAGCATGAATTTCAACATGTATTGAAATAAAATATAAAACCACCACAGTTACACTCTGTGCGAAACACTGCAGCTGGCCCTCAATACGTGTTCAGTGGCTTTTTCCGGAAAAGCACTGTTTGCAGGTTATTTGTTTAAAAGCAGAAAGACACGTCCTATTTTGTGTGCTTTTGTGTGGATGTTAGACGAGAGGTGCCAGTTCACCTCCTGGTCACTGCCAAGGTGCCCTTGAGCAAGGTACCGAACCCCTAACTGCTACCATGTATAGCTGCCGTTCACTCCACCATTTATCACATCACATGAAGCATGACACTGCAAAACGATTGGGGTGTGTGTGTGTGTGTGTGTGTGTCCTACCTTATGGCACTTTGGAACATTGTCCTCCCCGGTATCTGTGGTCTGCAGTGCAGAGAGGATGTATCTATTCAGAGTGCTGTCCAGAGCCAGATCCCTCAGACAGGAATTGGACAAGATCCCTTCCCACTGCAGGATGTTTCCCAGCAGCTATTCACAGAGGGAACAAGAGTTAGCCTGTACTCATGCAGACAAGGACAGCAACACAACAGCACATTATCATAAATATCCAAGAAGTTCTGTTAGCTGCACGCCTCAGCTGTACTGTAGAAAAGAGACAAGACAACTGCTTTCTTGGTGACTTATTTGGGGGATTTTCCACAACTTGTCGAGTATAAACTATTCAAATTGTACAAATCATCTGTTTCCTATGTGTGATGTGACCTACAACAATTCATTTAAAGATAACAGTCAGTGTAATTAGTGTGTGAATGGATCCATTAACCTAAGTCTTACCTTCACACAGGACCAGAACTGCCTTTGGTAGAATAAGTACGGGCCACTGTTCTTGTTCTCCAACACACTGAAAGCAAAAACACACTTTTAATCATTGTTTCATCACACAGATTGAAAAATATAAAGTGGACTCCTATGCTAACACTGTGTGGCATACGTTTTGGGGTAGAGTGGGAGGAAGACATCTTCATCCAGAGTCCGCCTGGTCCTTAAGACTATCATTTTCAAAAGTTCCTGACAGAGGAATAAAAGGAAGATGACAATAATTCTGTTATCTCTTACTCTGCAGATGAAGTACATTATGTTTACACAGGTAGGAAGAGAACTGACGGTACCTGTGTGTATCTGTTGTCTCCATGCAGCACAGTGGGGTAACCTTTCATTAGTCTGTGAATGAAGCCCACCAGACTGGCTGTCTGACTGCTTGACAGCGGATCCCACACTTGCTCTGCCAACACTGACACACACACAAACAGATATAAATACACGCGACATTTTGCACTGGCCTGCATTCTTACGTTGAAACAAATCGGAGTGTGTTCCACGGAGCTGTGCGGGTGTCTTTACCTGTCAGTTTGGAGAGGATGACCTTCTCGACAATAGCAGGCAGCAAGCTGATATCTCCATCTCCCTTCTGCAGTGTGCTGTGCTCCTCAAAGCCGTAAAACAACAGCGACTCGAACCACAGCATGTACTCGAAGTTTTCACACTGCCCCTGGAGCGAGGAAAAAAAAGACACATGGATTTCAGAATTTGAAAAAATGTTACACTATCAACTAAAAACAGTCACACGTACATGTGTCTTATGCCTTACCTGAAGAGGGTTCCATGTTATCAGCTGCAGACGGACTAAAGGGTTAAAGAGCCTGGGCAGACAGAGGCCTATGTAAGCATCTCTGTAGCAGTCGGCGTAGTCTCTCCTCCACACTTCAAAATGGGATTTGATGCAGTCCAAAGAATGAAAGTCCTCCACCACGTCCTCAAATACTTTCTTACATTCTCTGATGATGCGATCTGGATGGGACGAAAGGATTTGGTTAGGCGTGAGCTACAGAATGTCTGACGCAAGTTACGTCCGTTAAATCACATTTAAACAACACGTGTCAATTCTCCTCATTATGGTCCATGCTGTGGCTTTAGCAGCAGTTTACCTCTCTCCATGTTGAAGCTGGTGATGTCAGTAGACGTTTCCTCGTCATCGGATGATAAGCCTTCTTTATGCTCAGCCCTCTTTCCGTTCTGTTCTCGAGCTTGTCGCCTGCGAGTTCTGCACCCACCAACAAGCACAAAGGCAGACAATTAAAACCAATGACGAATTAAGTGATGAACTGTAACAACACTGGCAGTTAAATGACTGAACAGAGAATCTCTTCCTGTCAAATCTACATGCTGAACCGAGCTACAACTGGCTGTATACTTGTGATTAAAGTGCAAAAGATGCAGGTTTTTGGTATTTCGAGTGTCGTACCGTCGCGCTTCTCTTTCTGCTATCCTCCTCTGACGACTGTGCTCTTGGTATGCTGCACGGTCTCGACCGAATGAGTCTAGATTAGGAGCCATGACAGCTTTATCTGCAAGAGACAGGAGCCATGTTAGAACCGGTAATGAAAAGGTGAGACAACCCATAACCTCATTCTTATTCTGAGTACTTAATATCTCACACAACATAAAGAATTTAGAATAATCAAAAATTCTTGAAAAAATCATTAGATGAGCTAGGCAAGAGGCCAAAGGGCTGTTTTAAAGCTATCAAGTAATAATTTAATATTGACCTAATCTATAGAAAAAGTACCACCAGCAGTAAAACATCATATCTGAAACAAATAATTATGGTATTGTTCATTTTCTAGTCACTTACCTGGCTGCAACTTCCTACATGTCACAGTGAGAGTGACACATGACAAGTCGCTAACAGATTTTTATCATTACTCAGTGACTCATTGTTTGAGCTGAGTTTCAACCACCCAGCTGTCTGAGACTCGCCCATAAAAGAGAAGCTCAAACAGCTCCTCGAATAAAACAAAATAAAACATGTGGCAACGTGCTCACTCGCTCGAAAATCACACCTCAATTACCCTTAATCGCAGTCATGAGGGAAACATAACAGGGGTAGTGGGAGATAAGAATGTGAACAGCACACACACACACACTCACATACAGAGAACTAACGAGGTCTGTTCAAATAAATCATAAAAACCTTCAAGATGGACTGACTTGAAAGGCTTGCAAACTCCGACGATTCATCTTTAATATCATCCTGTCTTCTCTGGACAAGTCGTGAGGCCCGTTGCCTTAGTAACTGGTGCATGGCAGCCTCCAGCTCCAGGACAGCAGGCACCTGAAAGATATTATGCCTTCTGTGACCTCTGACCCAAACAAAAGCCGGGCTCCGAGTCACAGGGACGTCTTGCTGGAGGGACAAGAGGAGCATGATGGACAATACAACACTGGAACCTAAATATCACTAGTGTCAGGTGAAAACCTTGTATCTGTATATTTCATATTTCCATGAAGGAAAGCCTGAACGCTATGAGCTTCAACCAATGGTTCAAGCTTTAAATATTGGCAGTTTAAGTTAAATATCTTGTGAAGTAAACACTCTGAGTTAAAGGTTTTTACCCAACACTGACAATATACAGTTCCAGTCTTGACATTTACATTCTATTAAAGGACTCCATGCTAAGTCATGCTAATAACGGCTGTTTAGTGTCCCATTTCCATCACAATGTTCTGTGCACTGAGGGTTAAAACAGACATTAGTGCAGGTGAGGAAACGCATGTTGGCAGCTGGCAGGCCACTTCCCCCTTTGTTCCACTTAGTTGCTGCTCTGCTCTGCAGGATCAAGACTGAATTACTGTTTTAACATGCATTCAGTAAGTAGCTATAAAAAAAAATAGTTTGTGTCAGACACATCATTTCTATATGTTTCAACAAACTGGACATATCGTCTTTGTTACGCCACTATGTTGGGTTCTCTTAAAACTCCAACCCATCTCAGGAGAAATTTGTTTGCTTATCGTATGAGTTATGTTTAGAATGAATGAACTCTGTTTAAGTAGCTGAAAATATTTCACTATGACAGCAGAGTATTTTCATACAAAAACCATTTGCAGACGTACGTTGCTGAGATAATACGAATCAGAGTCATATTTCTCTCTAAAATGAGAGCAGTTGTGAAGCAACTGGGAAATTCATAGAGCTCCAAGTGACCAATTTGCAGTCACATTGGCTTGTCAACACTGTTAAGTGTTAATAACAGTGTTGAACAAACAAAACAATGGAAATAGGCACTTTATGACTCAATTCATGTTTCACTCCTAAACTCCACATTAAGTGGCCAGTGATCACAGACACAAAACAGAAAACAACTAATGGGACAGCAGATAAATTCTCCCTTACCTTTTCACTGAAACACTCAAGCAAGTCTCCAACATACCCTCGCATCTCTTGCAAGAATTTATATTGATCTGCATTGTCATTGGACGAGCCCTCCAGCTGCTGTATGGTGCTCTCGGAGGCAGCTAGGTCTTCTTCGATCTGTTTGTAGCGCTCGGCGTTTGCGTTGTGGCTGGCGTGCATTTGGCCGAGCCTGCAGACGCATGACATACAGAGACAGTGAGGATGACAGAGTTAGACTGAGCTCAGGACAAATAAAGCTCTTAATCTCAATCACCGACATGCACTAAGCTGAAAATTGCTTTAGAGTGCACAATCAAATAAAGGCGACGTGGTGAAAACTGCTTAACAGAAGACTATGAGATAAAGTAATGCACTGGGGTTGTGATTAGGAGGACTAATATAACCCCGCTCCAGGACCCCAGGCTGTCTCTCTGGTCCATGATCTTTGAGTAGCTTTGCTGGGTCGTCAGGACTACACAGAAATGGGAGCAGATGAGCTGAAGACTCATATTAGGCGTTGCTGCAGCCTTCCACTGGACCTACCTATCCTGCAGGCGTTTCTTTACCAGATCAATGGATACCGGGGTTAGATCGCTAATGGGGGCCCCGTAGTGAACAGAGCCGTTGTCTGCTCGGCCGGTAGGCTTGCCGGTCTGTGGGGTCACGGTGCTGTAGGTGAACGGCATGCTGTAGGAAGAGCCATAGGGCTGGCTCTCGTAGCTGTTCTGGTAGTAGACCGTGTTGTCTTCTGGCTGGTTGCTTTGGACCTGGTCAGAAACAGACAACAAGAAACGTGATGCTTTTATACTGCTACGACGAAAAGAACTGAGATCCTAAAGAAAAAAAAAGATACTCATGATATAAAACAGCTGGAACCAAAATATTTTGCTTGGTAAACAATTATTGAATTAATTAAAAATAATCATTTAATCATCTATTTGCCTCAGAACTGTAATTCATACTAATTATAACAATCTGTCGCACTTAAACTTTTTATGAAATAACAGAACAGCATCACAGGATGAAATAATGAGACAATTAGAGAAAAACATACATACATCATCATCATCATCATCATCGTCGTCTATTGTTAGAATACAGAGAGGCTGAATATTTTACAGACACTTAGTACATCTTACCTGGGGTATGCTGATGCCTTTCCTAATCTGCTCCTGCTCCCACCGGCTCACCTCCTCATCCTGACCTGTATCCAGTGCCTCATCATCACTCCCCTCAATACCTGTAGCATGCAAAGGGGACATTCGTTTCTTAGAGACACCTGATGGAAAACAGTACATGATCAATTAACTAGTTAGTGCAACATTTCTTACGGTACCTATCTCCTCAGCTATCTTTTGTCTCTGGCTTTTGTTCTTCACTCCGCTGAAGCGGATCCTCTTCTCTTCCTCGTCTTCGTCGTCGCTGGCATCTTGGTCTTCTCCTACCAGGCGTTTCTTAGGAGTCTCCGTCTCTACCAGAGGGGCCTCGCCGCCCAGCTCTCTAGCCAGTTGCCTGCGCTTTCTGGCAGCATGGATGAATGCGGCATCGGGGATCTCACCTAAAGCAGCACAGAAACAGCTCTTGACAGAAGTACTTGAGTAAAATGCCAAAACGTATTTCATGTTTGGAGGCATAGCGCTGGATGTAATGTGATGAAATAATTTAATGAAAGGTGCAAAGTTTATTCTAAGATTAGCAGCAGAATTTAAAAATATTATGAAAACCAAACTGATTCCTGGTATATAAAAGTAGAAAGCTAAAATTCATCAAGACCAGGAGTTTTCCCAATCTGTGTGTCTGTGTGTCAGACTGGTTTTGCCGGTGATGACAGTACATACAAACATTTAAATTGAGTGTGCTGTATAATACCTGGTCTCAGGCTGCCAAGGGAGGAAAGCGTATTGAACGTTGCTCCGCTGTTGTGGCTCTTGGAGACTTGACCGTGTGCCTGGCCACCTTGACTCCTCGCCTCTTCCTCCTGCTCATCGGCGCTGTCCACCTCCATTTCTTCCTCCCCCTGTTCGCTACCCGCTCTGCTAGTGACTTCCTCTTTGATGGCGAGCGCGAGCTGAGGTGGAGCATCTAGGAAAAAAAACAGGATGCAAATAGAAAAAGATGAGCCAAGAAGATAAAAGATCTCACACACGTCTGTTACATTTACATTACAGCCATGTAGCCAATACTGTGCGGTGACTGATATTATGCTTCATTATACGGCACTGGCCCACTCAGATGCAGCAACAGCACAGATCACAGACCCTGACATCTGATTTCTAGATTCAAACTGATGCTCAGGCTTCATGCTGCAGCCTCATGTTCAGCGCCAACCTGCTAAATCAGGCAGACAGGTCGACCTGCTGGTCTTCTCGTGTTGCTAACGTGACAGCAGAGATGACAGATGGTCTCTCACGTGGACAGCTGACTCTCTTACCTGATCTGATTTCCTGTTTGACATGTCCAGACTTCTCCAAATCCTCCTTGTATTCCTTCTTCAGCTGTTTGACGATCTTCTTGCTGTGGTTGGATTTCTTCACTCTGAACACCTCGGAGCCTTCTGTGAACAGAACAGACGATGCGACAGAGTGAGTCGAGGTAACCGAGCACATCGTGCAGGTAAGCGGACAGTGACAGGAACGATTCCCGGTCAGGCACAAATACTCTATGACGCAATACTAAATGCATTTCATGCGCAGAAACACGGGTAACATTAATACTTAAGCCTGTCAGGATAATACGCTCTCTTCAGCTAGCTGGCTAGCTCCGTTAGCACTGGCTTACCTTCATCATCGTCGAAGCTCAGCAGACTGGCTTTGGTGGGTCCGGACACCGGAGCTATGTCTTTGACTTTCTTTTCTTTCTTGACAGCTCTCATGCTGTTAACGTTAGCCTGAAAGCCGTTGCTATGGTAGTTATCCGTGCTGACAGGCGCTCCGGTAACGCTGTAATTGGACGTCTCCATGAACGGGATTTCCTCCACCACAGGCCCGAACGACGTCGGCGCCAGCGGCGGCGGCTGCTGCTGCTGCCGACCCTCCTCCGGCTCGTCCTCGTCGGATTCATTCCTCCGTCGAAAGTTAGCTCGTTTCGCCTTTTTGAACATTGTTTGTCTCCGCTAAACGCAGCAGTGCGTGCTCAGACGTAGGACGTTTTTAAAACGCAGCTTGGAGCCGAAATGTATCATCCCCACACTCGCAGACCGCCATTTTCTGTCAGGTACTGCTGCTCTTCGTCGTCTGCAAACTTTGAAGTTGACTACACGCGTTAGCGACACTCTACTGCCCCCAACAGGTCGAAACGAGTATAGACCAGGGGTCTTCAACCTTTTTCAGCCCAGGACCCCTTGGGCGAGAGACAAACAGAGCAGGGACTCCCACATGTAATTCATTTTTACAAAATGTTTCACATTTTAAGCCTGGCCTATAATAACGTTTATATATTTACTTTATTCAACTTTTATTTCACCTTATTAACCTATTTATGTACTGGGTTATTAGCCTATATGTGTTTATGATTGATAAAAACAAGTTGCATAATTATTGTTGGTTATCAAATACCAAGAGCTGTGCGCCTTTGGACATGTCCACTGATTCATCTGATTGGAGTGCAAATGCCTCCGCTGTTTGTAGTTTCCACCCTCACATTCACCATTATTTTGATGGAAAAATTGTCAATTAGTATGACAAAAATTGCCCCCCTGCAGTACCTCTGCGGACCCCTGGTTGAAGACCCCTGGTTTAGACCAATGACAGTTTGTAGTACAGACGCGGATCAGTCATGCACACAACAATTAGGAGAGGAGATGAGGCTCGCTGAATCAGTGAATTCATTTTTACAGACTTGCCTTTTAGTGATGTCGTCTATTTTTATTTATTTTTATTTTATTTTTTTATCCCTTCACTTTATTTTTAATTTTTATCTTTTCATCTATTAATTTTCTATGTTTATTAATTGTCCTTCTATCATTTATTTTATTATCTTTGATTCTGTCAACATGCAGTGTCACATGTTCTTACACTGTGTTGCCTTCTGTTGGGTCTACTGCTCTGTAAAGCACACTCAGTTTTTTTAAAGGTGCTATATATATATAAAAAAATAAAGTTATTATTATTATACTATTTTTAGTTAGATGCAGCATATAATAAATTAATAAATGCAAAACACAAGCAGAAAAAAATAAAAATGATCTACAAAATCCATGTGAATCGTGACATATCGTTGTGGAAGTTTATTTCAAATAGGAGGCTTATTATGAAAATTATTTGTGTTTACAACAATTACGTCTTCAACGTGCTTATGTATATTATTGGATTTCGTATTTAATTTATAAATTGAATTATTGTTTTGTTTTTCGTTTTTTCATTTATAGATTTAAACTACCGCATTACTTAAGGAAAAACAAACTATGTGTGACACTCACTGGAGCACTGGACAATTATATTCTTCATATATTTATAAAGATTAAATTTATGTTAATAATAATGTTAACTAGTGCTCACTTGCTTGTGGCCAAACATTAGCCCGACCACTAAAATTTCCTGTGAGTCTGCACTTGTGTCAGAGCTACTGCAATCATTGTGACAACTCATAACTCTGCCATAAGAACATTTGATAGAATAAAAAAAACACCTAACTTGTATGAGCCATCGGAACTCAAGGAAATTACTGATGACTCAACATGTCACAACGTGCAGTGAGAGGTTGACTTTGACAGCCATGGTTAAATCGACTGAATATGACAGTTTCCAGTAATGTAATGTCACTGCAATCATTCATCCAAGTGGTTGATTTGTGTCTGACAATAACGCTTGTCACGACAGTTTACATTAAATGGCTCTCGACTCTTGGCATCTGTCATAAACACCCAAAAAACAGTCTTGCTTTAAGTATTTGCATATGGTGTTGCACCAAACCAAACTACACTCGCATAGATGTGCAAATGTGGAAAGATGGTGGAGTGATGGGCTGCCAGATAGCACCACCCCGGGAGGAGTTAGAGGTTCAGTGATTGTGCTGTGCTTGAAAGTCGCTATGGACTGAAGTACAGCTAAACAGCTTGCTAAATTGAGATCACAATTTTGAATTCATATCAAATATGAGCATTTTAAACAGCAGATATTTTGACATGTCAGTAGGAATAGCACAGGTGTAAATAATGAAATGAATGATCCCTGAATTCCATTCAGCTGCTTCAAGTTCACAGTCCTGGTGGTCGTGGCTTGCTGGAATATTTCAATAGAATAGAATCATTAATGTCAGCAGTAACACACGTTAGTGCTTTTCCTGCTACAAGTCAAACTTGTCGACAGCTGGGTTTGAATGTTTAGTATTTATTCACTTAAAGATTTATTTAAGAATAGACAGAGAGAACAATAGACAAATGAAAATGTAGATAAACAATCGGAGAGATCAGTTCTTTTCTTACAAATTCCCTTTTGTCAAAATGTTTTCCTTTCATTTTATCTCCCTTCAATTTAAACTTCATTATCTCTGGGCTATTTCACTTACCTACATACCTGATGACAGCTTTTTGAAAAATAATCTGAAGAAGATGAAAGACACAGCTCTAAAATGACACCTCATTGCTACAGTATGCATGGTGGCACGTTAAACACATCATGGGCAATGAGAGAGTTGAGAGGAGCATATGTCTCCCCTGATAGGATCGGATAATATGCATTCTGGACTTCGACAATGTTCAGTTCCCTTAATAAATGCCAGACATGTGAGCTGCAGTTAGCGGGGGTCATTACAGAGCCATTACTTGACACAGCGTAGTGTACACTGTGGTAGTGATAATAACTGCTGAAATTAAAGTGTCAGCGCAAATGAAGCTGGAGTGATATGTTGTGATTAATTAACATCAAGATGACCCTTTGCCATTAAAACGATAATTGGAGATAAATATCTTCCCATTAATGACAGCGTTTCAGTTTTAAAGTCCCAGAGCCCCTTTTCTCTCCATTACACATTCATCATTAGAGCAGAAGTCTCATCCTATTGTGATGGAGTAACAAGTGCAAGTATCCTGCAACCAATCAATTGCTACTGACAAAATCGCAAACATTATAATGAAATTTTTATTTCAGAAATCTACTTATAAAATGCAGTAGAGGCTAAAGTATGCTTGGAACAAATTAGGAGTGATGATGAAAAGCCAAGGAATGTACTGGATGTGCTCATTTACCACTAATGTAGATATATAACTGGGACATCTGCCAAAGTATAATGACCCCTCTAAATTTCATATCAGAGGACCCATATTTTGGAGTACTGGAACAGTTTTAGAGTACAATTTGAAATAAAGAACATACTGAAACATGTCACCATGTCTATGGCCAGGCAAGAGTTCACATAGTAAATTATGACTGGTATAATTGGCTGTTATTCATTTTCCTGTGGGGAGTTCTTTTGATCATTTTCAAGGCCAGGATCAGGGCCTGCTCCTTGGTTTGGGAGGACTCCCTTGTCAGGATGACAACTGAACTTCAGTTGAACTCATCACGTAAAAGGCTCCATGGTCATGTCAGGTGCAGGGCAAAACTGTATAAATGTACGTTACTTTCTCTCTCTCTTTGTCAGACTTTGAGCCTCTTTGTGTGGGTGAGGACCTCCGATCTTTCAGCTGAAATACTTGGTATTCTTTGTGTGATATTCTTGTAGAGGTGTTCCCAAGGTTGTATGTTTATATTGTCTTCTTAACCTCATTCTTAGTCTATTGAATAAATCAACACCAAAGACAGACATTTCCAGACACTTCCCACCACTATGAAAAAACAACACTGCTTCAGATACACCCCATAAAATTTTAATATTTGTACCCGTGTCACCTGAAAGTGCTGGATGAACAGCAACAGTTTGTCGATCTCATCAGTTGAAACTATGCTGGAAAGACAAAAGTATCCTTAGCTTTGGTCCCATAAGAGCTTGCTTAAAGTTCAAATGAGACACACAAACTTGAATTGGCAGTTCGGTGGCTGTAGGTTCAACCAAGCAGGAGCATGAAAATCATCTAAAAACCACTTGGGGGCACTGTAGCCCCTTGTAAGCATAGAGCTGTGTCTTATTTGTGGCCAAGGTACGTTCATAGTTCAGTCGTGTATAAATGCTAATGAAATACAATGACATTTCCTGATCCACTGAATGTATCTGAAATAAGCCAGCATGAATATAGATGACATCAATACTGCTACTCAAAGGTTCATAAGGCTCATCAAATCACTCCTCTCATCGCTAAGAGGGAGCTGTTGCCGCGTGACCATTTCAGGTGATTATTTGTAGAAGAAAGGCAATTTAATTTGTATGAGACATATATCTGTTTGGTTGCTGTACGTGTGCAGGGGACCGTGGTAAAAAAAAGGGAGTATATCTTTCCTCTTAAGTGTTGCAGCAGGTGTGATGGCACTTTAAATTACCCCCATCCCCGCTGCCCTCCCTGCCCCGGGATACAGTAACAGTAAAAGCAAAGTTATAGAAGCCAAGGTTTCATTAACACTGATGGAACAAACATCAGGGTTGAATAACTCGGCTTATTAAATACACAGTGTACGTGTCAAGAGGTAATGAAGATGGAATGAGGATTAAAAAAAAAAAGGCGCCGTAATGGAAGGACAAGAGGATCTACACCTACTACCTCTTACTGAGGACTTCCTTTAATGCAAGGCTATGTATATTAGTTTAGACAGAATTAAAACGTCAGTTTTTAAAACAAACATTTCATCCATCATAGAACGTCTACATGTGAATGAACATGAATCATGCGCTTTTGCTTTCACAAATACAATCATGTTTTTAGGGTAGTCATTTTTTCCGTGAAGACAGACATCTCATTTTGAAATTAACTCTTCATCTGTCCCACTGCTCTCAGGTAATAGCATCCTTTGAAGACAGGAGATTAATGTTGTGATATAAGCTCACATGTACAAAGCTGCAAAAAAGAGACTACTGTGGATAACTAATTATACTTATCTTTAACAGGGGATCAGGATTCACTGAGGTAATTTCTGTTTAGGCTCTCTGTATGCTTTGTGCTAGCAGAGTGCATTATTCCTCCTGCAGTAGGAGAGAAATAACAAGTGCATGTGTCGAGCGACACTGGCCATTCTTACTATCAATCACTAAGATGAAATCAAGTAACTAGCTGCCTCTGTTACCGGGGACACAAGCTATTTGAACACAAATGGACCCCAAACGCTCTGACAAACAACAACACACATTCAAACACACACACACACATCTGATTCCACAGCTGTTCATAGAGTGGAGAAAATGGTACCATCCATTCATACCGGTTAATGTGTTTTGTGTGCACGTGCAAGATGATCCATTTGAGCGTGTGTGTGTGTGTGTGTCAGTGAGAGTAGAAGCTTATTTATAAGGCAGGAGTTTACAGTATGTGGTGAAAATCTGAGCTGATTATGGTGCAAGGGTGTGTATCTACATACTGCAGTGACCTCCAACCGCCTTCTTCATACATTATAATAAAAACTGACATTACCCGTTTCATGCTTATGTTCAAAATCCCCTTCCCGTCGGCTGCCACCCTGCAACCCCCCTCCCCCCCACCATCTCCAGTTTATGCTCTTCCCGTCTTTCAAGTGAGGCAGTTGTTTTTTGTGCCGAGTTTTAGGAGTGCAGATGGAAAAGGTGGCAAAGACTTAAATAAAAAAAAAAAAAGTACGGAGAAGAAAGTTGTCTCAAACTGCGGTGTCAGCAACATCACCTTTCCTCCTCCTTCTCCCCTCTCATCTATCACTCAAGGTAACATCAAAGCCTAATCACTGGGAGACTTAGCCATAGTTACACATCCTGTCCAGGCAGGGAAACTACCAGGACTCTTTTCTCAAACACACACACACACACACACACACATACACACCTCCTCCTGTTTTTCATACATATATTGTAAAGACTTTTTTGACAACTTCTTCCCTCCAGTATGCATCGGACTAGCACACCTTCATCTGCGGCCCATCACAAGTGATAAACAGAAAGATGCTTCCAGAGACTGCATCGAAAAAACTCCCCACCCCACAGCACCTGTGTGCAAAAGCAGATGGAGGCTAAAGTTGAAGGATGGAGGGTGGAGGAGATGATGTGCCTGATTAACGAGAACACTGTGAGAAAATTATGATATTTAAACCCACTTTGAAGCCTCAAACTGGTAAATAAATGATGCGCTCAAGAAGACTCAAGAAATGGCTGCGTCTCCTACACCTGCGGCTCAATGCTTAAATATTCATTTCCTGTCATAGTCACACGCACTTGAGTGCATGTAAGAGTGTGTGTGTTGTGTGTGTGTTTTAAAGATGCATGTTGAATTAGATGTTGCTCACAAACTGCTGTCTTTGTGAAGAAAATAGGAGAAGAGAAGAGAGAGAATTAAGGATTTATTTTTTCCTTAATGATCTACTCAAATATCCTCAAAACCTCCTCATCAGCGGACAGCACAGAAGAGGAGAAGCGAAAGCCCTCCCTGCTTTTCATCCACTCCCTTACCATTCTTTCATCCCTGCTATGCTCATAATGGTCCTGAGATTAGTGCTGGATGTGTTAACTAAACTTCTCATTTGGCAGAAAGAGGAGGGATGAGAAGACTCTTGTTTGAGAGAATTACTGCGGGAAAAAATGAAAAGAGAGAATTTTCAATGCGGATGTTTAGTAGATGAAAGGAGAGCTAATTCAGAGAGGAATTTCAACAACATTTTAGTATAAACTAAAGTAATAAGTATGTCATTGTATCCAGTTGCACACATTCAGAGGGATCCACACTTTCAGGAGCAGATGTTCCCACTCGACGATGGCCAAACACTGAATAAATGTATTGAGTAATCGAGTAATGAGTTTTGATCACAAAAGACAATACATTTAAATCCAATTTAATTCATTGTTCTCTGACTGTCAATATGTGACAACTGAAATAAGACAAACCATCCTGATGCAGACGGTTTGACTCATTCTTATGCAGTTTGAAAATAACTTTGATCATTAAATGTAGTACACTCCCTCTTTCTTTACACCTCCACTCCACATCACCGTCTGCTGATTAATCATTGTATCTGACTGCTCATTATACTACCTCTTTTTAAAACTTGACCTTGTATCGACTTTTATCCCCTCTCATCTCTTCATTTCACTTTTCTTTCTCCGATTTGCCTCCCCTCTCTCGTTTCTTCATTTCCTAGGCAGTGAATGTTTCAGACAGTCCTTCAGGGTCTTTTCTCTTCCGTCAGCCTGAGTACAGATATTTCAGCACCTTGATTTCAGAGTAATTACACAGGGATAAATGATGACTCTCCCTGAATGCACTCCTCCACTCTTTTTGTCAGCCCATCAAGAACAGGACCTGGGGCACGGCAATCACCTGCTACTACTCTGCAGGAGGGAGTTATAATCTTCCAAAAGTTTACATGTGAACACAATAGACTTTTTTTTCGTGATTTCAGAGTAATTACATAAGAATATCTCTCCCTGAATAAATTTCACCTTCATTCTGTCATGCCGTCAGGAACAAGACCTAAGGCGCAGCAATCACTTGCTGGTTCTCTGCAGGAGGGACACACAATCTTTAGAATGTTTACACGTTACATTATTTTTTCTTAGCATTTAACTTTTTGAATCTGTATTCATGCAGGGGCTTTGGCTGAGCACGCATGCTATTTTTCAGCACCGTACTGTGTCACATTCATACAGTTATATAGATTCCCACCAGGGAGTTGCCAAGGGCAACCTCATTCTGCTGTTTGCCACTGAACAGCTCGTCAAGAACAACTGGGGATTGCTCATAGGTACTTCAATAATAGCTGTAGAGGGACAGCTCATTTACACCTGACCCAGATTTTCTCACCTGCACTTCGGATTCAATCCTGAAGTGTCAAAGTGCACTTCTAAGCTTTAGGGCACTTTCAATAATTTCCAAGGTTCTGTGGTTTCTATAAAAAATGGGTTAAAACAGAATTTCTTAATCAAATGTGATGTGTGTCCCAGTATACAAGCAAAGAATATTAATCAAAGGGCTTTTACACCATCCCTTTGACTTGAAATTCCTTTTTGTGATTCTTGTCACCTTTACAGAATGCCTTTTCTTCTCGTCCAAGGGCCATGTGAAGTATATCAGTGAAGAGCATCAAAATCCAGCCCGCTCTTATGTTAGATATCCATCTGGTAGAAAATAACAACTTGAGATTCTGGGCAGGTATGGGACATCAGTGAGTGATGTATTTGGCCCATGGTAGGAAAAAAAAACGACGTGTGACGGAGGTAGAATGACAATGAATTCAGAAAATAAATAACAGGCACTTTCTAACATCTCTTCTCAGGGACACATCCAAGCTCACTGTGGATAGGGGACCACTGCTGCCCCAGCAGAAGGCCTCACACCAGGGCCTTGATTTAATCATTGCCCAGCACGAGAAGGGGCCAAGCAGGCAACAAAGCTGGCCCACCAGCCTCCCTGCCATCAATGCTCCCTGTGGGTTGACCCAGGAGAGGCCATCCCTCACCCTCCACCCGGGCTGTTTGAAGATGAGAGGAACTGGGTGTGAAGGGAGGGACAGGCAAGAGGAGGAGAGGTAGATGAAACCCTAGTTCTTCTCTTTGAACTGCTAATCACTGTGTTTAAAGCTGACCTCGCTTCCTGTCTCTTTTTCTGTGTTTGGCTCATTAAAATATGTACCCTGATAAAGGGTCCAGATGGGATTTCAGCATGAACCATGATTCCTACCTCAGTCCCAGTCAAACACTTCCCCCTTATCTTCTCTACTAAAGATAAAATAATAATTGTGAGAACTACACATGAATTATTAGCACTTGAATGGGAGATGTTTAATAATCCACACCTACACTAATTGGCTATTTCATCAATAGTCTGTGATACATGTGAAGCTGTTGCTCAACCTTCTGAGGAAACGGTATAATATGAAGGTTGAGTGGGTCGACAGTGAGATCAAGGATTTTAAATAGGCCCACTACACACTGTGAGTGCACTGGGATTGGACCACACAGTCAATATTGAAGGCGGCCAGGGACATGTGCGATGACACATGTAGTGTGAGCAGAAATGCTCATCCCGGATCGCACTGAAAAACTGTAGAGTGAATTTTGCAGTGTGCGTAGAATATGCCAAATTTCCCAAATATCTCTCACACAACATTTTTGAGGATGGTGTCTGAGGAAACCTACAAAATAGCTACTGCAACCAAGTTTCTCTGATGCCAGGCATGAATATGTATGTTTTCTCCTGCTTAGCAATTAGTTACTGTTAAATTTAAACGAGAAAGTAAAATCTAAAAGTGGCGTCACATCCAAGCGGCAACCTCCGTGGCTGAGAGGTGACGCCAATGCAAAAGTGCCTTAAACTGCAGTTCCTCGAATGGCCACTTGAGGCTGGCTGCAGAACATTTCAGTTTCTCTAAGCCCCCATGATTAAATATCCAACTTCACAGCAGAAATAAACATGTTTACAGCCTGGTACAAAAAACAGTTTTGGTTATAGCTAATTTCCTTATTCATGACAACTGTACTGAGTCTGATGAGTCATATTATATTATGGCTTACAGTTATGCGTAATTAGCAGCGTGGCCGCTTTGATTGACAAGTAGGTGCCGTTACAGGCGGCTTGTTTGAGCACCCAGTAGTCATTCAGCCGATGAGGCAGAACTACCACAGATTCTGAGCTTCAGAGCAGCTCTTGAGAAACCTAGGGGTGATGTCACGCATACACTGCCCATACTTTATACTGTCGCTGGTCACACTGTGGCATATATCCTCCCTAAGCCGGTTAAACCTGTGTGGAAATGTTTATTCCTTTTAATATTTTGAGGTTGATTTTATGAGGATCTTCATTCACACTGAAGGTTCCTGTTTTTTCATTATGTGTCCTGTTACTTTATGATCACATACACTGTTTAAATATTAGTTAGCGTTTTATGACTGCAACATTAGATTAATGAAAAATGCAGTGCTTTGTGATTGGCTACCCTGACATTAGTGACAACACATTGTTGTCTTATCCACTTCATTGCAAGGCCGCATTTATCCAGTCTGCCGAGTGTTTTTTAAAAGCTCCATTTCTGGATGAGGCTTTGTGTGGATGGAAGGCCAGAACCAAGTGAAGATGAGGTGTTTATATATTTAGCGTGGTCGCGGTCTGTGGCGCAGTCTAATTCCAGGTGTGAACTGCAATCTCTCCTCTACTCTACTGGATCTTGATCCAATTTGGATACATTTGCACTGAAGCTATTGAGGTCTGAACAAGCCCGCAGAAAGAGAGGGGAGAGCAAAGGTGGGGCATGGAAGGAGGACATGATGAGGCGGAGGAGAGAAGGAGAGCGGGGTAGCGGGGGATCAATCAATCATCGCTTCTGTTGGTTTATATTGACTCTGCAGTCCCACTGGGCTTCCACGGTCAATGTGCTTTCAGGCATTTTGCGTGGGTCGATGAAGGAGCGTGCCTGGCTTAACACTCACCTTTTATAGGGATATGTGCGTGTCTGCTTGTATATTGGTTGTTTTTATTCAAGTGTTTTTACAAATGTATGCATGTAAAGAGAGAGTGTATATAACACATAAAACCTCTGGGCATCAGGACTTTGCCATGTGCTGAAGACTGAGCTCTTTTAAAATTAGTTGACCTTCCTACCAAACTGCAGTGTGCCCAGTGGCAGCCTCCCAAAATCTAACAGCGTCAATGTTGGCTTTGGCCCATCGACCGTGTTTGACATTCATTCTGTCATATAAATGGATGATAAAAAACTCTCTACACCACACGATACAAATATCCATGTAACCTATTAGCCTACATTGATGTCAGTCTACGGCATGTCAGTTTGAGCTACAATAATTGTAATGATTCATATAAAGTTGTTCCAAGACGCTTGATCAGTTAACTGGATGTCAGCAGATCCAATGGACTTTTACGTTTTATGTTTTTAGAAATGAAGGGAGGCAACAACGCTTTTTAGCATTTCCTTGTATCTTACTTATTGAAATATCTTCAAAAAGGCCTGAGGAAAATGGATGGAATCTTCTAATAGTGACATCAGTGTGTATTATGATAGAATACATTTTCTGGAAATCAAATGGAGAAACCAATATCTGTTCACTTCCTGTTGCTTAAGCCACCATACTGGTCTCAAGTGCCTTGATGGCACTTAAACATGGTATTATTTCATCCTCCAACCACATAGACAATATTTCTCAGTTTGACTCCAGTTTGCATCCTGCCTGAACATAACAAGGAAATTTTGATCAATGCTTTGGTCACTTCAGGTTTTGACTCCAGCAATGCAGTCCTCAACAAACTCATTCACCCACTACAACTCATTCAGAATTCTGCAGCATGCATTATTACATTCTCAAAGTCTCCTGAACATGTTACTCCTCTGCTGATTCAATGACACCACCTCCATGTATAGTATTAACCTTTACTTCATATGAGTAGTACTGTAACCTTCATAACTTTCATAACCTCCTACTTATCTCACAAACTTACGCTCCCTACGCTTTCATCAGCAGGTCTACTGGCACCATCAGCCATCAACCTTAAATGTGTAACTCCCTTCCCTTTCCCCTCACAGCCACAGTATGCGGATGGAGGAAGGGCTATAAATATAAGGTTATAAATTCACAACATCTTAATTTATAAAATCGATTCTCTTACTTATTGCTGCCCTCCGGGAATATACACAATTTATTTGTTGATCGTAATCAAATTTTATTACTTTGTTGTTGTTGATTCTATATTTTTGATTATATTGATGTTTTAATGATGTAAAGTGACCTTGAGTGCTATAAAAGTTGCCACTAAATAAAATGTGTCATTATTATTATTTATGGCTTAAATAACTACGTCTTTTTTGGGTAATCCAGTGATTACATATAAACATATATGCAAAATGAAGGTAATGAATTATATTTATGCATACAACACATTTTCTATACTGCATATATATTTACTGTAAATTTATTTAGTTTGTTTATTTACTTATTAATTAATTACTTGCTTTGCATTGCAGAATGTTGAACAATTTCTAGAGAATGTGGAGCTGAGGAGTAATTTAACATTTGTAGCAATGTAAATCATTACTGTGTATTATGTATTTTTATATCTAGAGAGAAAGAGCTTGTGGTTAATACGACCCAGATTACAAAAAAGTTGGGATGTTTTGTAAAGCGTACATTTGCCCTGGAGGACACAACGTCCATGATTTCCGTCCATGATGTGCACACTTTTCCACTTTCTGTCAGTTCATCTCAGATGAGCTCATCTCCAGAGAAGATGGCAGCGTTTGTGGATGGTGTTGATGTCCGTCCTTCTCTTTGCACAGAATGCAGTGTTCCTGAAATCATAGCAATATCCTTTGCACAATCGAGTCAGTTTTTATTGAAGTGCCGCCTGAGGGCTCGAAGATCACGGGCATTCAATAGCCTTGTTTCCATAAATGTATTTTGATGTGCATTTTGAAGAACCACATTAGAAAAGGTTGATGGAAACGTCAAAATTCTAAAAAAAAAAAATTCTCTTTTATTTGTGTCATCTTGTTGCTCTGATTTTCTGACAGGACAATTGCTGTCATGTACTGCTTATCTTGTAAACTCCTAATCTGTCTCTGTGAAAGTGCTAGACAAATAAATTTCACTGACTTAATTACTTACTAATATTCAAATAATGGTAGTGGATGGAAACAAGCATTCATTCACATTTTCCTTTGCTGAATTACTTGAAAGTAGATTAAAATGTATCTTACATTTGGATGGAAACGTGGCTACTGTTGGTCCCTTATGTGCAGAGATTTCTCCAGATTCTCTGACTTTAATGACATTGATTAGTTGCAACTGTGCATTGAGAAATGTTGTACTTAAATTGTTGGACTATTTTCCCTCACAAAGTTCTGAATCTCGCTCCATCCTGTGATTGTCTGACCCTTTCAAGGACGCCCCTTTCATACCCAATCATGTTCACAATGAACCTGCTTACCTGTGGAATGGTCCAGACAGATTAGTTTACTCTGTGTTGCAAACTAACTTATCTAAATGTTCTACATTATGTACCCCACACTGTCACTTTTGCATTCAAAGTCAATGAAAATGTTGTTACTGAAGGAGACTGCTAATAAACATATGTGTTTACTGACCCAGAGGGTGCAGCTTGAATGTCACTGAAAGTGATGATGGTCTGCACACCCTTGTCACGTATACTCAGTTGACAACAGAACTGAATTAAGCACAAATGCATACTGTGTGGGCACATGTAAATGTATAGTGCATACACAAAATATGTAAAAATATCTGTGGCCTTTGTTTCACGTCTTTGTACGCCATACAGATCAATAAATAAAGTGAAACCTTACGATGAGCTCTGATGTTCTCAAGTGAAAATAGATAGAAAGTCAGTTACTGTCTTCTCCTTCTGCAGCAGTGCATTCATAGTGACAGTGCATGTCTTGGAATATGAACTTAATGCATGTTATCCTTCATTTAGCTCAACAGAAAGATTGAATTTAGACTGAATTAAAACTTCATTTATCATCACTTAGTCCTAACTGATCAAATTTTACATCTGGCTAAGTTTGTGACATCATCAGTGCCTGCACACTCAATAATTTCTAAACTTTTTTCTAGGAAACTCAATTAACAAATGTCACCATTAGTCACCATACCTTTCAGTGACTGATCTATTAAAAGCATCTGAACTGAAATGAAGTCAGCATTGTTGTAAAATAACTGTCTATGTCAGTCTGATCTGCAGAACAGGTGTTTATGCTGTGCAAACAGACTAATAAATTAAATCAAATAATTATCAGACGTTCAATTAGATTATACTGTATTGAGTTGCTTTGAATGTCATATGATGTGTTACTAACTTTAAAAAACAATGTATTTGTATCAGATGCACAAGCTGACAGCTAGTTAAACAGAGAAAAGGTCACACAGGGTGAACATGGACTCACAGAGTGAAGAGAGAAATAAATAGATACTCGAAAGGGAGAGCACAGAAAAAAGGAGTAGAAGAAGAGAGTATTGTGAAGAGATCTATGAAAGAGTGGGGGCTCAATGAGAGCGCCTTTGTTGACCATCTTTCTGCTTAGGAGAACAGTTTCTTCTGTTTGCTGATGACAGACAAAACCCATCTCAGCAGCTTCTTTCCTGAACACTATATTTATTCTCATCCTTCAGCGTTAAGAAGACTGCGCATAATAAGTAATTGTAAAACAGGTTACATGTGTAACAGTAGTTCATTTTCATACGCGAGTGTGCATGGATGTGCATGTGGAAATCCACAGTATTTGTTAGAAATAGATTGTGAGACTACTTTTTTTTTTTTTAACCCAACTGGTCATCAATCATTGAAATGATGTGATGCCATGAGCATGTTCTGACAGGTTCTGAGTGATGGATGATTGACAACTGATGATTACCTTAGGTGAGGGGTGTTACTAGTCCTGAGGGTAAACCTCTCTGGGGCTTTTACCTTGTTGGATCACATTGCAAGAAGACTTGAGTTGCATTGAGAGGAAAATATATGCATGCTAAATAAATAAAAATCAGCTGTCAAATAAGATACACCGGCAAAACCCCCCAGTGTTTTTGGCTTTTATTAGATCACATTATTAACTGTTAATTTATACTGTTTATGAAACAGAAGCATATGTACATAATTTTAAAACACCTCATTTTGAAAAGCCAAATCCATTGTCAAAGGATAAGCAAAGATCTTCGCACAAGGGACCGTTTACACCTGAAGTTCAGTGCACACATGAGTTCATCAACATTGCACATTGTGTATACACAGATTGATTTTCGTTTGTGCACTCGAAAATGAAAGTGTTCTTTTCACAGGGTTATTAAAAACCTCAGTTCAGTTTTGACGTTTGTTTTGTTGTGGCACTAGATTGGTAGATTTATGCAAAATATGAGGTACGGGTAGGAGTTTAAATTCTCAAAATGAACTCGTTTTCAGATGAAATGTTCCCCAAAAGGGGACCTCCGAGGCTTTGATTTACTGAAAACACTCTGAGTCCTTTTAGAACTCAGACAATCAATTTTAAAGTGACAAAATCTCTTCAGTCCACAGAATCAAAAGCCAGCAGTGCAGCAAATGTTGGGAGGAAGTGGCACACTTGAGAGAGGCAGAGTGGAGGTTTGGTTTTTACAGGGGTAACTTCATACTCTGTAATGTGAGGTTTTTCCACCACCCAATTTGCTGAGCATCTCTGACACCGTGACCCTTCTTTTATTAAGAGTCTGAGCAGCGTAAGAGGGGACAATGTTTCTTTGAGCTGGCAGGCCCACTCAATAGAGTCATGGTGATAAAACGAGTTTGAGAGAAACACTGAAAACAAGGAGGGAGCTGGATTGAGTTGAGTTGAGCAGCAGCGGGTGGACAGGCCAAAAAGTGAAAAGGCTTTCTATCTGACAGATTATTGACTCCCCAAAAGGATCCTGGGAGAAATGGATGCTACTTACTCAAGCAACCCCTCCTCTCCAATCCCTGCTCCATCTTTCCTCTCAACACTTGACATTGTTTGAAATCGTGATGCATTTGAGGTACTTAAAAAAAAGTGCAGACCAGTGGAATGAACAAGAATAAAGAACTGGCGCTGTAAGACAAAACAGTTTCCCCCTAACACCTCTTTATATTATTTACAATATCAAAGAGTGGTGCAGTGGTTAGCACTGACACCTCACAGCAAGAAATAAGGCTGAAACAAAATATAAATTTCAAATGAGAAAAAAAAAAGATGCTACTCTCCTATAAAGTCAGACCATCCTACCTTCATTCCAAAATAAAAATTACAATACCATCCACCTTCTCTGACCCTTGCCTGCCCCTGAGATCATTTCTGTATAGTTCCTAACTGTGAAATAAAATAACTGCATGTAAATTGAATTTCTCTTTGAAATATAATTAATGTCACTGAAACCAAACTATTGATCTATATTAAATGATCTTTCTTTGCTCTGTTTTGATTTTCTTTAAGTTCTGTTTAGATCTCCACTTATTTTGAATGAATGTACACAGTCATCGGATAGAAAAAGGTTCATGTGATTTCAGTCGTGTCATGAGCTGAACAGTCTTCAGGGGGCGGCTGAATAAAGCCTCTGACAAGACTGATGAGAGTGACCATTACTGACCTTTAGGTTTTTGACAGAATCATGAAACTTTATTTCCCAAGAAGAATAGAGAGGATTCTCAACTGTCACAGGCTATGGTTTGTCTTGGCTGAGACAGCTTAATATAGTTGAAGCTATTTGTAGAGAGAAAAAGCCAAATGAAAAGCTGGCACCCTGTATTAGGTCATATACAGCAGCAGAATGTATTCTTCAGAAAGTGCACCACTGCAAACATGTAAACCAACAAACATACACACATACATGCTGTGTCCCTTAAAGTTCTATTGCTTCCCTGCAACTCTATTTCCTCATGACATATTTCAATTAATCTGCCTAGATATGACCTGTGGATGAGTGTGTGCTATGCAAAGTCCTTGAAACATCCTGAAATTATTTTTAATTTCTAGTTTTTAAAGGTTTTATGAGCCAATGTGAATATGAGAAGGTTGTAAGAAGCCTAATTTATAGTTTATTAATGAATAATTGAAGGTTTTGTCTTCCTCCAGGTTTCGGCCGCAATCTTTCAGGCAGAGCTTCCACTATTCAGATGATCGGACGTTCGATCCCCGGCTCCTCCAGTCTGCATGTTGAAGTGTCCTTGGGGAAGATACTGAACCCCAAATTGCTCCTGAAGGCTGTGCCATCGGTGTGTGAATGTGTATGAATGGTCCAAAAACTGATCAGTGAGCAGTTGGAACCTTGTGTGGCAGCCATCAGTGTATGAATGGGTGAATGTGATATGTAGTGTAAAAGTGCTTGAGTGGTCAGAAGACTAGAAAGAAAAAAAAATATATATAAGGACAGTCCATTTACCATTAAACTCTGGTTCAGTTGTTAATTCTGTGATACTTCATAATATATATGCAAAAAAAGGGGGAAAGTTGGTGGGTTGGAACAAAAGACGGGCAGCCATTAAAGGTTAAAAACCAAACAAACTTTGTGGCTTCCAGTTCTCACTCTCAACCTGCCTGATTCCTACGACACCTGTTTCCCATCATCCAGTTCAGTCTCCCTCGTTATGGCCAACCTAGTGACTTTTTGGAAGCCTGTGTTGTGATATATGTCTAAGCCTGTTCTCCCTGTGCCTAAGGAACTCTGCCAGCCATTCTCCAGCCACATCCAGCCCTGTTTCGTCTCCACTCCTGTTTATGGATTCTTGCCATCACCAACCCTGCACCATTCTGGATCACTTTCACCACTGAAGTCACCCTGTCATGTCATGTTTGAGAGTTGTGCGGAAACTATCAACGCTAATTTTACTGAACTGCTTTAATTGATCTTGGTCTTTGATTTGTATTTGCATTTTGTGTCCACTACTGTCTCTAGGGATCATAAGGAGAAAGAAAAGTGGCATCATTGTTACAAAGACAGATGTAAATGCAACTATTGTATTTACGTCTATTTCTTTTTTTCCCGTAGAACTTGAAGTGCCCACTGTCATGTCCTCACACCCCCCTTGACAAACTCTCAGGTGGAGTCCCGGGAGGACTGGTGAGAAGAAACACAGCAGAGGTGTCTTGAGCACAGAGTAATATATAAAATCACTGAATGTGATTAAATGTGAAGACCAGCAGCTTCTTCTTTGACACTGAGCAGTCTGTTGGCGCAACTCCCAGACCACTGAGGTACTTTCACTTTTGAGACCTTAGAAACAGGTCCCAGCTCTTGTTTATTATTGTGTTATACCTCAGTGTATGATTAAATGTACAATTTCTGATAGAGCTCAGTTTCTGAGCTGATGAGTGGACCGCTTTAAGTCAAGAAGGTCAGCCTTCCCTTTAGCCTGTGATTAATGGCACGGTTTGTTTTCTGAACAGCTAACAGGACCAACAAGTTGAAAAGTACTGGATGAAATTATGTGAAATGTGTATACTGTAAGCCGTCTGGTAGTGGTATAATGTATTTTCGAGAGTCTAATGTACTTTTTATTGATGCTGCGAGTGGGTGTATGGTGGTTTGTTTCTGAGGCTCCCGCTGGTGTCAAAGGCATAAATCAATAAAACATTTGAAAATCCTCATGAAACATCCAGCCCGGGTTTAACATTAGGGCTTATAGAAAAATCATCAAAGATGGTTGTTTATCTGTAAATGAAATGCATGCAGTGGTAAATTATGTTACTGGACTTCATAAGTACCCACTTTGATCACTCCTCAAAAAAAGTGCTAAAACATCATCCATCTCCTCTGATTAGAGCTTTGTTGGTCTGATGCATGTGTGATATATGCACACACACACAACCCGCATCCATAAACACACATTAAGATGCCGATTCTTTCCACCTCACAAAAACATGTCCTAACTCAACACAACTCATCCGTAATCAAAACTGACACTCCTTGCCTCCGCCTCCCCCATCCTCAACTCACCCCCCTCTAGCTTTCCCACCTAACCCCCCCTCCCCCTCCCCCTTCTGCTCTCACATCCCAAAATATCAGGCTGCTGAACACCAGACTCTCCCTGTAAGCCTGAGGCCAATTAGTGTGGTGTTGCAGCATTGTTATCTGCCTGTCATGGTGGGTTTCTCCTGCCTGCTCTCTGTTTGTGGCAACACAAACTGCTGCTGCTGCTGCTGCTGGGCCACAGGCAGCGCGAGAGCTGGAGAGGAGACGGATGGAGGAAGAGAGGAGGATAAGAAAAGGGTGTGTGAGGAGTGGGAAAAATCATCTTATTTAAGAAGGGGTGACTTTGGAAAATGACTCCGGATTTTGACTAATGTTGTATCCTGTCATGCTTCATACACATCATGAGCAAACGCAGAGGGAAGGAAATGGTTACTTATCAGACGAGGGAGTGAAAACAAACACAGAGCATCTATTATCATCACATTACACAACACAGATAATCATCTTGCATCTGTTGCTCTGTGGATGAAAGATGGACCTCAAATACCTGAGTAATGTCGGATTCATTTGTTTGAAGCCACATTATGTAGAAAAGTACACAGCGTCACTTATAGATGAAATGAATTGTTTCCTTTGTGTTTATCAACTGATCATAAACTCTATTAATAATTCCTGTACACAGCACCTTAGACACGGCTATAAGTTAGACCTTACCTGTTTTTCTGCCCTCTCGGAATTTGTTCCTATGTCTCCATCACCTGATTCAGCTGCTACTGGATCATTTTCTCTTTTCTTCATATTTTCCTTTAAATCTTGATTCAGCAGTTCATGTCTTCCCTCACTCAGATGGAATATCTGTTTTGACAGTGCATGAAACAACTTATTATAATGTCTATTAAAGCAGCTATGGATTAAGAACTTGATGGCAGTTTATATTCAAGCTAAATTTAACTTTCAACATGCATTTCCATGAAGCAGCAACAAGTACAGCAACAAAAGTAAATACAATTTCACTGTCTGAAAGGTGAGTAAATTTGATATACGTGCCTCCATTCTGTAATGTTTGCATCCCTGTACAAACAAACAATTACATATTTGACCATTTTGATTCATTGCTTTAATCAAATGTACCTCAGCAAGTGACATCATGTCTCAGACAGCTTCAAAAGTTAGCTTTAAATAAAAATAAATATTGCTGCTACATAGTTCTTGCAAAACTTGCTATGGCCCGGCCTGACCAAAAAATGAGGTTGTCAAGCAGTGAGGAGAGAAGACAAGAGTTAGTGGTAATGGCAGCTGAGCCAAGTGAAAACTCTCTCCCCAACTCTTAGTCTATATAGCTCAGGAAGTTGCTTCGAGCCAGCCATGAGGTAGAGCTATGTTAGTGATGAAGCCACCACTCATGAGAAAGATGATGATGCATTCAGAGTGTTGTCCTGACAACTACCTACCAATGGCTTCAGTGATCATGGTGTGTGTGTGTGTGTGTGTGTGTGTGTGTGTGCGTATGGCATTGTAATAACTTGTACTTCACTTTCTATTCTCAAGACAACCACAGCTATGAAACAGAGCAAGCATGTCACAATGTGGTGCCATTTGTGTCTCTCAGAGGGAAAACACTGTAATGGTGTTAAGACATTGACTGGCTCTTAATGAGTTAATCCATGTCCAGTAAGTTATACTAAAATATATAATTCTCACAGTTTGAGGTATTCTGTCATTCAAAGGTTAAAGGTCAATATAGTTTTGTCTGATTTTCTTAAAGTGTGGAGCAGAATTGCAGAGACGACCTTAAAAACTTTTCCACACCTGCACATATTGAGATCTTTGAACAAGACCCAGTCTATCTTGGCTGTCTAAGGAGCTCAAGTTGCTTCCATCTGGCTGCTCATACAATCTGCCAAGATGCAGGACCAATAGACTTAAAACCTAATTTGTTCCTGCTGTCACTGGCCTTTTCAATAACTTTACGTGATCCGGGTACTGTATTTATTGTTTACTGTTTGTTTATTGTTGTCTGATGGTTATGTGGTTATGTAGTTACTGCTGTCTGTACAACAAATTGCCCTTGGGGTATAATAAAGATATCCCAGATAATCGTAAAAGAGAGATCCAAACATAGCAGAATTATGTAAAATTGAGTTATGGCACATTCAAGGCAGCCATTACTTGCACAGGCACAAGGCCTTAACACAAATTCTTACTGAATAATTTTGACAGTGTATCAGAGATATGTGGTTGCCTTTTAACAGAGTAATAACAAATGCCATGCTTCTGTCAGTTAACTACTGTACGGCGGCGTGAACACAAATGATAAGATATTATCTAAATCCTGCCTACAGAGCTGATATAGGGAGATGTAAAAATGAGAACATGAATTAATATATGATTAGTGCATATTTACATGCTGTATATATGATGGATGCTGCACACGGCTTCATTCTCAGCTCACTTATTCTGACAGAAACACAGCGAAGGAAAGGACTTGAAATTAAAGGCAAGACTGCTCACTTCTCGATGACATTAACTTCTTCAATACTTCTTTTCTTGAATTTTATACTTTAGTATTCCCCGTGAAAAAAAAATGTGACTTTCAGAGGAGTTCTACTCTTTGAATAAAGGCTGAAAGAAAAGAAAAAAACAACTGTCTGGAATGTAATTCAAAAAAAAAAAAAGAAAGAAAAAAAAGAACCTTGAGTCCCAAAGCTCTCACTTGAACTTTACTTTGTCGAGAGACATTTATGCTGCTTAAATTTCACATCCAGGCATTTTTGCAACATGCAGCGAGTAGGGAAGAAGAATACAGATGATCGTTCGCCAGTGCTTATGGATGTGATGAAACTTTATGGTTTTTAGGATGAGGGGCCGCGGAGGAAACTTCTTTCATGTTTGGAGAGGGTGTGTAATTAAGAGATGAGACTTTCTGTTGTCGCTGGTGTTATCAAGTAACTCCCACTTAAGATACTTTCATCTTCTGTGTTTTTGTTTTTCCTTTTGCTCAAAGACTCCAAGAGACTTTGTTAAACAGAGCTCCACTTCACATCCACCATCAGTGCCGATCACACTTGTAATCATCTGCAATAGGAGCTGACGATAAATAAGATACATGCAGGACACTTGGGATTGCCGTGGGACGTGAACGTTGTTGCATCGTGCGGCTGGGATTGGGATGAGACGGGGCTGAGTTTCAGTCTGGGGAGTGGATGAAAGTTAAGAGAACATTTGAATGTAATCACATGTACTATTTAGTTATATCAGCTATCTCGGCACACAGTTGGAATGCGTAAGCATTTGCCCGATATAGAGGAAGAAGAAAAAAGAAGCCCTGTTAAAGTACAAAATGATACCCAAGGAGGAAAAAATCAAAGGGTCAGAATTGGACATAAAGAACTGGGCCTGATAAGATGGAAGAGAATTTTATACTACTCTTAAGCCATTGGATCATTACTATTCTCATATAGCTACAGTACGTCTGGTGAACTGAATAACTGGATCAGCAAACACAAGCTCAACTTTATAAAGCAGACACTTATAACAAACTGTGACTGTACCTGCCAGTCTGTGACGATAACTTTCACACTGCATCACTAAATCATGACTTAGCATATGTTCTCGTGGCGAAATTCATTTCCATACTTTTGACTCCAACTTGTATTTTTTTCTTTTCAGTCTGAGTCACCGGTTGCCCTTTCTGGCCCCGTCCACAAATCCCTAAACTCATATACATGTGGCTTACAAATCCACAAAGGGTACTCTGCCCTCATCTACCATTCCTCCCGCAGCAGGGTGAGCTCTAGCAAGTAAACAGATGGCTGAGTGTTGGACTGTAATTCAGATTCAGACCTCAGACTGCCGCTGACAATCTCTGGTGGGACTGCAAGTTGCTTTCATTTGTCTGCTTGAATCTTCTAGTCCCTTTTCTCCCTCAGCTGTCTTAACATGCACCTACTCAATAATACATTCTTCCTGACTTCAGCATAAGTTTCAACTCCTACCACTGGTTCCTGTATATACTGTCCACTATCATGACTAATAGCTACAGAAACTCATTTGTGCTGATGCCTATTGGTCTCATGAACACAAGGAGCGAGCTGCATTTTTATATGCTTTGTACTGTATGTGTCCCCGTGCTTCATGTTTTTATATCATATGTTTTTTATGTGCCACATGTGCTCGTTTTATTCTTTTTATGCGTGTCTCCCTCTTGGGAAAATGTAGAGTAACTTGCTCATATTGTTCTCTAAGATAAAAAGCTTTTACCCGAAGCAAGCAGGAGGACAATCATCATTCTAATCTCCTCATTATGCCTGGCCGACACCTTAATTATTAATTCATTAATTATTATCCAGTCGACTCAGTGGGTTATGTGCACAAGCTGTTCTGTCAACCAATTGCTAGCTGAGGGGAGCTCGCACTGGTTTAAATGTCAGTGTCTCTTTGCTGTCACCGCAGTACACGGTGCTATATGACCTCGCCACCTCCACTTATGTCAAGGCCCCGTCAATAGTTCCACAGGAGGAGGTCTCTCCAGAATGGATGCAAACAACTGTCGGTGATAGTTATCAGTCCCTACAGTAAAAGACTTCTGCTTACTGTCAGCTGCTGTTCCGCCATGGAAAAATACATCCTGGCAGGATATGTCAGAGAAGTAATGGATGCACTTGGGACTTCAGCGACCTAAAATTACTGCACTCTTTCAGGTAATACTAATCTCTTTGCTCCTTTACTGGGCCTGCAGAGCAAATCCTTTTTTGGCACACCTCAAGTAGTAGAGCAAAGCTGAAGGTTCTGACCTGAGGGTTTGCTCTACTGCCTCTTTTCATTGGGGGCTGTTGTGCTATGTGCTTGTGTGGAGACCAAAACTGCCATAGCATGCATCCTCCAAAGCCCTGTTTGAAGAATTGTTCCTTTAGTGCTAATTGTGCCTTAGAATGCCGCTAAATTTCTCTTCCATCCAGCTTGATTTTGTGCTATAGGAATTATTTGACTAAGGTTGAGCCAAAGTCAACAAAAAAACTTTCCTTCACTGTGTGTGGGAGAAAGTGGGGGAGCATTCAGCTTTTTAAAGTAGAGGAGTAAGAGATCCATGAATAGTAGTAAGCCTCATTACTTTGGTAAATGGGTAAATGCCCCATGGCCTGTACCACCTACAGTATGCCAGCTGCAGGAGCAAATTGGTCTCCAGGGATTCATAGACAGCTGTGTGTGTACGTGTCAGAGAGAGTGTGAGAGTAAGAGAAATAACGATTGGCACAGAGACAACTACAAAAGACTGAAGTCACATAAACCAGCAAATTTATTAACTTGCTAACAACAAAGCAAAAGAACACTGACTGCCTGCGTAACTCCTTCCATCTGTAAAGAAGTTTTTTTTTCTTTACCTTTAAAACACTTTAAAAGGCGTCAAACTTTCTGCAGCACTGTCAGGAACAATTATGGGAGGAGGGATGTAACCTCACTGCTATTTAATGACCTAAGTACCTGAACCTTCTGCATACACATCATAGCTATTAGATATTCTGCATCATTACTTTGCTGGCTTCAGTCTTGCAACCACAGCAATGCAGTATAGATGAAGCAATGCCTAATCAGGCACCCTTTAACTGCATCCAACTTTGAAGGAGTTAAATGCGCCAATATTAGCATTTGTGTTGATAAAACCAAAAATATTATGTTAGCTGATGTATTCACATGATGTAATAAGAAAGGCATTACTGTATCATGATGATATCACCTGCACCATAAAATGTCATTAAGCATTTCCTCAACTTTTTGTTTGTAAAAAGCTAAAATAGACATAATTTTTACATCCAATATCATTTGAAGACATCATAATTAGAAAGCTATAGGTTTCTTCCTCCTGGAAACATCAATCTTGAGGGGTGGTGACACTGAGTTGCCAACATTTTTTCCAAGACAAAAAACTTTTGTAAATGATCATCAGAGACAAACGGTGGAAGTGCTCCACCCTCAGCTGTCATGTCAACAAACTTAAAGGTCCAGTGTGTAACATTTAAGAAAATGTATAGGCAGAAATGAGCGGGTCCGTTGAACTGCCATGTTTCTACAAACCCAGAACGGACAAACCAAACATCGGCTCATTGGCCACTGTAGTTTATCCTTCATGCTTGGAGCGGGACGGTTAAGCGAGCGGTATTCAGTTGGTTGCAATCTGCAACTTAACCACTCGATGTCACTAAATCCTACACACTGCACCTATAATAAAAATCTTTTGTTAATCTAAAATCTGATTAGATGAAAATAAATTGGGGTTTAATGGTGTGGGGAATCACCAACTCCCTCACTGAATGCAAGTCATCTTCTTTATTAACTAATTCTTTATTTAACTTTTATACACATAATTGTTGTATTTCTAAAACATATTAAAAACATGATATAATGTAGTGAAAACGTAACCTGTTTGAGGCCTTTGTGTAGACCATCTTAGGTTGATGTTTAAACAGGAAGCGCGCCTCAACAGGCCCTTTTATGGGATGTATGAGTAGGTGGATACTTTGACTTAATTGAATATTGAATGTGTGAAGAAACCTCAGATAATTAAGTTAAATATTGCATGTTGTACATGTAATTGCTTTATTTTGCATGTTTATACACTGAAGAATCCAATAAAACTTTGTTGGTACAAACAAATTAAGACATAATGTATTTTTATTTTTTTAACATTGACGACTCTCGTTCTAGAGTTCTACTTTAATACACCAGTTTGAACTGGCGAGGCAGCCTCAGAGTATATATGTGACGGGAATGGGAGAGAATCGACTGGTCTTGTTTTGGGGTTTTTTTTGGGTTTTGTATCCCATGTGAAGAGCAGCACCTTAACTGAGATGGTAAGAGGAAACAAAGGATTCAATCCATTTTCATTCTGTTTCATATTATTTTTTTTTCGTTTGGTGACTGAAAATGAAAGTCAACCTGTTTTTCCTGCACCCATCCTGGCCAGTGTGATGTTTTCTCGTCCATGCTACACTGCACCTCTCTTTGCAATAAATGGTTAGGTTACACAGTCTTAAACTCAAAGCTCACTGTAGGGAAAAAAACAACAACACATATTTTGATTTGCAGTTGGTACATACATGTATGCCACTTGTTGGTTTTATCCATAAAATCTAAAAAAGCTAACTGGTGCATGCGTCTAGCTTTTATCACTATAATAGCTACTGTATCTATGGCAACATCTCACCAGACACCCTGATGAGCACCTTTGCCTACAGGCTAAAAATCTTATTCCATGTTGTGACAGTATCATGAGCGAACAAAGTTATTCCATTCTCAGTATTGGAACACTGTTAACTCATCCACTTACAATCTGACATCATGTAGCATTCATGGTGATATTATGTGAACAATTGTTTTCATCTTTAATGAAACACAGATGACAAGTATGAACTTTTCATTTAGCAGTGAGCACTGCCGTTGTTGAGCAGGGCTCTATGTTTATATCATAGCTGTCTTTCAAAGTGTATGTTTCTGCCACCAAGGAAATCTTATTTATCTTTTATGTGTGCTTTTTGTGCTGTATTAAATGCTTGTTGCATTATTGCAGAGAGAGCGGCCTGGAAAAAGAATTTCTTCACTTGCCCTGGTTAAATGTGTGCAGCTCAGTATTCAGCTTCTTTTTACTTCCCACAGCCACCTCTAATTCTCAGTCAGTGCTGGAGAGTTCACCATCAAGGTCAGGCAGGTACAGTCAGACTGAACAGATATTTACAGAGACCAACAAAAGGGATGTGAGGGAGTGGGGGAGAGAGGAAGAGAACGAGTTTGAACCAAAGAGACTTTTTCTTATAGTATTGTGTGTTTAAGGAGACAACATTCCCCCCCAAAAAAACCTTTTCAGTCCTGTGAGCCAGACAGATCAGACATACAAATACAAAGCAGAACCATCAAAACAGACACACTAAGGCTGTGCTTTTGTAAGCGATGAAAGGTGGAAGGAGTCACACAAAGAAAAGCACAAATAAATACTTACCCACTGGACTCACCCATGAAGGCTAAGGTAGCGCCCCCTCCCCATCCCACGATGTGTGTGCGATGAGACGAATCATCTTGTGAAGCTGAAGGCTGCAGTCAATGGCGGCAGTGAGATCAGAGACAGTACATTTCTCTATCTGTCCACCAACAGGCTGGGGGCTTCACATTATTTGGCTCCATTTCAAAGATTTAATGGCAATTTGTTTCATTTCACCTCAAATATGTCATGAGGAATTAAGGTGTAGTACGACACAATTATATGACTAATTAGAAGCTTTAATTATTCTTAAGTGACATTTTTTCATGTTTGTCTTGATGATATTTGAATTAGAATCTTAGAATCCTTCCTGTAATGCTCAACAGTTCATTAAGTCAAGTACTGCCAATTTATGTAATGAATGATTTTAATATCAGGGTTATTATTTCTATCAGCAGTCGAGCATGACAAATGAATTTTGTGTGTATGAACTGGGAACTTATAGCAATTACTGACAAAAATGTGCACTTTATGCAACTGTATATCAACCTAAACATTAGTGACGATAGTCTTACACCTTGTAGCAACCGATAATGTAATAAAGTCCAATAATGTAATACCTGCCAATAACGTGATAATTTGGGCCATTTTTTTTTTTTTTTAATATTTTTCTTTTGGCCTTTTTATTGGATAGAGACAGCTGAAGAGAGACAGGAATGTGGGGAGAGAGAGACGTGGAATGACATGTGACAAAGGGCCACAGGTCGGATTCGAACCCGGGCCACTACGGAGCTTTCATACATGGGGCGGACGCTCTACCGACTAATCGCCGCCCCGATTTGGGCCATTTTTAATGTAATAAAGTTTTTGAGCCAATAATGCAATAACATTTTACCAATAGTATAATAAGTTATTATGTTATTGGCGTAGCACAGTGAATGTCAACTGGCGGCCCGCGGGCCACGTCCGGCCCGCCAGAGCTTTCTATCTGGCCCCCAAAATATTTACTGGATTCAGGAATAGCCTAGTGAAGAGGAAAAAATGTTTTTACATTTTTATTTAAGTGAAATGAAACAAACACCCTCAGAAAAGTAGCTTGTGCAATAGCCTCCAATCAAAAATGGCGATAAACGCGTTGCTCTTTTATTGTTTCACATGCTCAATCTGTCTGTCAACATTGTCCTTTCTTGGGCTTCATTTCCCCACACAATAGCGCAGTGTCTCAAAAACAACGAACGTGGTGAGCACATACATGGCCAATGTCTTCAGTGTGTCATACTTTTGGGGACAAGCCACCCAAAAGGCGCTCAAGCTTTCAGCACCACGCAGAGCAGCCTTCATATCACTAGCGGCCTGGATGTCAATCAGTTCACTGTGATTGGCTGCCTCGTCCAGCTGCATCACCTTCCCCACTTTAGCAGTTGACAGCCTCGTGAATATGAGGCCTAAAATATCGCTTTTGCCCCCTAGTGGCTTGCTACCGTACAGGTAATATGAGTCTGTTAACACTGACAAAGGCTAAAAAATAACATACATTTCAAAGGCAAATTGATATATGAAATAATAATATATTACTTAGAATAAAACATTAATTTCACTTTATTGTACAAGAGCATCTGGCCCTGATAGTGTCTGCCGAAAAAAATTCTGGCCCTTGGACAAATGTAGTTGATGACCCCCAGCGTAGCATTAAAAAAATCGTATTCTTCATGTGACCTATGTGATTGCTGAGCGTTAAATGAAAAAGTCTAATCAGTCTATTACTAAGTTATTACATTATTGGCTTTATTACATTCAAAATGGCCAAAATTATTATATTATCAACAGGTATTACATGATTGCACGTTATTACATTATTGGTTGCTACACACCAATATAAACAGCGTTTGTGTGTGCTCAATGACACTGGGAGGTGTCAACCTGACAATGACGGCAGGTGATGTTCCCTCTTTGTCACCCGTTGGTGACATTACCCATGTCCCATAGCTCGTTCTATATATATATAGCATCCTTCATAATATCTGCACAGCCTGGGGGTGGGGTCGTGAAGGGTGGGAAATGAATGGATTTAAGGGTTTGAGTGAAATACTTAATCCTCCAGGAGGATGAGGATCAAAACAAACTAAAAATTTAATAAAGAACATTTATATGGAGGCCACTGTTTGACAATGTTGTGTGTGGGACGACAGTTGACGGCACTTTGCGGTAAGCGTAATCTGTCACTTCCGGTTATCGGTGTACTGCCACGGTGCTCTCTGCTCTGCTCACCTAAACAGACTTTCGTATATTTCTCACATCAGTGACTATCTACACTATCCTTAGACTTGTTCTGCTTGTGCACGAACAGGTCTCTTAACTTTAGTAACACATCAAAGCCGATAGTTTTACCAGTCTCTGCTACCTCACCAACTAGCCTAGCTATAGCAATGGCTTCTCTCTCCTCTCCTCTCTCCTCTCCTGCTCTCTCCTGCCCTGTGTGCCACATGTTTAGCTACTCCTCGTCCTCCTTTAGTGATAATGGTACTTGTAATAAATGTAGTTTATTTGTTGCTTTGGAGGCGAGGCTCAGTGAGTTAGAGGCACGGTACCGCACCACCGAACAGTCAGTAGCTGCTATAGTTAGCAAGTCCCCTGTAGCCGGTGCGGTACCACCGAAGGTAGCTTCAGCTAGCCGTCCCCCGGCAGCCCCCGAGCAGCCGGGAGGCTGGGTGACTGTTCGAAGGAGGCATAGCCACAAACTGAAGCCCACGGTACACCACCAACCGCTCCACGTTTCAAACAAGTTTTCCCCGCTCAGCGACACACCCGCTGAGAGGCCAACTCTGGTCATTGGCAGCTCCATTTTACGAAACGTGAAGTTAGCGACACCAGGGGCCATAGTTAAATGCATCCCGGGGGCCAGAGCGGGCGACATCGAATCTAATTTAAAACTGCTGGCTAAGGATAAACGTAGATACAGTAAGATTGTTATTCACGTCGGCGGTAATGACACCCGGTTACGCCAATCGGAGGTCACTAAAATTAATGTTTCATCGGTGTGTGCATACGCCAAAACGATGTCGGACTCCGTAGTTTTCTCTGGACCCCTACCCAATGTGACCAGTGATGACATGTTTAGCCGCATGTCGTCATTTCACCGCTGGCTGTCGAGGTGGTGTCCAGCAAACGATGTGGGCTTCATAGATAATTGGACACCTTTCTGGGGAAAACCTGGTCTGATTAGGAGAGACGGCATCCATCCCACTTTGGATGGAGCAGCTCTCATATCTAGAAACATGGCCAAGTTTATTAGTCGTCCAAAACCGTGACAACCCAGAGTTGAGACCAGGAAGCAGAGTCGCAGTCTTACACGCTTCTCTGCGCCTCCATTAGAGCGGCTGCCCACCCAATCCTTTAGTATAGAGACTGTGTCTGTTCCCCGTCCACCTACATTATTTAAAGATAAAATAAACAGAAGAGGAGCTCATCATAAAAACTTAATAAAAATTAAACTAGCGCCTCCAACAGTCCAAAATAAGAGAGTTAAATGTGGACTCTTGAATATCAGGTCCTTGTCCTCTAAAGCTGTTTTAGTTAATGAATTAATATCTGATTATGATATTGATTTATTTTGTCTTACTGAAACCTGGCTGCGGGAGGATGAATATGTTAGCTTAAATGAATCCACTCCTCCCAGTCATTGTAATACCCATATTCCTCGAAGTACTGGTCGAGGTGGTGGAGTTGGGGCCATATTTGACTCAAGTCTATTAATAAATCCTAAACCTAAACTAAATTATAATTCATTTGAAAGTCTTGTTCTTAGCCTTACTCACCCAACCTGGAAAACATTACAGCCAATTCTATTTGTTATAGTATATCGAGCTCCTGGTCCTTACTCAGAATTTTTATCTGAATTTGCAGAATTTGCATCAGGCTTGATCCTTAAAACAGATAAAGTAATTATTGTAGGTGATTTTAATATTCATGTGGACAACCACAATGATAGTCTTAGTGCTGCGTTCATCTCTTTGTTAGAATCAATTGGCTTCTGTCAGAGTGTAAATAAACCGACTCATTGTCTGAACCACACTCTTGATCTTGTTCTCTCATATGGCATTGAAATTGACCATCTAATAGTCTTTCCACAGAATCCTCTTCTATCTGACCATTTTTTAATAACCTTTGAGTTCATTTTACTGGACTATAAGCCTTTTGGCAAATACTCCTACAGCAGATGTTTATCTGACAGTGCTGTAGCCAAATTTAAGGAAGTGATTCCTTCAGTATTGAATTCAATGCCATGTCTCAATGTAGCAGAGAACTTGTCTGCTTCCTTTAGCCCCTCACAAATAGAACGTCTTGTTGATAGTACTACGGACTCATTACGGACTACTCTCGACTCTATAGCACCTCTGAAAAAGAAGACAATTAAACAAAGGAGGTTAGCACCATGGTATAGCCAGCAGACTCGCAACTTAAAGCAAGAGGCACGAAAATCTGAACGCAAATGGCGTGCCACTAAGCTGGAAGACTTTCGTTTAATCTGGCAAGATAATCTTAAAACATACAGGAAGGCTCTCCGTAGTGCCAGAGCAGTCTATTACTCTTCACTAATCGAGGAAAATAAGAATAACCCCAGGTTTCTGTTCAGCACTGTAGCCAGGCTAACAGAGAGCCACAGCTCAATTGAGCCATCTATTCCTTTAGGTCTAAGTAGTAATGACTTCATGAGCTTCTTTAATGATAAAATTATAACTATTAGAGACAAAATTCATCACCTCTTGCCCTCAACAGGTACCGATCTGCATTCTTACACAGCAAGTTTGGAAACAGCTGTAAAACCTGATATATATTTAGACTGTTTTTCTCCCATCGACCTTCATCAAATTACTTCAGTAATTTCTTCATCTAAGCCGTCAACCTGTCTCTTAGACCCCATCCCAACCAGGCTGCTCAAGGACGTTTTACCTCTAGTTAGCCCTTCTTTATTGGATATGATTAATCTGTCTCTATTATCAGGATATGTACCACAGTCTTTTAAAGTAGCTGTAATTAAACCTCTTCTTAAAAAGCCCACTCTAGATCCAGAGGTTTTAGCCAATTACAGACCGATATCAAACCTTCCCTTTCTCTCTAAGATACTTGAGAAAGCTGTAGCCAATCAGCTGTGTGACTTTCTCCATGAGAACAGTTTATTCGAGGATTTCCAGTCAGGATTTAGAGTGCATCATAGCACAGAGACCGCACTAGTCAAAGTTACAAATGACCTCCTAATGGCATCAGACAAAGGACTCATCTCTGTACTTGTCCTGTTAGATCTTAGTGCCGCATTTGACACCATTGACCATCAAATTCTTTTACAGAGACTGGAACATCAAATTGGCATCAAAGGAACCGCCCTAAGCTGGTTTAAATCGTACTTTTTAGATCGATCTCAGTTTGTTCATGTCAATGATGAATCCTCCATGCATACCAAAGTTTGTCATGGAGTTCCACAAGGTTCTGTGCTTGGACCACTTCTATTCAGTTTATATATGCTTCCTCTAGGGAACATTATTAGGAATCACTCCATTAATTTTCATTGTTATGCTGATGACACCCAATTATATTTATCGATCAAGCCTGATGAAACCAATCAGTTAACTAAACTCCAAGCGTGCCTTAAGGATATAAAAAGTTGGATGACCTACAATTTTCTGATGTTAAATTCAGACAAAACTGAAGTTCTTGTAATTGGACCCAAGAACCTCAGAAACTCTCTTTCTAGAGACTTAGTTACTTTAGACGAGATCACCCTGGCCTCCAGCTCCACCGTAAAGAATCTTGGAGTTGTTTTTGATCAGGATTTGTCCTTTAATGTCCACATAAAACAAATTTCGAGGACTGCTTTCTTCCACTTACGTAACATCGCCAAAATCAGACGCATCGTATCTCAAGCGGATGCAGAAAAACTAGTCCATGCATTTGTCACTTCTAGGCTGGACTATTGTAACTCTTTGTTATCAGGCTGCTCCAGTAAGTCTCTTAGGGCTTTGCAGCTAATTCAGAATGCTGCTGCACGTGTTCTGACAGGAACCAAGATCAGAGATCACATCTCTCCCATTTTGGCTTCTTTGCATTGGCTACCTGTTAAATCTAGAATAGAATTTAAAATTCTTCTCCTTACATACAAAGCTCTTCATGGTCAGGCACCATCATATCTAAAAGAGCTCATAGTACCTTACTACCCCTCTAGAACACTGCGCTCTCAGAATGCTGGGTTCCTTGTGGTTCCTATAGTTTCCAAAAGTAGACTGGGAGCCAGAGCTTTCAGCTACCAAGCTCCTCTTCTGTGGAACAAACTACCATTTTGGGTTCGGGAGGCAGACACGGTCAACACTTTTAAGAGTAGACTTAAGACTTTCCTTTTTGATAGAGCTTATAGTTAGGGCTGGCTCAGGTCATCCCTTAGTTATGCTGCTATAGGACTAGACTGCCGGGGGACTCCCTCTCCCTCCTTCTCTCTCTGTCTCTCTCTCTCAGGGTTATGCCTAGTCCGGCACGGTACTGGTTGAAGATGTAGTCACATCTCCCTTTACTGAAAACTCTACTCAAATCTTTCTCTCTCTCTCTCTCTCTCTCTCTCTCTCTCTCTCTCTCTCTCTGCTCTCTCTCTCTCTCCCCATCACCATCACCATCACCATCTGTAAACATGCATGTCTCATTAATGCATGTTAACGCATGTTACTAACTAAACTTCTTCCCCGGAGTTTCTGTGCTCTCTCGTCCGGCAGGTTCTCGTGGATCGTGGCTGCTGCTGTGGTCCTGCACGACGTCCTCTACTTATATTATTACTGTCATTATTGTTACCATATCTCTGTGTACTGTATACTGTAATCATTTTATCATTCATTGTAATTGTACAATATGTCTCTGTTGATTTGTTCTGTACATGTGACATCTATTGCACGTCTGTCCGTCCTGGGAGAGTGATCCCTCCTCTGTGGCTCTTCCTGAGGTTTCTTCCACCTTTTTTCCCTGTTAAAAGGGTTTTTTGTGGGCAAGTTTTTCCTCACTCGAACCGAGGGTCTAAGGACAGAGGGTGTCACAGATTGTACAGATTGTAAAGCCCGCTGAGGCAAACGTGTTTTGTGAATTTGGGCTATACAAATAAAATTTGATTTGATTTGATTTGATCCAGTATTCCCTAACAAAAAAAAAAAAAAAAAAAAGATAGCAGACAGAATTTCCAATGAAGATGTATACTTTGACATTGAGTTGTCTTTGGTTAGACAACTGGTTACTCTGCTTCTGCTTCATTTCACAGATTACTGTGGATTTATATTGTTCTGTTCGTGCTGGGTTGGCCTGGTGGCCTAAGGGTTAAGGTGCTCACCATAAACAGCAGTGTCATTGGTTTATGTCCAGCTGGAGACCTGTGTTGCTTGTCATCCCCCGTCTCTTTCTTGCCCACATTTTAGCTTGGCTTTGACTCTGTCACTTCTTGATTGCACTGGGCACAACACTACATTTCAGAAGTGTCCGCTGTGGCCCCACGGAGAATACGCAGCACATAGCTGGCAGGAAGTCAGACACAGAAATGGCCATTTTTCAAAATAAAACACTGCGCAGATTTCAGATCGTAAAAACAGATGAAAGGGAAACAATTTAATGGTGAAACCTACTTACCCTTTGTGGAGGCACAAGAAAATATCATCAAATCAAGTTTTATGTCAGGGAAAATGCATGGAGGACATCCCAAAACGCCCTGTCTGTGTTTTAAATTACTTGTTTAGCCTCAGCTTTGATGTGCCACAGGGAAAATGTACATAGACATTTATTTATCTGAATAATATATACATGAATTACCCTCCAACACAGTTTATTAAGAGCAAATAAATAAATAAATATATATATAGTTCATTATTACTCAGCAAAAATGACAAAAAGAGGAAATGTAAGCAAGCAGCAGATGTTGAAAGAGCTAAATGTTTGATGAAAGGTATTACTCTGAAAGACCACATAAAGACTGAAGAATTGACGAATGCAAATGGATGGTATTAGCAGCACAGAGTTAAAGTCACTACTGCCAGTGCATCCATGTGCAATCCATGTGTCACACTGACCCTCGTTTGCTGACATAACTGTTTAGGTGGACTCCATCCCCTAAAGCCCTGGGTTGCAAAACACAAGACACCCCTCACTACCTTTTTTTTTGTTAAAGTCTACTATTAAAAAAACAAACAAACAAACAAACAAACAAAAAAAGCTGTTGCTAGGTAACGATCGAATCACCTGAAGTAAACACACAGATCCGTAGCCGGTGGAAAGTACTTGCTCAGGCACTGATTGAGGGCGAAAGGCTTCTCCCAAATAGTAGGCTGGATAAAGGGAAGTGGATATCCATATGGGTACATAAGACCCTCAGAAAGAGGAGAAATCACAGGGAGTAGCCTACCACCAGCTGGTCAAGGAGCTTCACCCGGATGATGGTCGGTTCAAGGTTTATTTTAGGATTAGTTGGGGACAATCTCTCAAATCAGAAATATCAAGCGCCTCACTAACTTACCTCCAAATCTACTGCTTTCTGTTCAAATCGCGGTAACTACAACTGGTAAAATTAATATAGCTCCAGGTAACTGTCGTTACTCTCATTTTATCTGATTGGACACCGGGTTGGTCTGAGTTGAAGTTATCGCATAGTGCTTAGCAATGCAAAAGCAGGATGCAAGCTGATTCCACAATATTATGGAATCTGGAATTGCTTAGACAGATCTGCAGAAGAACAAACTATCCATCCATTTTCAATAACTGCTTGTCCTCATCAGGGTTACAGCGGGCTGGATCCAATCCCAGCTGACATTGGGCGAGAGGCGGGGTATACCCTGGACCAGATCATCACAGGGCACATAGAGACAAACAACCATTCACACTCACAGTCACCAATTAACCTTTTAACTGCTTGTCTTTTGACTGTGGGAGAAGGCCGGAGTACCCGGAAGAACCCATACCACTGCACCACAATGGACGCACTTGAATGTAAATTCAAATCTGGACACAAGTACAAGTACAGTCTGCAATTACTGATATATTAACTCACCTCCTATTGTTTTGTTGTTTGTATTTAATGTACCCATGACTCCTACTTTTAGCCATGACTAGATTATTCTGGTGCAATAAAGTAAAGTAATAAAGTAAACTGTCATCTCTCCACTGTCAGCTAAAAGCATAAAATGCCCCAAAAATAATCATTAAGTGGTTAATTAAAACCTGTCAGTTCTGGACTAATATCTCTCTTTCCATGGATAATATGCAAAATAAAACAACAACTGAAGAAAAACCCTCATATGTATAAATGTAGGCTACTTGAGGGAAGGATATAAAAGCTCCTCCAGGACCAGAAGTACACAGAAGGAAAAATTGTTTTGTGTTCGGTGCCTTTTGTATTGTAATAACAGAAAAAAAAAGAGAAATGTTTAATCTGAATCTGGTGTTTCATCTGGAAAACACAACCTCCATAAAAAAGACTATTCAAACATCAAATCACAATAATGAAGGCAAAGTGTTGCTGAGACATCCTCACGTTCATTTAGGTTTATTTTCTGCACATTCCTCCCTCAGAGTGCTCTTTTTTCTCTGGTTGTGTTTGTTCATCATCCGGGCTGAGAACAGTCTAGTGATGAAGTACGTCGCCTCTAGAGTCGCGCAAGGATGTGGAAATGTGGAACTGAATCCCTGCAGAGTCAAGAGGAGCTGAACGCACAGAGAGAGGAATCTAAAACACACAAGGAGGAATGAAAGAGGCGTCTAACGTACACAATATTTGTGGGATTATATTATGGAATCATTGGAAACTTTATTAGATGAGGAGAATACTACTGAACTGAATCTCTGCAGAGGCTAAACATATTGTGCATGCAGGTGAATGTATTCACTGGAGCGATAAATGATGAAAATAAAAAATAAAAATATAGGTATGTGATGAGTCAACGTGGTTTCATGCAAATGCCAACTCAAAGAAAGCATTTTACAGTCACAAGGCAGCTGTTTGACTTTGTTAAACCAACATTGTTCAACTTTTCCACCATAAAATGACACTCAACTGATCAGCTGAAGGGTGGTCATTTGTATGTCTGTTCTCGAACTGTATGTATCTTTGTGCTTTTCAGCACTGAGTCACAGTGGTGAGGCTGAATCATATTTTATGGAAAAAATATTTTCTGGTTATTTCTCTGATGTCCTCTGGCTGCTGCGCATCAACTCTTAGTGAACTAGCCTTGGTGAAATCTGATAGATAGTAAACTGCTGCAAGCTATAGCTACTGTTAGCTAATGTTTTCTCAGTTTGCTAGCCAGGCTGCCCGGACTATGAACTCCAGGCACCAGGCAAGTGTTACTGTTTGTCCATTCTTTTTACTGTCATTGGTACCTAGCCTGAGTGATGTTACCCATAGGTTTCCAAAGCTAATCTAATTATCAGCAAAGACTTGGATCATTGGCGGACCTCAGGCGGGCCGAATGATGCCTGGGTGCTCTAATAAGCCATCCGTAACACATCCGGCACTTACCTGTCAATCAAGTAGCGACACCTTCAGTACAGCTGTCATAAACAGGGAAATGAGCTGTAGAGAACAAAACTGTTTTTTGTACCAGGCTGTAAACATGTTTATTTCTGCTGTAAAGTTGGACATTTTAATACAGGCACTTATGGAGACTGACTCACTTTTTAGCACTTCTGCATTGGCTTCATTTCCCAGCACCTGAGGTTGCCTCTTGGTTTGTACCACAGGGATTTTGGACCACCATTTTGGGGGTTTTCAGGCCAGTGGCATGGGGTAATGCTGACGGGGTTGGTGTTGTGCCAGAACTGGAGCTGGGCGAGTGGGTAATGAAATTAAGATCAGCAGCCTCAGTGGACATAGTGGCAGAGCCCAAAGAGGATGTTTAGTCGTTAGCGAGAGCTAACTTTAATTGTACTTGGTTGTCTTTGAACTTCTTACAGTAGGAGGAAAACAGTCCGTGCAGCTTCATTAAGTTTAAATATCCAGCTATCTCAATGAGAGTATAGATGCTGTGTCTGAGAGGATTGTGGTGTATAGTGTGATGTGTGATCAGGTGACAGTAAGGTAAAAACAACTTTTCATTTCTTTCAGCTGTCTGCGAAGTTTGTGTTATCTTTACTTGTTTGATATGATCAGCAATCAGGAAGCAGTTCTGAAATGGGAACAATTAAGGTGCAAGATTTCCCAAAGCAGCAAACTCAACCCAAATCAATTACTAATGTCCGAGTTACAACTGCCCAATTTCTTTAATTCTGGCAGACAATTATTTATTTATTTATTTTTAATTAGTCTTTCTGTTTGCTAATGATTGGAGAGACCTCTTTGGACTGACGAAATTCGACACAGTTTATGTCTGAATTGAAGTCCAACACAAACAAAATCACATTACTGCTTTTGAGTTGATTATATAAGTGTGATTATAACTGATAATTTTAATTTGCATTACCTTGGACTGCTGACATCAGTGGGTTTATTGCTGTGTTTGCCAGCTGACAAGCTTTTTGCAGTTTGTAATGCCAAGTGGGAGACATCGGAGCCAAAAAAAATTCCCACACATCCTCTTTGTAATTAGCACTAGGAGGCTGACATGCCCATTTTTTCCCAGTTGGCTGCTCATATTTATGGTAAATTTAATATGACGTGAATGCGGTATTAACATAAGAGTGAAGATGTCAGCAGAGAAACTAGACTTATGCCAGGTCCCTTCAATTGAAGTTCTTAATGGGATTTTTAGGCTGTAATCTGCTTCAGAATTCTTGAGCGCTGACATACCTCTGTCAATTATAGATGCCATTTTAGTCTGCTCCTGGGGTTCAGAAAAGACTTCCCCTTGTATCATAACATGCAAAGGAAAGTCCATCCAATTTCACATTCTGTATCTTTATCAGATAAACTGACCAGAAATAAGAACAGGATGTAATGTAGGTCTACTCACAAAACATACTTTAATTCAGTGATTGAATGCATGTGTGTGGTAATTCTGTGGTCCTGTGCACCTGTCACCAAAACTTTGGGCTGTGCTAGAACATTTATGAATGTTCAACCGAGACGTAGCATAGCTTCAAAAGGATTTAATGCTACAATGGCAGAAGAATACACATTGCAAAGCAGTTTATTTCAATATATACTTGAATAAGCACGAGCAATAGTCCAGTGAAGCTATTTAGAGGACAAATATTTGAAAAATCTAGTCAAGTAGCTGGAACGGAGTAATGGTGGCATGTCTCTGCCTACCTCTGGAAATGATGCATTTCAGTGTTTATGTGTATTCAGATGGGTAATTTAACAGGAGCAGCTTTTGTTACAAGGCAATAGACGGTGCCCCCTCTCCCTTCCTCCCTCTCTCCTACAATCTCTCCGCACATAAACACACACACGAGCCACACGCAAGTGCACACACATATTCACAAACACACTTTACTAGCTAGTTGTCCTTGATATGTCTCATAAAGGCAGGCGGAGGAGGCCAGGATAGTTTGAGGCAGTAAAAGCAGCCTGTGAAATCACATCGCATGTGAAGTCACAACAGATGGCTCCGACTGCTCCGTCCTCACTGAATGTGACACTGGAAAGACACTATGAACGTGAGCAGCACATTCTGCAGCTACGCTTCCCTGAGTGAGGACATGAAATCTTGTTAAAGACAAGACTGCATATTGAAAGCCACACTCAACAGCTGCTGATTGTGCTGTAAAGTAAAAAATTAGAATAACATTGAACAAATAAAAAAAATAAAATAATAACTAGACCCAGTAGGGGGCAGAATTAGTCCAGAAAAGGAAAATGAGAAAAGAGAAAGAAAAAGGAGGAAAAAAAATGTACTTGGCTACATAAGCAAGGCCAGAATGTCACATGGTATGCTACAACACACTGTCATGGCTTGAGTGCATGCAGTATGGATGCCATAGATATAGCCTGTCCAACTTATCTCCATGGTAACCTCATAAGTTTTCTTCAGACGCTCAAAAAGCATCTAAAACATACATTTCTCCTAATAAAGAGTAAGGGAGGGGAGGGGGCGGATGCTGACTGCATTGTTCAGTGGATCACAGCCATAATTGCTCCTGTGGATGGTTAGAAAAAAAAAAGAAAAATGTGGGATGGAGAAGACAAGGGATGGCTGAAATAACACAACAGAATCCACTTCACTCAATTATCTGAAGTGAATTAGCTCAGTCATCGCTATTCTGCAGCTGAATATGCATCAGGCAAATACCGGTTGTGGAGACAATGAGAGCACCTTAATGTTTTCAAGTGCCAGCGCCTTTCATCGATGTCTATATGGTCACAAATGAACAGCACTTAAACCCTCTAACTGAATCATATTTTAAGGCAAATCCTCGATCCTTCTGACTGAATGATATCTATTATATATATTTCATTAAATGAAATGTGGGAAATGGGTTGCAAATCTACAGAATTCTGCTGGTTCTTTTGATACAAACGTGCACACATAGTGAAAATCCATTCCTCCAGTACTGATAAGCTTACACGGTCCTGTCATGTCAATCAAAAAACTGAAAAGAGAGAGAGAGAGAAAAAGCATCAGACTGACATAAAAACAGTGCAGTCATTTCTGCGTTGGTATATTTTTCCAGTTTCTTGCCCTCAAGGACTAGACGAACTGTAAATAATAAAAAGGTGAAAGATGCTGGACTCATTGCCATTGACGGGGAAAAAAAACATAACAGTAATGGATGAGATCAGGTGTTTGTCCTGAAAGGTTGAGGTAAAAAGCTGTCCTTCGTACAGACATGACAGCGTAAGGTTGGACGTGAGAACTTTTTGAGGATAAATGAGGAAAGCAGAAGGACTTTGCGGACCTTCATCTTTGCTACAAGACCTCATTCACCTATTATTACCTCCATTTGATTACCGCCTCTCAACGTGCTTCTCGCTCCTCTCAGCTCAGTAACTCGAGCGAGGTAGTAAGAAGCAGAGAAAAAACTGCAGTCGATATTTCCTGTGAAATAACTTCAGAGAGACTTCGTTCACTTGCTTGTCTACTTTTTTTTTTTTTGATTTGATGAAAAGTCTAAAGGAGACAGAGGCTATTAATAATGCAATTCTATTTTTTACTTATTAAGCATCCACAAGCCATTTGGTGAGTTCATTTATGGCTCAAGAGTGACAGCAGGGAGACGGAGACAAGGACACACGTAAATGAAGAACCCGGAACAGTACACTCGCTTTAATGAAATGTTTATAATCCATATGCACATTTTCTGTGTTTCATTACAGCTCTCAAGGTCTCCTACACAATGCCACCCCCATTCGGCCTATTGTTTGTTTTCTTTCCCTCGTCTTTGTGCGCCTGGTGTGTGTGTGTGTGTGTGTGTGTGCGCGCGCGCTCTCACCCTTAAAAAAGGGTGTTTGTTACCTAACCATGCCTCTTTTAAACCCGAAGAAAATGCTTCCAAACACTAATGTATTTTTGACAGGAGGAAACTCAGCGAAAAAACAAAAACAAAACAAAAAAAGGAAACAAGAAGACAAAGTGGGAAACACATAACCTTCACACCTTGTCAGGGAGAATCCACCCTCCCTGCTAAAGTGTCTTTGAGCTAAACACTACCTTGCTTTATTGTAGATGATCCATAGCTTCAGCTACCCTGCAGAGGGACAAAGGAAGGAACCAATAAACTGTAGAAGTATTATAATTCTAAAAAGTATGACAAAAAATATGTTTGCTCATGCAGTAACTTTCCTGACTTGCTACCTTTCTTTAGTGAAAACTTGCCTTGGGACTATTTTTAGAATATGAACCACTAGATGTTTAGTTTAGTACACCAATGAAAACTGTACAAGCAACAATGTTTAATGCCTTTTGCGTATGGATCAACTAAAGATAAGATAAGATAAGATGAGATGAGATGAGATGAGATAAGCTAAGATGAACTCATGCTGGTGTTAAAGAGTCTGACAGCTATTGGCATGAAGGACCTGTGGTAGTTCTCCTTCTTACATGGTGGGAGTAGCAGTCTGGTGCTGAAGGAGCTGTTTAAGGCCTCCATAGTCTCATGCAGGAGGTGAGAGGAGTTGTTCATGATGTATGTCAGCTTTGTTAACATCTTCCTCTCCCCCACTTCCTCTATGGAGTCTAGGGGACAGTCCAGGACAGAGCTGGACCTCTTGACCAGTTTGTTGAGTCTTTTTCTGTCTCTCTCCGTGCTTCCCTGCTTCCGTGCTCCATGTTTTTAGACAGTTTGTGCATTTGTAGGTGATTAGTTTTGGGGAACATTTTGGTTTTAATCTCATTAGCTGTCAGCCTGACATGTGTCAACAATCTACAACACAAACTACAAGAAGACAAGCTTGTTTTGATGGAGCTAAGCAGCAGCAGCAGCAGCAGCAGCAGCAGCAGCAGCAGCGGAATTGTTACTCTGAGATGGGAAAGCCAAATGCAAAGTGCACACCGTGTGTGTTTATACTGGATTGACCATTATATGTTTTCTTACTTTATTTACCATTGCACACAGCAGCGTGAAATATATTTCCCAGTTGTTGTAATCATTTCCAAGAATATTAAATCATTTCTAGAATCAACTCTCATAATCTAAGAGTCGTGGAGCACTATTGCTTTATCTTGCCTTTAATCCATGCATGGTCTAATCCCAATTAACAGTCTTACAACACTTGGTTTGATAAAATCAGTGGTAGTGATTTTCATGTGGTACAGCGAGTGATTAAATAGACCCTCTCTATATGTAGGGCTGATCACACTACATTCTACTGTTCCATCTCTGTCAACTCTTGAAGTTGTGAACCCCAAAAGACAAATGCATGTGTAAGTGAGTGAGATGATAGACTTGCTGCCTTGGGGCAAAGTGTCTTCAAGTTCCTCTTGTTTGCAAAACCTTTTTGTGAGAGAAATATCTTTCAACCAGAGAAGGATATTACACTGCAACTGCAAGACAAAAACACTTACATGTGTGCCCACACACCACACATACACACACACACACACACACACACACACACACACACACACACACACACACACACACGGCTGACTTCATAGACTTATTTCTGCCTTTTGGGATTCAATTAAAGAAACTTAAATGATACTGGGATGACTGCTTCATAGCCTCATGGACTGAGCTTTAAACATCTCCTCTTCTTCCCTATTATACTTCATTACAGTAATAACACATTGCCTCAAGAGGGGGGATGGGGTGGCATACAGGAACGATGGAAACAGGGAGCAAACATGCTTAAGATATCGGGGGAAGATGATTAACTAGCTCATAAACAAAACCGTTTGAAGTAAGCACTTGATTGTTGGTTGCATCATGAGCAACTCAAGCTTCCCAAAGGCAAATGAGGCTGCCGTCATAGCAAAAATACATGAAAAAAGGTAAAATGTCAAACATACATCACAGTTTGCTCTTGTCTCATCACGCCTTGGGACATAAAAATCCCTTTTGTTCTCTAAAGTATTAGCATTGCTTCATAGCTGGATACACTACCAAGCACTAACCCAACCAACAAGAATTCAATGAAAATATTATCACTTTTGTACATCATTATCTAAAGTACTGAACTGAGATTCCTGTTTTTGTAGAACCCTGGAGAAGGTAAGCGTCTCTTTATTTAATGTGAGACTATCTCTCTATTAGTGAAGGACAAGAGCAGAGAGATGAAATGAAGGCATAAAAGAAAGACAGCTTTATAACAACGCTGCTACTTACCCCCCCCCCATCCTGTCTTTCAACTTTCGATTCCCCTGGTTCTTTTGTAATGAAGTTATCCCACAGCAGAGTTCTCCTCAACCCAAGCTGTCTTAAGACTGAGGAGGGATGGAGGGAGCAACGGAATCACAGAGAGGAATACGTATCAAAGACAACAACGAGTAAAGAAGCCTGGGAAGAAGTGAAGGGGGTAGGGAATAAGGGACCAGGCAGTGATGGAAGTAGAGATGTGACAAAGTGCAAGAATTTAAAACATTCACTCCAGCTGCTTAACTTTAATCACTGTGACACATTCAACTTTTCAAGTGAACGAATGCTTATCAATAGCACATAGCAAAGACACCTGCATAAAAATACACTTTTTCGCACAATTATTGACATTAATGTCACCATTTCACATTATTATGTAAAGTTATGCCACAGAGTGCTAAGAAATGTCATTTCCTCTAGGCTAAAATATTGAAAAAAAATCACGTGTTATCACATGATATTTACATTTTTCTTGAGTATGCATTTCACAGATAAAGCAGTGTTAAGTAAGGATGCTGTGGGCACTATTCTGTAAGCGAGCCAGCATCCTCTTTATTCTCTTTGCCTCTATCACTACGTAGAGACCGGCTGCTGAGTGGGTACTGCTTACCTGGCTCCGGTTCTGGCATGACATGGGCTCCACGCCCCGGATCTGAAAACCTCGTCTTCCCAGTAGTCCAAAATGTCTTAAACACTGAGCTAACTTAACTAACAGCAGCCCATGTCACTGATACAGTTCATATCATTTTACTTTACTGCCCATCAGGGAACTCTGTAAATCAGAGAGTTGAAACAGAGCAGCTGGAGGATATCAGAAGAAAAACCAGAAAACATTTTCTCCATAAAATATGATCCAGTTTCACCGAAATCAGTGAAATAGTTGGTTGTGTGTGACTTAGTGCCGTAAAGCATTATGTATTTCTCCCAGGTGATTGTACTGAGCACTAAATTGCATAATGCAAGAACAGATGTATGAGACACAGAGCAGGAATTCTAGAGACATACACCTGATTACAAGTCAGTGTAGCATCAAAATGATTTAAAACCCGGTATTTTATGGTATAGAAAAGTTATACGATTCTTCACTCAGTGACAAGTAAATCACAAAACAATAAAGGACCTACAGACAGAAGTTGTAAACTGCTGTCAGCCTGTCTGACACTCTGTCACTGCAAAATGAACTTTTTGAAATGACTGCCATGAGTGGAACAGTACAATACTGTATCAACATTTCCTCCAGTACAGTATGGAGCCACTCAAAATCAAAAATTCAAAGGGGTCATTTTTATATAATACATTCAGTGATAGAATACTTTAGAGCTATTTAAAACTCTTACTTTTACACATAATTGCACCTATTGTGCAACTTTTCAGACTTTATGTAGTTCACTTTAATGGTCATCAAATAGATGAAGGTGAGGACATACCATTCTACAGCAATGTGCCACCTGGCATCGTGGAAATAACATCCCTATTGTCTACCAAAACATTGCTCAGGTCAGCAGACTCTGTTCAGTTGTCAGGAAATTATAATTAAGATAACCTTCCCCTCCAACACATGGAGCTGGAGTGGTGAGGTTTGTCCCTCTTGGAAGCTGGGACCTTGTGGTAGCAGGGTGGAGGAAGAGGAGGATGAGGCAGTGGAGGAGGGGTGAATCCTTGCTCCTAGCCAACTGGCGTGGTGATTGACTGGTTGGGGTGCTGGCTAACAGGCAGGGAGCCCAAACTCACATATGGAGCCGGCCTCTTAGAAGGTGTTAGTTGGGTGACAGGCACCCAGGGTTACTTGGAATTCACATCCCGTCACGGAATGATCCTATGTGGGGACTTCCTCTACTCGAGCGGCTTCACGTGACTGCCTAAACAGACCCACAGACTGACTCATCCAAGTAAGTCCCTATGCAGTGTTGTGGCACCACTGCGCATTCCCCCACTCCGGGAGACTGCTGCATAGTAGGGAATGTAAAGAATGTAATCAGTAGCGAACCTGATCTCGTCGAATAGGGCAGTCAGAGCACACTCAGGGGGGGTCTGTCCCCTAAAATCTACAGAAGCTTAATATATCTTCGGTTGCTTTGGTTGTATGTGAGAAAACTTCTTTCCCACTCTTCTCATCTGCTGCTCACCTCTGCTTTTTTCCACCTCCTACACCTCATGGGCAAAGTCATTAAATGATGCACCAGAGAAGCTTGAGGAAGTTGCAGAGAGAGGGGGAGCTTAGTCAGTCACAAGGACTACATGCTGCCTGATTTATAGAGACTCTTTTTTCCTCATTGCTGCTTACATTTATTCGAACGTTGGCTTTGTTTGAAATGATGTCCGAGCTCCATTTATTGAGGGCGATGCTATCACCATACACCTTCATCTTCCTTGTTTTTTGTGTCATTCCCTTTCCTGTTTGCTCTCAGTAAAGAGCTCCAATTAAAATATTACCATCCTTGTGGCATTCATCCTGAGGCTCAGTATAATACAAACACACAATGACACACACACACAAACAGTGTATAATGTAAGCACAGGCATGTACACAGAAAGAGTCATGTTGTTGGCTGCTTTTCATAAAGATGGAGAAAAACACACGCACACATTCATGCAAACAGACGTGGTGTGAGCAGTCAGAAGTGATTAAAGTCTCCTTAATTGCACTCTAAAATGGTTCTTTGCTTTGCTTTGCTTTGCCACAAAGCCTTTTTACTGTTATTGCTGAAGAAGCAAGTTCTGCCCCAAGGTGTTTGATTCCCTCTCTCTTTTTTATGCTCGCCTTTAAAACGTAATGAAACAAAACATTTGTACAAAACTGTAGTTTTTAGGGCAGCTTGGTGAAACAATGCAATTACTGCTAATACAATTTGGTGTCCAACACTAACAACACCTTCGCTTAACTGCGAAACTTGACAAACCAAGGACAAGTTTGAAGTGAAGCGGAAAGTCAGAAAGTCAAAGTCAAAACAAAAACTGCCACGTCGCAGCAATCATGTAATTTATTGTGTTCTTTGATTGTCACAGAATATGAATTGCCATTGTTCTGTTGAGGGTATTATAAGCTGTGTTCGCTGCACATTAAGACACACAGACAGATGTAACTACTACATATAGTGTCTGGATATAGACAGATACATATATGCACACAAATGCAGATAAATTTTGTCCAAGTAACAAAAAAAACACACAGAGACAGAAAAGCGTGAGTGCAGAGGGAAAATGTTTGACAGACAGAATCATTGTGGTTCTATTCACTTTCTCTAAGGCAGTTATTTAAAAAGCCCAAGGCTGTGAAAGGCTCAAGGTTGCTACAGTGACGCTACAATGGGTGGTGATTGATCAAAATGACTGCTCTAAATTGTATAATGAGTGTGAGGTGATGGGATCATGATCATGGTAAAAAAGAGCAGACAGCGCTTGATTTTCTACTCTGGGAGCTTATCACTTCAAGTCATATCAACCACTGTAGCAGCAAAATCCCTCCACTCATATCAGAAGTGTTTACAGTGATGGAGACACGGAAGGAGGAGAGACAGACAGGCAGAGACTGATGCATGTGTGTACATGGACATACAGTATGTAATGGCTGATTACCACAGTTGTTGATATACTTCCTGATTGTGATTGAATGATATTGTGATTATCCAGTACTTTCTTTATGTGCAAAACAAAATCATGTTTCTTTGTGGCGTTTGTTGTAGTCTGATGTTACAGTGCATTTTAGAATTAAAAAGACCAAAATCTAATGTTAGGGACAGTCTTTTGCAAAAGATTTGCATGCACTGCATGTAATGGTGGCAAAAAGAGGTTAGGCAAATGTTTGCGATTGGTTGTATCCAAACAGCATCCTCTGTGGCTCGCTACATAACATTTTAATCTCCATAAGTGCCAGTATTAAAATGTCCAACTTCACAGACGAAATAAATAACTTCACAGCATGGTACAATAAACAGTTTTGGTCTCTATAGCTAATTTCCCCGTTCATGACAACTGTACTGAGGGTGAATTTTTATAGAACTCATCTGTTCAAATTATATTAAGGCTTAAAGTTATGCAGAATTAACAGCATGGTCGCTTTGATTGACAGGTGGGTGCCATTACGTATGGTTTGTTTGAGCACCCAGGCATCATTCGGCCTGCCTTCGATCCGCCAATGACCCACGTCTTTGCTGATTATTAGATTAGCCGCGAGGTGGAAGGGGCAGTACATCCAACATGGCGTCGGCAAGCGCCACATATTTTCAGCTTTACAACAGCGCTTCGAAAACCTATGGGTGACGTCATTATTCATGCGCTGATCATTCTTTATACTCATTGGTTGTATCATTAAGCCATGAACAATGTTACCTTGTAATCTTCATAACTTCTGTCTATGGATGGTTGGATAGTTACAAAACATATGTGAATATTTGGGTACAGTATAGAGCTGTGGCAATGAGAATTCATCCAGAGCTTCACCTTCATAAGGTCAGAAAAATCAACATATTCTTTCAACACTAATTTGTTTTGTAGCTGATCTACTTTGAGACTAGCTTTGAAGCAACTTTGCTTTGCTACCTCATTTCTAGTGGTTTTAGTTTGACCGGAGCTGCTCTGTTGTTTTGATTCAAACATCTATATTAGACACGGCCATGATAGCCAGAGAAATTAATTGTAAAACTGATGTGCTGTTAATATGCAACAATTACCGTGTTGCACAAAGTCTTAAATGATAGTCTTTGTCTTCTACATCCCATTACTCTGGTAATTGTGAGTCTGAATTAACACTATCTGATAGACAGTTGAGATGGAGCCAGAGTAAGTACATGGAGGAAGAGTGAGTGAATAAGAGATTAGAACAGATTCAGAGTGAATGCTAGTGAAATAAAAATAGACAGAATAATAGAAAGCAGCCAAAGATAGAAATTGAGAGTGAATAGGTAGACAGCCAAAGATTGTCAGACTAAAACAGAGGGTTATAATGTAAATATAGGTGGCAAGGGAAGATATAGGGAGAGTATGAGACAAATGAGACCAAATACTGTAACGACAGAATGCTACAAGCATATGTGAGAAACAGAGAGAGAGAACGAGGAAGGAAACAGAGAGGCAACCAACGCATGAGGCACTTTCCCTCCCCTGTTGGGTGAAGAGACCAGTGTAAATGAGATCGACTCATTTCCAACACATAGACACATCCACCCACCCCCATCTGTCTTTGACAAACACACCCTCATACACACACACACACGAGCACATGCAGAGACACAGAGACACAAACACACAAGCACCAGCAACCGGAGATGAAAGGAATCAATAGATTATAAGCAGACATCTGAAGAGTCCAGTCTTCTACCGGGAGGATCAACCATAATTGGTCCAGACAAACAGCCAAAGGACAACAACAATAACAAAGCCTCAACACACGCCGAATGCAACAATTAATAAATCAGAACAGGAATAGCAATTTAAGCCTATGAACAAATATCGACGGGGCTTTGAACACATCTCCATTATTCGTGGCCTATTGTTGTCATCTGCCAGTTTCAGAGACCGTATTTGCATCAACATTTGCATACCTAAATGAGTGATCATTTGCTTTTTCTGGTTTGCAGCTCGTTAGGACGTTTTTAAACAATTACATGGTTTAGCTTTCATATCAGGCTGAACGGTGGTGATTAAAATTGGACTTAACTCTTTCCTGAGCCCTTAATAATCAAACACTGTATGGCGATGCTTATGTCCACAGTGTGTGTGTTTGTGTGTCACCTCTGGCAGATGAAGAGATGGAAGCTCCACTGCACAAGTATCTGGTCCATCTAATTGATTTAGTCCATCGGTAGTCTTACTAGAGGCGTGACTGAGGACCACGTCTATCAGCACAGTCAGGTATGGAAGCTCAGATCAATCTTTAGCTCTTCATGAACGCCAAAACTACTGAATTAGGGAAAACCGGAGGGTGCTGTAGTGTGTGTGTGTGTTTCAATATGTGTTTGTGTGTACACAAATAAAACAATGAGACAACACTGGTTGTCATGGCCACGGCCGTGCCTCATTTTTTTTTTCCTTCCCTTTTCTTCCCCTGTCCGCATTTGGGTTCAGCCTTACTAAACCGTGACAGTAGATCCAGCCAAACATGAACCCAGCAGATGAAGGTTCTTCTAATGAACTGTATGACTTAATTAATGACCTCATTTGCCTCGATATGTGGAGGATGCCATTATTGATAATCAATAGAGGCAGTCCGGTTGTCTTTCACACAGGAAAGTGCCATCAAAGCCTTCCTCAGCACCCACAAGCCTCAGTCCCAGGTTTCCAGTTTTCAGACCTGGCCTGCTTGCTCCCAACATGCTAGCTACTGGCATGATAGCCTCCAATCCACACCCTGGCCTGTTAGTGCTCAGAATGTCATCCATAATCCTGTACTCTGTTCAACTGGGCTTGGGGTTGTGGCCTGTAGGTCTGCCTGTCCTGAGCCAACTAGCCCACTACCCGTCTGTCCAGACCCTGTATTCCGAGTTTCACTGAAGAGCCTCCTTTCTGGGCTTCCAATGAGGCTGAAGCTCCCTGTTGTCCAGTTCCATCTTGTCCAGCTCCTAGATGTCCTTTCTGCCAGACCTTGCTCCGGAGCCAGACAGCGGCAAGAGTGCTGGCTGCCAGCCACTAACCCAGCCAGCTAGCCTTTAGTCTGTTCCTGGTTCCCAGCCGGCTAGACTTCAGTCTGCTCCTGTTCCCAAGCCAACTACCCGCCTGTCTCTTCCTGTTCCCTAGCCGGCTAGCCTCCTGCCTCTCTCTATGAATTGTAGCTTTCCGAGATGTTGATCCCTTCTGCTACCCACACCATGATCAACGCTCAACCAGATCCTGTGTTGGCCATCCCCGCCAATGTCTGGTCAGTTCCTCTGTTGGAGGTCTCAGCCGACATCCAGTCTGTTCACCCACTGAGGTCCTGAGCATTCTCTCAGGCCTCTTGCCTCATCGAGTTAGTTAGTTAGCCTGCCTTCATACATATCCAGTTTTCTGAGATTTACACCTGTTTTCTTTATTTCAGGATAATCTGCTTGCCTTCCTGTCTCACCATCCTCCAAGTCCATCAGCCAGCTCTTATGCCTGGTATTCCCTCTGCCAAGCCTCCACCCATATTTCTTCTGCTCGCAGCCAGCCACATCTCTCTATTCCTGCCGGTAAAATAAAACCTTTCCTGTCTGCCCTGTGTCTCCATTTAGATTCAGCCTTATTAAACCCTGACGGTGACAGTGTTAATTATTGTTATTATTATAATTTACTTTGTATTATACATTTTCAAACCAGTGAGGTTTGATTTTTGTAAAACCTTCTAGAAAAGGCCATTATTGTGAGATGAGACAAATGCACAAGGCCAGAGAAATCCCACAATGCAGAAGCAATTCATCAAGAAAAAACAAATTCTGTTCTTATAGTACTTCCATGACCTAAATCAGGAAACAAAAATGAGTCTCCAAAGTAAAATAAGTAACTCTAGTTTTAATATGGTAATATTTAACTAAACATTATCTTATTGTTTAAAAGAAAAAAAGAAAAGTGAACTTTAAACTACAGAAGCAATAAAAGAACAAAACAGGAAGAGCCAGAATAAAGTTTAGACTAGAGATACTAAGAATATTGCATGTCCACAAAGTCAGTGCCTCATTCATTTTCAATGGAGCTGCTCAAGGCTGTGCTTTGATATGACATTACAGATTAGACTCTCCTGTTTTTTGGCCTCCTTTCTCCCTTTGTGAGAGAGCTGTTCACGTTCACGGATGATTTACTGGAATGTCTTAAGTTGAGGGAATGACTCACAATGAACCCCTCAGTTGTTTGGATACTCACAGTGACATGACGGATTCACCCAAAGAGACTCTCACCCATACTTAATCAGCTTGCTCAGTCTCGGAATCACCTTTCTTAGATAATCTGAGTTCCCTACGAGGTGTTTTTCTTTTTTCAATTAGGAGCAGTGCAACTTGAAGCTGGTTAGTTGTGCTGAGCTGTGCTGATTTAGCAAAACAAATATACTAATCAATGAAAACCCACACAAATACTGTACACTGACATATATGAAAAAGCTGTAAATACAACCTATGGTATAGTAGGTTACATAACTGACTGGGATACTTTCAGATATGTAATTTTCAGGGGTGTGGGTGCATTATCAACCAATTTAAGAGAGTCAGTGTTTTTAATGATTTGTGTATCACATTGATTGTGAAAATATACTAAATTAAATCCTACTCATGAATTTGGTGTTGATGACTGGCTCTAAAGACTGTTGACAGTTTGGATCATCAAAATGTGACAGGTCACCGTAAACTATTGGTATGATACCTTGTAGTGCTGTCTGAGACCCTCCATCCCAAGGATATGGGACCATATATTCCAATAATGTTTATATGGTTTTATTTGACAGAGGAGGCTCTGCTCCCCAATGTGTCCAAGCAGCAGAGCAGGATTCAGCACAACAGAATCACAGTTTATTGAGATATGGGATAGGAATGCGCAAGACAAGAGATGAGGCAGTGGCGGCTTAGAAGGTTAGAGAAGCAAGCATGTGATGAGAAGGCTGCCACCTCTGAGGCGCCCTTGAGCCCTTAACCTCAACTGTTCCAGTGGAGCAGCTCAGTGTCCAGCAGGTCAGACTGGTTGAACTGGGCAGCATCCAGGTGTGAATGTGAAACTGTGTGAATGTGATCAGGGTATTTTTGGAAAAGGGAGCAGTGGAACTCCCCTCTGGATAAATAAAACTGAAAGAAAGGATGCCTGTTACAAACTGCAGGTTTCAAGTGCATTTTCCCTCCTTGCCACAAGGAGATCCATCTTCAGTTCAGTGTAGGTCAAAACATCCTACAGTATAAATAGAGGGCTGGACTCAACTTCTACCTCTTTGTCTCCAAATATTTCAAATCTGCCTGAGTGTTCCCAATTGCTTTACCATGCATCTTTGTTCATTACTCAGTGTAGGTAAGAATTTTTTTCATTACTTGATATAGTCATGCTTAACTGTTGACATCATGGTGCAATGATTTTGATTGATGTAGTTAAATATTACATTATGTTTAACAATCATTTGATATATTATATAGTATTTTAATTAACACATTTAACATGATTCGAAGAATAGATTTGATTTGTTGTGATTTGTCTTTCTTTGTCAGAACCATGGCAAGCATCCCCATGAACACTCACACCCTTCTTTGAGATAAACGAACGGAAACGGCAGCAAAGTGTCCTGGTGGTTTGTGGCTACAGTTAGAACTCTTTATATCCAGAACAATGTCGTTAACAAGTATGTTAGTACAAAATAGGACTGGAGAGTGGTTCAGTGGTGTAGAGAGAAATAATGTTTCAGGTGTTACGGCCGTGGCCGTCTCGCCCCGGTAATTTTCTTGTGCATAGTGTTTTTGTGTGCAAATCCAGGTGTGCTGCTCCCGTTTGCTGATTGGCCCCAACTGGAGGAGGCGGGGTCATATTCGGCAACACGTCACCGGGATGTGCAGGGCCGGGATTGGCGTAGCAGCCTCCACGCACCGCCAATCAGCGGGGCCCAATTGCCAGCGTCACGGGCATTTAAACCGGGGAGCGCCAAAGCATCCGGGCGGCTTTTGTTCTGTGTGTGTTGTGAGCTCGCCTCGATCTGAATTAAGAAAGACTTGTTTGGAAATTGTGGAGGTTGGTGGTGTGTTTGTTGGGACTGGGCTAGGGTTAGATTTTGTTGTTTTACTGATTTCACCCATAGGATTGCTCTTGTTAGACACACTAGTTTAGGGGTGCTGTTCCCTGACGTGTTTTTTGTTATGGCTAAATACATTAGATAGTGAGGTTTTTGTTTCTCGTTTTGTTTTACATAAGAATAGTTCAGGCTCTGTGTAGAGTTCTCTTTATGTTATATTTCTTTGTTACTTTGAACAGCACTCGCTCGCCCTTTGTTCCCTTTTGCCTCACCTCCTTTTGTTAAAAAACAATTTGACTTTTCATTTAATAAATACCTTTGTTTATTAACCATTTCCACCTGGTTTTATGTTACTTCCTTGTACCCCTTAAACTGGTCGTAACACAGGTTCGAAGGTATAACTCGTATAACTTTTGAAGATGATGTGATATAATTGAAATAAATACACAACAAAATAAACAAGTTTGACTTCATGACTGACTGATATTGTAGTCTGCTAATGGTGGAAATAAACAGTTTGCCTCCCACGACTGCAATGTGTAAATTATTTATTAAATGTGTGATGCAGAGTTCTTTTACAGTTGGTTTGAATTTCCTCTAGAGTGTTTACTGTCGTCTGTACGCTCATGTATCACCATGCACCCCGGTGAATTAATTATATGAAAGGAAGACCAAAGGGCAAACTGGTACCTAGTCAGATCTGATAATTCCATGTTATTTATGTAACAAAAGTGCTACAGCATCATAAAATATAAAAAAGAATATGTATGTAGGATCTACAAATTATATATTCTCCTTTCTAACCTACAACAACAGCTTTATTTTTCATATATGTTGCCAAGGCTATTATTGAACTGACACCTCTTCAGAGTGAAGAAATTCTGAAGAGCAAAATCAAAGAGAGATTTTCTTCTTTTGTGTTCTCATTTACTTTGAGAGCAATGTCTTATATGTATTGTATACGTGCCTATTTTATTTCTAAGTGATGAAAGCATAAATCTATGACTGAACAAACATCCTATCTGGGTTGGGTAGGTATTTATTTGCCTGTGTGGGAGCACTGTGGGCAGAAAATTAGGCCCTGTGTAAGCAGTCCATTGTGAGACATACGTTTTTAAGCTGTGTGACTTTTATTCATCTGTTGCCTAAAAGTTTTGATATCAGTAGGGCAAAGTTAGAAAATGCATTCAGACACCAAAATAGGTGTGCCACTATTGGCTGAGCTCTTCCCTAAGGTACACTAAAGCCAGTCCATTTTTTATACTCTACGAACTTTTGGTCACATTCATTGTACCATTCTTTGTGGCTGTTGCTTAGACCATCTAATAACTTTGATGACTAACGATAATTCTAATCTTTGAATCATTTTCCAGCAGTAACTTTGGAACACAAGTCTTTCTTGGTCTCATCATGATTCTGTACAATCTTATGCAATCTAATACCGCAGCCCTGCCTTAAAGCATTTAGACGTAATAGTACAAATAAATGATCATTTTCTCAAGTTTTTATGACGGAGTGAGTCAGGAGGAAGAGGTCCAGTCTGGAGTTGTGCTTCAGTGTCTCCAGGATGGGTCGGGCCTCTGGGCTCTTCTACAGACAGCTCAATAAAGAATTATGGACAGACAAACAGGAATCACATTTTAATACAAACACTGTGCTCCATGTGTCCTTTATTCACCTCTATATAAGTATTTCTGACTTACCAAAGGAAAGACTGTCACTTATTACTTGTGCTATAATATGGAAAACGATGGTGGCCCAATGTGCAAGAAAACGAGATGAAGTGCACTCTGGGGTGCCCTTCCAGTAGAGAAAACGTGATGCAGGCCCTCAGCCTGTCCTACTTTCTTGAGCAGAATATCACACTACTTGACAACTTAAGATAACTCTAATAAGAGGGAAGTTAATGTAAATACATTTAAAGGTTAGAGCCTTCTGGTGGAGGTGTCCTTTGTGATACCACTGGCTGGATTCCCCCCAAAAAAGAGTATGTGTTCATTTCTCTGGAGTCTTTTTTGAGCCCCACTGAACAGCCACTTGCTCCAGCTTAATCTCACACTGAACCCTCAACAACACACACAATGAGAATGAGAATACACACTCCACTGTTGCTATTACAAACCTCCCACATACAGTAGATCGAACAGATACATTCTAAATATCATCAAACTATTTGATACCAAACCATTTCATTTAAGATCTCGTAGTTTTGTTTTTGGGTTTCCTGTTTTGGAGAACATGAAAACAGTTTATTGGCTGAATATCTGAGTGTTTCTCATGTGTGCATATTTACTGTGACCTTTGTTTTGATTCACTCTAGACCTGATCTGAAGGTCAGGGAGGCTAATCACAGAGACAATTTCAGTGATCGCAAAATATTACTTCGCGCCTGTGTGAATATGGGCTTTATAAACCTTGTCATTACAACTTTGATATTTGCCATGATTTGTCTGGTCAGGATAATAGTAAATGTCCCCTATGTAATGGAAAAGAGAGGTTAGCTATAAAACCACTGATCCTTTTAACCTTTCCCATCTCTGGCAAATGACATTGATCAAAGGAAAAGACCATGTGCTTATGCATTTGAAACAAAAACAGGTTGAGAAAAATTAATTTAGACAGAGCTATTTACGCATTACCCCTCAGTGCTAAGACTCTGCAAACCATTTCAGGCTATAACTGCTCTTAATACCTCCTTTTTCCTGTCCACTCCAATCCTCCACCTTCCCTGGTTTGCTCACTCAGTCGCTGGTTTCCACATCCCTCCCATGACCCTGCCTCCTATTCACTCTTTTCTCAGTATTCCTCTGAAATTCTAAGCAGACTACTTCGACGAGAAATACTTTGACACCTTTACCGTTAGGTTCATTATTCGCCCTAGCTCTTAAGATGCTTTCTCAGCTTGTGTGATGGATTGGAATTGACTGATTAGTGTTCCTTTTTTTCTCCCAAACAATAATGTGAAAGAACAGGCACACACACATGCATGTACATAGTATGTAGTATTTGGTATTATGCAACTTGATCAGTTTGAACACCTCCACTAAAACATCATCTTCAACCTAAAATTGTGTATTTAACCATTATCAGAGAACATTCACTTTTATTGTCTGCTAATGGTTAAATACAAATTGTGGATAACTGTTGACTTTGATTTAAACAATCTTGCACATACCGTACAGTAATGTGTACTGTTCAGTGGGGTGCTGCTAGTGGTGCAGACAATGTTAGCGTATGTGTGTATTACCCCCAAATTCCACCGGGCACGGATGCAACATGTTCCGTATGCGTCACGGTCGCCGGAGCTGTACGTGGCCATTCTAGTCAATGTTTCAAACCCCACAGGCCCCGCCGTGGTCCGTTCCAGAAGCAGCTCCCCGATTGGCTCCGTGGTAAGTACGTAGCTGTTCTGTTTTTGACAGACACCACGAGCAGCCAGCGTCAATCTGCACAGAGCGGCTCGAGCAGTCAGACGCAGAAACGGTATAGAGAATCTTGTCGAATTTCAAAATAAAACACCCCGTGCAAACTCGCAAACACAGCCAAAAGAGAAACAATTTAACGACAAAGCATATTTACATATTTTGGAGCATATTTTGAAGCACCTAAACCAAGGCAAACAACCAAATCTGAGCAAGTAAACAAAATGAAAGACAGACCAAAACAGACGCGACGTGGCAGAGACGTGCCCGGTGGGATTTTGGCATTAGTGAGTTTAAATGTGAGTTTTGGTTATTTTGAATTAAACTGAACATACATCCATTCTCTCACCTCCAGCTCCCCGTCTCTACAGAGATGAATTTGTTTTTTTTCTTCCCATTACTATTATGTATTTTTTAAGGGTCTTTTCTGTTTCAGGATTAACTGCAAATGTGTTTACAGTTAGATTAGCTATCCTGTCACATTTGCTCTCTGTGATTTAGTGGCTTAGTCTGTGTGTGTGTGTGTGTGTGTGTGTGTGTGTGTGTGTATGTGTTCGTAATGGGCTGTTGTGTGTTTGTTCTTAGGAGTGGGTTAAGGTGATTTAGTGGCAGTCGAGTAGAATGCAGACCAGCCAGGGCAAGTGGGAGCTCAGACAATTCCATGGCGGTGACACAAAATGATAACCATTTAGTTATTGTCATGTCCCCTCGCTATTGCACAGCTTTTCAAAAAGAAGCTCAACAAATTAAACAGCGCTTTGGTTTGGGTCTGCACACACGGGGGGAATGAGCAAGGGGGAAGGAGTAAAGCTCCCTCTTTTCCTGGAGGAGGAGCAGGGGGCAAAGCAGAGAGGCTGGTGTGATTGAGAGATAACAGCAGTGACCCTGAGTTAATTGGCAATTAGAGAGCTGCCAGCATTATTGTTAAAGGCTATAATTAGGATTCTCTCCCTTAAATGTGTGTGTTTGCGCTTGTGCCAGGTATGAGTCCATGACATGTTCATATACGAGGTCAGTTTTCACTTTCTTACAGGATCTTGTTTGTTTCCTGTCATCTCTGTACCCAACTGGTTCTCTCTTTTATTTTATTTTTTACACTTGCACCATCTTTTTCTGTCATGGCAACAGTAGACAAATGTGGGTGAACTGCATTCAAACACTTACACAGACAACTCTAAAAATATGTTGTGTTGGTGGGATACACTGCATTTCCTTGTTTTTCATGTATGGGTTTTATCTGGATGACTTGATTGCCGAAACAAGCACAGCAGTTATGCCTGATAACAGCCATTAACTGGCATATGCGTCCTGAAAAGAACGCGTGAGTATCCACTTCCTGCATGTAGTGCATGTGTGCATACATACATGTGTGTTTGTGTGTAGCTGACATTCTTCCTGATTGCAGCAGGTCATTTTTTCACCTTGCAGCGCTGAGAGAGAGATGAAGAAAGAGAAGGAGATAAGGGAGGGAAGGGTAGAGAGAGTGAGGTGTCTCCACTTTGAAATCCATCTGTCCAAGGATGGATTCCCCACTGAGACCCTCAGGCTTTGTCCTCCTTTCAGCCCCTTTTGTGTGTGCATGTGTGTGTTTGTGTGTGCGTATGTCAGGTGAGGAGTCTGTAGTTTTAGTCCTGCTATCAGCCCCTGGTGTCAGTCTAGTCTCCTATCAACCCCAACACTCCCTCTATTCGACAGAAACTGTCAGAGGGCCCTTCAGGACAGTCCATGAACCTCACAGCAATGTGGTTTGGAGTACAGAGCTAGAAGGCACAGCTTAGCCTGAGCCCAAAATGGAGGTGCCACCAGTAAAAGCACAGCTGCCACGTCCAAATGTGACACCTGAATACACTATTCCAAAGATCACCTTACACCAAAGATTTAAGAGACAGGCAGACACACACACACGCACATAATCTCCGAGGTAAAGTTAAGTAACTTAGTAGGGGGCACCACATGTTTTAGCAGTTTGGTAAGACGATAACGTTGGTGTTTATTTGAATGTTTAACCTTCTTGTCGGTGTGCTGATCTGCTTTCACATTCTTGACACTTTATGGCAGCTGCTACTGTAATTGCTTGGATGATATCTCAATAATATACTGATCAGGTAGTCACTCTCCTCAGCCCCACTAGACTGGCTACGTTTTCATATTCAGCGCCAACAGAGGCTTACTGCAGATGTGCAACATTATCACAGGCTTAATGTTCAACTGTCAAGCTATTCCTCAGCTTATCTTATTTCAAACTGTGGTATTTCAGAGAGGTTTCATAATTCTAAGGTCTGGTTAGTGTAACAGCAGCTATCCCGAGTTAAATCCAGGTCTAATCACACAATATGAAGTCTTTCTGTGATAAACAAGCCACATGTCGAAAATTCAGAGGCAAACAATGACTGCCTACACTGATTACACATACTCCTCTAATTGGTTTTGCTGTCAAATATTAGATCTTCACTGATATTTCAGCTTCATCTTTGTCTGATTTGCCCCAGGCCAGACATTAGAGCTGTTCGGAGTCCAAAGACCAACTTACAAAATAAAAGAATCACTGGCATCACATATTCTATTTCCACAGTCTTTTGTAGTTCAGTTGCATTTCTTTGATTAAGTAGATTGAATGTTTTGCCTCCCTTTTATGTATGAACTCTTTGAAAAGTGCCTACAAAGTATGCATGCATAAGTATCCACCCATGCATAGATATACTAAACCATGATGTAATTACACACTGTTAGCACATGGATAACATGTGCTATTATTTTTTTTATTACCTTAGGATTAACCTTTCGTATCTACATATGGAGCGGGTCCTCTTACACGGAGTCCGCCATCTTGCGCCGCCATGTTTGTTTCAGTTGCCCAGAATAGTCAATGGGCTCTGCAGAGCACATAGCTGAAAAAAAAAGACGTATAGGATAAAGTTTTTTGTTCGAAGTTTAAGGAGTTAGATGTAGACAAATAGAGGATCAAGAAAAGGCAATGGAGCAACAATCTTTGCACCAAAGAAGCAAAAACTTGAAGAAGCAATAGATTAGCTTCTTACCCTTATGTCGCTAATCTTAGCTTTCATTAGGATCATCCATTAACATCTAGCTAAAGTTAACAAATATACTAACACATGCAGAACAAGTAACAATGACATTTGCTATGACCTGTAGTTTTACAGAATATCTAGCAAAATACAATTTCTAAATAGCCTCAACTTAGATGTTGAATGCTCTGAGAATACTTACTTTTCACTTTACCTCCTCATTCATGTTCTCTTTAGTGCTTTACCTTTACATTATCCTCTTACACGGTATTACATTGAGGTCTTTTGTACAGTATAAACATTCGGAAATGGAGAAAAAATCCAGCCAGAAAGTTGAACATCCTTTGAAGTGATCGACAATAGGTAGTGGTAGTAAATATTCCCAATGCTTCCCTCTGCTTCTACTTTCAGGAAACTATTCAGTACCTTCACTTCCTCTTCTTTCCCACAGAGTATTTTGTCAGATAGTTTGAAGGTTCATGACATCCCAAGCACTTATTCCCAACCATGACCCTTCTCCACTCTCCCACAAACTTTTGTAACCTTGCTGATTATACTCCTCTCACTCCAGTCTCTCCTGGCAAGGTTTTCAAACTGGTGTCCTCCAGCTAACCTCACCAGAGACTTGATTGTAGTCTACACAGCTCCTTGTTCAAATCCATGTCTCTTCTCAGTTGTATTGCAATGTTTTATGCTTTCTTTGCTTCCCCCGATTCTCACTTCTGCTCTTGTGTCTGATCAAGAATCTTTCAGTAGCTTACACCCTTTGCCTCTTTCTACTTGCACCTGGAAACTGTCCACATTCAATACAATGTGAAAACGAGGTGATACTTTATTGATCTTGCAGGGAACACGGAGAGGTCAGGGCACAGCAGGACACAGAGCACAGAAGTTGAAGGGGATTTCGTGTCTTTGTAAAGGACACTTGAGAAAAATGGATGCGGGGTTTAGGACAGAGCAGTCTACCTCTCTTTCACCCTCTTTGTCTCTCGCTGTATACCATTCTGTGCCATAAATCTCTAGATGTGTCCTATGAGAGCAACGTCATCAACGCTTCAGTTTACCCCACAGTCCACTTCTACACCCTGCACTCTGAACACGTGTGTGTGCATTTTTAATTTGGAGCCCCCAAGGGGAAATTCTTTCTTTCTTTCTTTCATCTCTTCTTCTACTTGCATAACCTCATTATACATTTGCTGTAGATAATGTTGGGCTTGCTTCTCTGAACATATACATATGTATACATTCAAAGTCAGCTATACATTTTTTAAAACTGATTTTAATTGATAGATTATGCTTCATGAGAAAAAGATAGAAAGCTAGTACAGCTTTGTGAGCTAGTTAACATCTGTCAGCACTATGACACTGATTTCTTTGTGACCAAATTTCAACATTAAAATGTGTACGGTGTGCATAAAGTTTACTTTTAATTTTCTCTCTAATAATCCACTTTTGATTTATGTTTTACGACCATTTCTGCAAGAAAAGCGAGGTAAGAAGAAGGGACAGAAATGTGTTAATCTGCCTAACTACCTTTGCTCTCTGGTAGACATGGGGTGCTAAAATGATGCTTTGCTTTACATGCTGAAATTGAATGTTTTTAGCCAGTTTCGAGCATTTTGTTAGTGTTCCAGCTCTTGGTTGATTGTGGTTGTTGATCTGGGATGGTTTTGAGAGTATGACATGTTGTACTCTGTCTATATCCCAACAAGAAAAATCAATCAAAGAACAGTTTGATGTGCTACCGATACCCCCAAATGTTACTACAATAATATCTATTGTTATGTATGCAGAATGTTTGGAATTCCTATGCATTGTTATAATTCTGGTACAGATTCAAAACTTACAATATAGACTAGCATAGCTAAAGGAGAGGAAAACAATATTTTACTTGTGTAATAAAACATTCTCTTATATGAATTGTTCACCAGCAGTGACCACACAGTCTAGCTGTAGCTAAAAGATGAAATAAAAAATCATCTTACCCCAAAACTCTTCATTCCCAAACTTCTTATTCCCTCGGTGTAACCGCAGTAATATATCCCAACTGTGCCGTTGTGTGCTACTTTACTTATGGCACAGTGAGTTTGTGTCTTTCCTGTCACTCTTCGCTAATGATATTCAGTAAAGTAGAGATGCCATGAGAATAATCTCACGGATTTCCCCCTGCCCTCAATATATGCACAGACAACTGCTCACCCACATCCTTAACGCATGGGAAGACATTGATGGTGAAGTTCTTGTAGGTGGCAATCTTCGCCTCAGGAGAGGCAGGAAAATCTATGAGGCCAGTGTGGGACAGAAAATGCTTTGGATGAGTGTGCTCACGATTTTAAGTAAGTTGGAGGTGGGGAGAAGAGGAAAAGAAGAAAAAACTTAAGATTCTTTGGGGAGAGAGTGGAAAAGGCTATTAAATATTCAGAACTCATGAGTCAGAGTTTGCAGAGAGGCAGGCGTGAACAGGAGGGTAAAAAATGGGGATTGTTAGCCTCACTAAACCATCATAGACCTACTAAGCTGAACAATGTGGATATACAAGCAGAGAGACCACTGGGAAAGATGATAAAAATGTCTTTTGGCTAGTTTGTCTGGTTTGGTTTGTTTGTCTTTCTCAGCCAACCAAAGACTTTGTGTTTCACACCTGCAGCAACCTTACATCATTTGAACGGCATCATCAGTCAGGCTGGAGAGAACAGCAAGACAAGAAGGTCTTATCTAGCTAGAGAAGAAAGAATGCAAAGCAGGGGTGAAGTAAGGCTAGAATGTGGAGAAAATTAGGCGCAGGGGAGAGAGTGAGGTTTGCTGGAGGATTAAAAAAGAGGAGCCTGAGGGGAAAAGAGGTTAGAACGAAAGAGAGGAGACAGAGGAGAAACTGAGAGGGAGAGATGGTTTATAGCAAAAGTGGTTAGCTATACTCAAGCTATGTGTGCCATGACAGGCCACTTTACTCAGATTTTGCTTGGGAATTAGATTATGCGTCTCAGCCTCTTTTACACTATACATTTTTTTTTTTTTTGCATAAGCTCAATCATAGCCTTCAGGGTTGTTCAGCTTCTCAACAAACTGTAATAAAATCAGACAAATGATGAAATCAATACTGAATACGGCTAAATTATCTGGGAAAGTGTTGCGGTGGTGTTAAAATATGCATTATTTATCACCACTGTGAGCTTTGCAGTTTCATCCACACCGTCAACACAAACAGAAAGAAGCTGCATGAGTCATTGTGTTTTATCATTTCACCATTTGATCTAATGAACTGACTCATGTCTGTACACACACAGAGAAATGCATATATACATAAAGAGAACAGATGGGGCAATAAAGAAAAGAAACTAAGGCAGAAAGAAAACTTGTGAAAGTGAGCGGCAGAGGAGCCTCTCTTGTTAATACGGCCAAGTGAAAAAAACAAGGCTGTCCGGACACATATTTAACAAGGGGAAAACAAAGGTCCAACATCTGTCTCCTCTCTGCCACCTGCGAGCCCAGGCAATCATATACAGTATATATGCAGCCAAACATTGGATAGGAACCAAGAACGGTTTGGAGAAGGTCCCAGAGTGTTGGAGTCTGCTGCCTTGTTAACATATTTGGCCTTGGTAGAGACACAGAGCAGCGCAGCCCTCTGTGTGGTCAACATGAGAGAGAGAGAGAGAGAGAGAGAGGGAGAGACTAAGTAATTCAGTCTTTTACAGGAAATTTTAGTCAAAGCGGCAGATCATTCAGTCAAATGGATTTATTATTATGTTATTTTTAATTAGGCACGCAAAGCTGTACTCTGCTGTTTGTGTACATTGGGGAATGTAGCCTCAGCACTGACACTGTTATCCACTTGTACGATCAGAACAGCAAGACAAATACTTGGCCTTTCAGCATCCCTTCTGTCAAAACAGGCAAAGCACAAATATAAATATTATAGAAAATTTGGAAAGTGCAACAACTTAAAACACAAGATAATGCCATAAACAGAGCATCAGGGTGGACTTTACAGAAGTTGAAGGATTTTAAAAGATTTTCTGTTTTAGTGTAAAATGGCCCTTAGAAAAGTCCTCTTCTGTTTATGAAATCAACAATGCCAGGACAAAAATTAAATATATAGATAAATAACAGAAGGGAAATTCATTAGGTTGGTAATTTCCCATTTGTCTCCATTTGTCTCCATTAGTCTCCATTAGTCTGCCTTTCTAATGTGAACCTTTATGAAGGACTATCGTCCACCGGCTTTACTCGCTAGTTGCTAATGTGAGCACTTAGTGGATGTAGTAAGTTTGTGGTCTCGTCTGGTGCCTTTAAAAATGAGCTTGCTGAATTTGCCCTAGTTAAAAAAGTGTTTCAATAATTTGCAAACAGCATAAAAATGATTCATCATTTTTTTCCCAGGCCTTTGACTACAAAAAGCAATTTTTTCTGTTCACTCCATGATATGAAGTGACAGTCACCGTGGCCTCTCTGCATGGTTTTCTGAGTCCCTGGCTAACTCTTAGGTGAGTGCCTGTCTGATTGGCCAGCCAAAGTATCAAGGACAGTGGGCCAGAGGCAGAGCAGGGAGGCACAGATAACAGGCTTATCACCAGGTGAGAAACAGTGAGACCAGGAGCCTTTTTTTTTAGCAGACACTGGGAAAACCAACAGCTTATTTACTGAAATTGGCCACAATATTACTGTACCTGGCATTTCAAAATATTTTACACCATACGTTTGATTATCAACATGTTCATGTTTTAATCTACAACTTATTTAACATTATATTTACTATGACTACTATTCCAGTTATCACATGTAAATCTAAAAGGCTCAGTGTGGATTTAGCGATAGAGCAGTTTGGTTGGGGATTATAACCCATCCACTCCGTGGATCTGTGGCATCTACACATATGAAAGGCTCATTCTAAAACACAAAAACATACAGTTGTGTACAATTATTATTTTCAGCTGATTATACCAATGAAATATTCTATTCTATTTGTGGGCGGCACAATGGTGCAGTCTCCTCACAGCAAGAAGCTTCCTGGTTCCCGTAGGTGTGAGTATGAGTGTGAATGGTCCAGAGTGTACCCAGCATATCGCCCAATGTCGGCTAGGATTGGATCCAGCCCCCCTCCCCGAGATGAATGGGTATTCTGTGAATAGAGCCCCCTAAATCTTCCACACTGTAATGTTTAAATCTTGGGAAAAGACTCTACGAATAAAAGTAGAAGCTTGTCCATGTTTTGAAATGCATTGTGAAATCCTAACTCAAATTTGGCAGCTGTTATAGGTGAGGGAGTTTCAGGTGTTTAGCTGTACACAACAGATAAGCATTTGTTTTCACAGTTTTCATGGAAATAGACTGACTACATGTCTGTTCTCTTCTCTAATCCCAATGCTAACCGATGCTTTAGGTGTCACAGCAGGTACTTCTTACTCTTTTCGCTGTTTTTTCAGTAATGACTCCTGATCCTCTCACTCTCCAGCATACCATCCCCTTAATAACTCCCTGTATATATACCAGTTCTCTTTCTCTAGTCGTCCTATGGAGTGTTCCTTCCCTGCCTGATCCTGACCACAGCTTGTCCCCGGTTTTGCCTGCCTGCCCCTTGCCTTCTTCGTTTGTCCTCACCGACTGATACATGTTGCTGAACTCTGCTTTGAACTCTTACCTAGTAAACAACTTACTGCTTGTGAATCCACATCACTGTGTGCAGAAGTGGAGGAGCACACAAACACACAGCCCTGAAAACTTCTCATGTAAACAGAATTGTAAAACAAACAAAACAATGTGCCTATTAATATAATTAATGCTATGCAATGACAAAAATGTATAGAATAATACAGTTAAACAGACTCTTAGCCAGGGGATTTAAATACCCTTAGCATTGTTTTTTATTCAGTTAGTGTTCTATTTAAAGCAGAATCATGTAAGATAAGATCAACTTTAATGATTCCACACTGGGGAAATTCATTTTTCACAGCAGCTTATATACACAAGGTAATAATAGATTACTCATAAATAAGAAAAATATGATGCTGGTCTTAAAGAGTCTGACAGCTGTTGGAATGAAGGACCTGTGGTAGATCTCCATCTTACATGGTGGGAGTGGCAGTCTGTTGCTGAAGGAGCTGTTTAAGGCCTCCACAGTCTCATGCAGGAGGTGAGAGGAGTTGTTCATGATGGATGCAGCTTTGCTAACATCGTCCTCTCCCCCACTTCTTCTATGGAGTCTAGGGGACAGTCCAGGACAGAGCTGGCCCTGTTGACCAGTTTGTTGAGTCTTTTTCTGTCTATCTCTGTGCTTCCTCCTCCCCAACAGACGACTACATAGAATAATGCAGATGCCACCACAGTGTCATAGAAGGTTTTTTAACAGAGTCCTGCACACTCCAAAGGACCTCAGTCTCCTCATTAAGCGGAGATGACTTTGACCCCTCTTGTACAGGATCTCTGTGTGTCTGACCAGTCCAGTTTGTTGTTAAAGTGGTATCTGTATGCTACCATCATCTCAATATCCAATCCCTGGATGTTGTTGCTGTGGTCTGAGATGTCTTCCTCTGGAAGTCGATCACCAGCTCCTTGAAGAAGGTGGTTCAGTTCACACCAGTCAACGAAGTCCATGATGACCCCCCTCTACTCCTGCACATTTCCTTCTGATACACATCCAATGATGGCTGTATCATCAGAGAACTTCTGGAGGTGACAGCTGTCAGTGTTGTGTCTGAAGTCTGATGTCATGAAGCCTCACATACTGTGGTCTGTTGATGAGGTAGTCGATAGTCGATGCAGCCAGGTGGTGGTCAACTCCAACCGCTTCTAGCTTCCCCCTCAGCAGTGATGGCTGTATTGTGTTAAAAACACTTCAAAAAAGCCAAAGACCATGATCCTCACAGTGCTTCCAAAGTTTTCCAGGTGTGAGAGGGATCTGTGTAGTAGGTAGATGACTGCATCATCCACCCCAATGCCTGGTTGGAAGGCGAATTGTAGGGGGTCTAGATTTTGGGTCACCAGTGGTTTGAGTTGGCTCTTTTTCCATGGTCTTCATCATGGAGAGAGTCATTCTGAACCACCTCAACATCTTGCCTTCATGCCCGCTTTTCGTTAAAAGCAATACTTTCACCTAAAATGCAGTGTGCACCATCATGTTAAGATCGGTGTTAAAGGGTGTTGAGGCTTTGAAATTGACCTACATGAAGGTTTGCTTTCAAACAAAAGCCAGCATTTCCATTCAAGAATAACAGACTCAGAAGTCCACTTTGCTTGACCAGGAGAATGTGGCATCATTCTATCTTTGTAAACACTTTCCAGCCATTTTAAAAGGCAATGTCTCCATAATGAAGGTCTGAGATAGGAGCTGGGATTACACACCTATGGTTACTGACATTCACAAAGGTCAGCACTTCATCCATCAACCTCTCTATACGCCTACCCATCAGCCTATGTCCCTTCCTGTATCATTCAATCCATCAGCCTTCCAACGCCAGGAGCACACTCCCTTGTTCCTCAGGTGCTGGTCGTACTGATCACAGCAAAAATGTGTGTAAGAACAACCATCTCAGAACAAGTTGAGAAATTCAGAAACACTACCGCACGCTGTACAATCCCAAAACACAGCAAGTAATAAAACTTTAATTCACCAATATTTGTGGCAAAACAATATCTGCTGGCACGATTTTCCAGACACTCATTTCTTGGAACATTTCATTAATAACAAGTTAAATTAAACCACATGCACACATCGGTAATAATATTGTATCCTGGAAACAAAAGCTCTGCATTAATGAGCAAAAATGCTGTCAGAAGACTCAAAACACCGTCTGTCTCTGATTGCAAATAGGTTTTCAGTATGATTTGCTCAGAGAGGATCACATTTGGCACATGGCTACACACTGTTGTTTTGCTGTAGGTGAATACTAATCATTTAGGTTTACAACTGTTGTTAGGTGTATAGGAATTGTACATTGTAATGATCAGTGCTTTCCAAGAATTGTGTCCCACCTTTCCCCTCAATCTACCTTTTCTACTCTTCTTCAGCTAGTTTGGGATTTCTTAGAATTATGTTCGAAAGCCTAGATAAGGTGAGGGAGACGCTGTCTACAGTTAACTAGAGTGTGAACATTACACATTTTTTGACTCAAAATGTAACATGTCATGTGGTTGCGTTTCCCTATGCTTGTGTCAGTAAAAAAATTGTGAATTTCTATCCATTCTTTAATGGATCTCTCTCTGCGGTTGTTCAACACGGTGAGTCTAAGATGTTCTGCTTCACCTGCTCAGTCTGTTTCACTGAGTATTACTCTGAGCATTGATACAGTACTCTGATGTTCATCACTTATATTCTAGATTAGTTTTAGATAAATGTTCATTTTAATTGGTCTCTGATTCGCAGTAATCATTCCCCAAACATAAATGTCAGCCCAGAAATGCAAGGCCGCATTCGAGATAAGTAAAACAGATGGCAACCGTGATAATGACAGCACGCACAATGATTTTGGACAAGAGTACATTTCCTTGTGAAGATCAGATAGCACCGACCTCGTGTACAGTAAAGGTCAACAGCTCTATAAGTTTTGATAAAAAAAAATCAGGGAGATGGTCTATCAGGAGGAATCCGCCTCATCCTTGTGAGGTGAAATATTCACTTTGTGAACACACATGCAACAACGACAAAGGTGATTTTTATTCAAGATCTTCAAATTATCACTATTGCTTTAAAAAATAATAAATGACTTAGTAATGTAAAAATGAAACCTTTACAGATCTGGCTTCTCTGTAGTCAATGATTTAGAGCAATTTCGAGTAAAATGTTGAAAGATCTAGAGATATTTGAGTGGTCATACTGTAGAAAAACATGCGCACACCATGCATGAATACAATAATGCATTAAGCAAAGGAGCCTCTCACTGTGAATATAACTTTATTCAAAGCATCATCTTCACTGACAATTGAAGAAATGCAAGAGAAGTTTCATCCTAAAAGCAGTGATCACAAGTCACGCCCTGTGATCTACCTTAAGAAATAAGGTGCTTGATAAGGACCAAATGACCCAGCCATTAGTTTTAAAGATAGATGGTCCCACATATTGACGGAGGCACTGAGAGTCATGATGCAATCTGGAACAGAAAGGTAGTCAAATGAAGACTGGCTGGGCAGACAAATACAGCTTCATCCTTCTTTTTGCATTCCTTCTTTTGACAGCAGAGTAGGACAAATCGAAGACTGTACGCCAAAAGCAGAGGCAGTGATGGACACCTGCTTAGAACAATGCATTGCAGAGTTTTCACAAAACATTTTAATAATTTACTTTCTTTCCCACAGGCAGGCCCAATACCTGTCCTCCAGGCAGTTAGTAAACTATTGCTGCTACTTTGGATGATGTAACAGGGCGATTTTCCCCTCAGGTGATTGCTGAAAGTCCAGTGAGAGTAACCTGATGAAGATGAAGAACACACCTTTTTCACACAGGCCTGCAGATTCACCACTATAACTCAAAAGGTGACATCATGTTTGTGCTTTACAAAACTATTACAAACCATTGCAGAAAATAATTTCCTGGTGTGATGACACTGGTTAAGGTTTGGTTAGTGTTAGGCACAAAAATAGCTTGGTTAGGCTTATTGAAAGACCATTGTTTTCATTGTTGTAAGATAAATACTTGGTTATGGTTGGAGAAATAATAATAAATTTGGGATGAAATAAGTATTTCATTGCGGTTGAGGTCCTTAATCAGAATAGATAAAATAATACTGTCTTGGTTCAGGATGGTCATAGTTTGAAGAAACATTTACAGTTAGTAGGAAGTGGGAAGTGAACACCAACCTCACATCTCTGTAGACTGTGGCTCCACAAAGCCGAAGACTATTTCCAGTCATGAGTTGCACAGTCACTACAGGCCTCTGTCACTTGGATGTAAACATGATGTTATAATCGTGCTTTGACTGAGATGACTGATATTGTTTTCTGCTGTCACTTGCTGCTGCTGCTGCTGTATGAATGTCACTCCCTGTGTCACTAAGCTCACTGTTTCTTTGTGAGGAGAGATGAAGTCACTCATGCTTAAATATCAACACTATTCATCGTCTACATTCAATTAAAAATCCATTTGTTGCTCAAGTAACTAAAAAGTATTACGTCATACTCGTCACTAGGCTTAAAGTTATGCATAATTAACAGCGTGGCCGCATTGATTGACAGGTGGTTGCCGTCACAGGTGGCTTGTTTGAGCACTCAGGCTTCATTCAGCCCGCCTCAGCTCCACCGCCGCTGCACCTCTTTGCCTGGGACTGAGACTACACCCATGCTGCATACAGCCTATGTGCTGAAGAGCCTCTCCACAACCGAGCATTGCTGTGTTGAATTTCATGGATATTGTAGGGAAATGGTTCTCCGTCTTTAACCCCGACTTCAAATGTTCAATGACCTTAATGTTGGATTAGAAGAGAGCTGTATCCTCATCGATAAAAGCAAGAAGGTTACACAGGCAATCATTTTCCCTATGTAATGCAAGTAATGACATAATTGTTTGATTAGAAATTGCAATGTGATTACTGAATTAGGAACAGTAGTGCAATACTTTCTAATGCAATACACCCAACACTAGTTGTATGCCATCGTTTGTCTTTGAGTTGACAATTAAATTTAAATTTGGCCCATTAAATTTGACACTAAAGTGAAATAAAGTGGATTTAAGGTTTAATTTAACGTTTATCAGTGTGAGTTCCCTGAGTTTTCTCCGTGCAACTGTACAAAACTTCAACCTGTGTTAGAAAGAAATAGATTAAATATACACAAACATGCATAAAACAGAAGCTCATGCTGGATAGATAATTCATGAAATGAATTATGCATTTCAGGGCACATCTGGCTGCAGCCACTTGGATCTGTGGACACTCGGGTACTCAGGGGATCATTGTGCACCGTATGGATGGATATTCAGGATGTGATCAAGCAATGACACTACAGTCTTGCACTGTAGTGTCGTACCCACTTGTAGAGCTTCAAGCTGACACATACTGGATGTTGTTTCATTCTTGCCAGTCACTTCATCACTGTTCACATTACTTTTTGTTTTGTCTTCTATAATAAATTTGCCTAAGGTCAACTGCTTTTTCAGCCTAGTTAAATAATCTCAAAGCTCTTTTTTCAGTCTTCTTTTCTTTCCATGTCTTTCTTGTCAGCCTTTAAATCACAATGTAACACCTTCTTTTTTTCAGTTACGAGACCTCTACACTCCTTCACCCTTCACCCATCATAAAAGTTGTCAGAGGAAAAAAAGGAAAGAAACGAGAGAATAAGCAAATAAGAATTATCACAACTGTCATCAAAGATAGACCAGCATAGAGATTGTTAGCATGCAGAAACCTAGTAAAACTACATTCTCTGTATTTCTGTTTTTACTTCGCAACAACTGAAAGTAGAGAAATTTCCTTTTCTCTCAGTGATGAGACCAGCTCTCCCAGCACCCTGCATGCATACCCTGTACGACTGCTGGGGATGATGTTCTTTTGCTTAAAGACAAAAGAAGAGTTTAGCTCTGGCAGAGGCACAATTCCTTAGAGCCTCGGTGCTTGTGGGCTGACAGTTCCACGTTAGTGGCTGCGTGTAGTCGAAGTCTCCTGGCACTCCTCGTGTTCACCTACAGTATGATCCACAAACAAAACCACATTCATATGCCTCTTATTAATTATTAAATTGTAACCTTTTTGTATTTTGAGGTTATAGGGTTCAGGGTTGGGGATGTAAAGTCAAATCTGCACTGTGCACACATGCAGTCTATGGAAATGAGTGTGTAGGCAGTACTGTATCAGTCATTTATTTATTCAGCTAATAAATGTTTTAGTGCGTGTGGGTATTTGTGTGTGTGCATGATTGTTCACAGATGTATATTCATTTACCCCGTATCAAGAAATGTGCATGCATACAAGAGAGTATCTTGGGATCAAACGCACTCACTTTTTTTTTTTTTTTTACATTTCTCTCTCATCTTTCCTCCCTCCTTCTCGTTTTCTGCGTTCCTCCTCCCTCACTCTCTCACTCCGCAGTCACACCTGCGCTCGCCGCTCTCTCCTCTGAGCATTTCTTTACTTGAGACTGGTAAACATGATTTGTACACTCACTCAACACAATACACAGCGCTAATTTCAGGGGAAATGTAAAATCCGAGGACGTGAGCAGACGTGGGCACGTGAGTCAGAGGGTAGCAGGCTATGTTGCATCAGGTTATCTCACCCTCGAATGCTGTGCTACCATTTGGGTGCGTTCTTGTTTCCAGAACAGCCTCGGGCTAAAGGATTCCCATACTGACACACTCTACTGATGGCTCCTTTGGTGTTTTCAAACCAGTTCAAATTTCTTCCTTTCATCTAGCCAAGACAGTCTTTGCTTGATCACAAAAATAAAATGTGTTCTTGCCGTGGTGTTCAGAAAGAATGCAGCTCATCGTCAGATACAAATAAGAGTAAAATGTGAAAAAAAGAGGAAAAAAAACACAAAACTAAGAAGCAAACAGAACAGTTTAGACAGAGCTGTAATTAGAGCTCCACTGGTATTTAGTTTTGCCAATTTTGATGAAACACTTTAAGAGTGGGCTGCTTTGACATTAATTCCTAGCACCCATTATGGAGCTTTTCAATTAATAGCTTTCAAACCAGAAACACTAACTCCGACCACTTTACTGCTTAAAATATTCAGCTACTGCAGGCGAATGTTGCAGACATGCACTGCCTGACTTTCTCTACTCAAATCATGTTTAACGCTGTCGACTCTCAACAAGAAAATATACCCTTAACCCCAAGTGGTCCTCCTGGGTGCTTTCACGGTCACCTTTCCTTAAAAACTAATACCTGAACCTGTCTTCTTATCAAGATGTAAAATGTGAAGCCTCTCCACAGAAAAGAGATTTGGAGAGCTGCCAGTTCATTCGCTTTGAAACAGCCTGATTTATTTAATGGCTCAAGTTTTAGCACTGTTTGTTCTGGCTTTAGGAGTTTTTCATTCTCGCAAGCAGTGATAGATTTCTCCTTAACAAATTAATAATTAAAGAGGTCTTAATCATTAAGTATTAACCTGTTGCTACGAATTATTTTAAACTATATAACCCTGATTTGCAAACCCCTTTCAACCTATATTCGACTGAATACAGCACAAAGACATGATAATGAATGCTCAAACTGATAAACGTTATTGTTTTTTTTTTCTTTCTAAATATGCACTTTCTGAATTTAATGCATTTTTTATTTGTTTTCATTTTACACTTTTTTGGAATCTGAGTTTTCTGTTATGTCATTGTATAGGGTGTCTTTATTATGTCCCGTTGGGTCTGTCTATGTTGTTTTTTGTCCATGTCCATTGAGTTACCTAGCCAAGTAAATAAAGGTAAAATATAAAATAAAGCCCAATTGTACTTGCTCTTGTGAAGTGATGGTTGTATAAAGTGTTTCTGAAAGCTACTGAGACATATTTCACACCATTTCAGATGTTTGTCACACTGTCCCATTGACACAAACCTTTAATCATCTTTAGTCTTTATCCATGAAACCTTATTTCTACTGCCCTGAAGCAGCTGATAGCCTGCCGGTTTGGACACAGGAGCTGTGTGAAAATCAAAGGAGATTTTGCTCTTATCCTATCTGGACAACAAAGTGTGAGGAAATGGGGGGTTACTTTTCGGAGAAAATTCAACACAACAGAATGAGCAGAGCTGCATGAAATCCAATCACAACTAACGGGCCAGCTGGCCTCTTCCTGGCAATGAAGTCCCAGAACTCTTGTGGATCTACAAGGTATCTGTACGCCATGGTGATGCCAACAGTAGGAATACAGCTGTAAGAAACCTAGCCTCTAGTTTAATCTAGGTAGACATCAATGTGTATCATCAGAACAAAAGACACAAATATAATCCAGGAAGCACATGTTTTAAAATTTCCTTGTGGATAAGATATGATATCAAAGATTCTTCTCATATCATATCTATTAAGACAACTTGAAACTTTTCCTGATAAGCATTTACCTTAAAAAAAAAAAAAAAAAAAACTCCCATTATCTCTATATGACTGTCTCATGTGTCATAAACCAGAAATGCCAATCTACTACCACAAATTACAAGCTGATGTATTGTAAGTTGATTATAAAACAGATTACACTTGACTATAGATGTGCTTGTCCCCTGGTAGTCAGTGTCCTGGTTGATCACTAATTAACGGCATCAAAAACTGGACGTCCTGTAATTTGCTGCAACTCAGTAATTATAGAACTCCATCCTTCTTGTTGGTGCTAAGCCTCAGGCAAGCCATCCAAACTTATTAAGAGTCTTTATCTTTGGGGAGCACTGGACAGGACAGGGACATGAGTGTGATTCTGGATTCTGCAGTCATGTCTCAGCCTCAGCAGCCTTTATTACCTAAAAAAACAAAATCAACCCTTAAGTAAAAGACTTTAAATGCACATATCTAGGTTAGATCATTTTTTTTCATGTCAAGGACCTCCAAAAGAAATGCACATTTTCATCTGGGTATTTTTTTAATTTAAGATTTAAAGTTAAGTCTTCAGAGTCAATAAAAAATACTATGATCGCTATGAATTACGAACCCTGTGTCCTCCCTTTAAAAAATGTGAGGAAGGTCTACTTTTGCTGGAGACCTCCTACACCCACTCAAGGACCCCCTGCTGGTTTCAGACCACGGTCTGAAAACCACTTAGATGAAAGTGCTGCTCTGTCCCTGCCTTAATTATTACTTCAGGCTCTTTTCTTACATTGTTCTTAAATGTTTTTCTAGATTTTTCTTAATGCAGTGTTCAAACTCAGTTTCTCTGATTTTGCAAATATGCAACATATAGAGCTTTCCGAGACCACTGACAGCAACTCCTACGCAACTTTTTCAATTATTAACATACAGTGTTGTAGTCGAGACCAAGACGTGACCAAGGCCATAAAGTGTATCGACACTAAGACAAGACCAAGACTTTAAGAGGTTAGGACCAAGTCAAGACCAAGACCAAGGTATTGCGAGACCAAGTCAAGACCGAGACCAGACAGTATGTAGCCCACTTAGTTAGCTAATATTCACGAACTCTGTGTGTTCTTCTTGACGGTGTTTTGCAGATGAACTCTTTGTGGTTTATGAAACCAAAATAAAATACCCCGTGCAAACTGCCGGTCGTAAAAACAGACAAAAGCGAAACTAATGAACTACGTAGCATATTTACACACGTAGAAGCATATTTAGAAGCACATACACCGGGAAAATGGCCAAATATCAGCAAGTACTGTACTGTAAACAAAGCCTGGCGGGCTAAATGCTCGCTTCTGGAACGCTCCCGGTGGGGTTTGAAGTCGCATGCAGGACGGACCAAAACCGCGGCGCGTACGCAACGTGCCAGAGACATGTGCAGTGGGGTTTAGGAGTAAGAGTAAGAATGCGGTTGATTCTGAGAGGGGCCTGAGGCATTTAAAAAGTGGTCTTAGGACCAGTCTGAAGACCAAGACCGATCTATATAATCCAATTTAAATTCTTCCACCAACAGTCTTCATGAGACATTATACAAATGAATAGGAGATGAACCTGAACAGACAACATAGTCATCTGCTCTGCTGAATCTTTTCAATTCCTTCTAACAAACAGGCTTTAGCTAGATAGGCTGTGAACTATCCAGTTACTGTTAAAGATGGGTTGAGCTTGTGGCGGATTAGTGTTGTACAGTTTGTGTGAAATTACAGATATTTACCTCTTTGTAAGAAGGTTAGGAGAGGACACTTTCAGAGGAGCTTAAAATAAGTTGGGAAAGGGAGCGTGGGTTAGGAATTAAGCTACTTAGTGTCCTACATGGTGTTATACATTAGCAATTTAACCCAGCTAAGGTCAGCTGGAGGGATGGAGGTGTTCAGGTATGCTGTATAATCCACAGTAAGGCTCAGTATGTAGATATGTAGCATGGCTATTGCGGCCATTTCCTTTCCTGACACCTTGCTGTGACACTTTATCCGCCATATAAGGAGAAAGCTGCCATAGCAACATGGTGGAAGAGGTGTGTCATGATTTAATTGGCATGTATGGACACAGTTTAAACACCCAGCTGAGATAACACAGGTTAAGCTGTCTTGCATTGTGAGAGAGCTCGAGTTTCTCCACGGGAATACTCCTTTTTGCTGGTTGATACAGTAGGAACATGAATCTTTTTCCTATTTGAGGTACAACTTGCCCCAGCAGTGATAGTGCTTGGCTGTGTGCCACTGAGTAAATCCTCCCAGTAGAAGCGTCCACTGAGGTGGAAACTAAACTGTGCCATATTTGACATTGGTGGCTATAGGAGAGGATAGGATTGCTATTGCTTTGCTTGGGTATTTTTTTTCCCCCTACGGTTCTTTTTGTCCTTGCCCTTTTGTTTTTTGATTACGGTTTAATATTGTTTGGTGTATTTTAGGTATTAATATTTTATACTCCTTTTTTGTTTGTTTTGTTTTGTCCTGTGCCACTGAGCCCAACCAACTTACCTTTTTTCTTTTAACTGATTCGAAGATTTAACGCCGTTTCTGGGTCTTTTACTGATTTTACTGTTGGCTATAACAGGTGTCCATCTCACCTGCATGCAGAGAAGTATCCTGCTACACCTAAATGTAGTTTTGCAGTGACTGGACGTGGGTGTTAAGCATGTGCGGTGTGCAGTGAAATTATTATAAAGCTAATTTCTCCCAAGATATTTTTGATTATTTAGATTTTTTTATGTTATTTTATTCACTATCATCCAAAAACAGCATGACATTTAAAGGTTTGACAATTGCTGTAATTATGATGGCAGTGTTAGCATGTTTCCTGCCTGGTTTTAGCTGCTGATCTCTAAATGAATCCTCTGTGTGGTCAACCTTTTGTGCGCTAATCAAAGGTATTCAAAAGGTGGTTGTTTTCTTGTGCTGTGTAAAGTCAAGGAGGTTTTGTAGACACGTCTGATGTGACCACTGGAGGAAAAAACAGAGATTGTGATACAACCTGAGGACCATAACAGAAGGTTAGAGTGTGAGTGAAAGAAAGACAGGTGAGGAGGTAAGAGAGGGACAGGAAGTGCTCGCGAGAGGTTAAGCACACACACTTACACCTGCAGTTAAAGCATTCACCTTGCCATATTATCCCTGGCCTTACCCCCAACCCCCTCCATGTTCATGGATGCCAAGAAATCCGATTTGCCAACTTTGGGAAGCTGTGTGTGACAGCCAATTACTGGGGAGAGGACTCCCAGTGGAGTCACCTCCTCACCTCACAGCCCAAACATCTGCCTGTCAGACAGTCAAGGGAGGCAGGTAGATAAAGCACAGTAGAGAGGAAGGTAGGAAAGCCAGAGTGGTCAAAATGGTTTGCTCACCATCGTCTTTAAATGTTTGATATCTGAGTCGGTTGCTGTCAAATCTCTGAAATGAAATCATAAATCATTTAATTTATAGTTAACTTCACTTGGTCTAGGTGTTTTGGATGCTGAGATCATTTGCATGTTGTTATGTTCGAAGTTGCTGTGTGGCTTGCATTCCATTTGATAAAAACACCATATTTTGTCTGATCACCAGAGGCAAAATATAGTGTTTTAATCAGAGCCCTCTCATAAACTCCATGGGATGTTTACGGTTTATTCAGAATGTTTTGCCAGAAATCAATGTATTTACATTAATGATCATCTAGAAGATAACTGTGGGGCATCATTAAACAACAAGCAAACAAACACAGACAGCTTGTTTAAATTCCAACATGGTTTTTGTCTTTATTTCAGATCCAAAGGGCTGAAGATAGATGACATACGGCAAAGGGCTGCGGGTTGGAAATTAACCCAGGATGTTGTGGCAAGGTAAGGCCTGAGTACGTGAGACGCACTCTCGACTAGGTGAGCTACCGAGGCAACCTGCATTCCAGTGGTGTAGTCATAGGCGCCTCAGCAATGGAGAAAGTGGATCAAATGCATTCCCATTATTCAACTGAGGGAAGCAAACTTCTGTTTTTTTTGTCTTTGTAATAATGAACTCATCATCACACAGTGAGGTGATTGTATTTAAGCAGCCTATATCAATGATCATTTGATTATTTTCAGCAACTGACGAAAACAAGTAATAAAGACATCACACATACTTGGACCACCCTTTGAGTTGGCTCAGTTGAACCCGTTGCAGATCGTTTTCCACAGCATGCGTTAGCTGTCAATCGCAGTCTGTCAATCAATTTGCACGCACATACACACACATACACACACACACACACACACACACACACACACACAGAAACATTCCTGGCTGCATGAGACACTGAGGCATTTTGAGGACACAACATTGTTTGTATGTTTTGGGGTTAGTAATTGTTGTCTGAGATGTCCTGAGATCACCCATCAAGTTCTACAGCTTGCTCTCAGGTCTATTTTTAGCCATGGTGACTTTTTATTTTCTAAAATAATCTGTTCAATAGAGAAAAAAACTAAATGTGAAACATTGCACTTCCTTGATGGCTCGCATGTATGCTCTGCTCATTTGTGAACTGCAATAATTCTATCTCTCTCTTGCTGTGTCATCACTATCTATACAAGCAATATGTCTATGATCAAATTGTTTGTTCATAGATTTACCCTCTCGGTTTTGCTCTCCAGAATGCATCAGACTGATGCATTTAATTTCAAAATGTAAAATATTTTCTGGAGATCAGTTTGCAGTATAATGTCTTATCTAATCTCTGCTTTGGGTGACTAAGCAAGCTTTAATCTGGAGCTTTCGCTTTCCAGGGAATTCAACGTGATTAACAGCTACAATAAAGTTTCTAACCAGATTAACTGCTTGATTGTGCCATGATTCCCACTTAATGTCAATTTGAGCATACTAATCAATTTGCAAATTGACTGTTTTATATATATATTTTTTATTATTGTTATGCAGTGCATGTTGTAAAAGGTCAGGATAGTCGGTAAGAGTCACATGACCGGTGTCATTTAGCTCAGTTGGTAGAGCATCCGTCCCATGTACAAAGGCTCAGTCCTTGCCGCGGTGGCCCAGGGTTTGAATCCGACCTGTGGCTCTTTCCCGCATGTCATTCCCCATCTCTCTCTCCCCACATTCCTGTCACTCTTTAGCTGTCTCTGTCAAATAAAGCTCAAAAAGGCCAAAAAAAAGAGTCACATGACCAACACATATTGCATCAATTCATCAGAATAACACAATGGTCGTAATGTATTCATGTTAAATAGCTCTGTGCCCATGCAGGTTGTAAACAGTTGCAACAATGCAAACTGTGTTTTCACTTGAGGAAATGAATAAACCTGAACTAATTTCTCAATTAATTTCCTTCTGAGTCATGGTAATCAAATTAAATAAAAGAAAGCCACAGAGAGGTTTCTAGTTCACTGGATAATTTTTTGATGTAATATTAAATCATGTACAAATATCTGCAATACAACTGTTGTTTTAAATCATACAGTTGGTCTATTGCAACTTTAGAAATTCTAGCGTATTTGCACATATTGGAAACCACATGATCAATAACTTGGAAATTCATTTGAAGCCGGGGCCAATACAAGATCGAGCTTGGAAAATGAGATTGTTTGACCTTCACCGGCCACACAGTACAACATCAGTTTGTCAAGAACAGTCTCCCACTGTCTACTTGTTCCCTACTTTTTTTCCCCTCCCATCCCCTCATGCTGTTGTAGCTCACCATTGTTGTATAAAGGACAGTCAATAAATGAATTTAAAAATGAGGGAATTGGAAGGTATAGTGCAATCTGTTCAACCACTATGCCTTCCCACCTGCACCACATTATGACAGGAAGATAAGGCGAAAGGGTGAGGAGAGGAGATGCAGGGAGGAAGAAAGTCCCCACATTCCTCAGCAAGCAGTGAAATTGAAGGGGAAATAATATGAGGCGTGTCAAAATGCAATATCACCCCGTTTACCCCGATGTTTAAGCCCTTCCCTGACTCCAGTGCTTCCCAAGAGAAGCAGAGAATTAAAAAGGGAGAGCGATACGTAGTGAAAAGGAAGACATATGAAAGTAGACGGAGGATGGAGAGACGAAAATGAATATGAGGCAGCTGGTAATAGGGATATAAAGAGTGTAATCTCTGACTCGAGCAATAATATTTAGCTGTGGAACGTGGATGTGTGGAGGGCACACACGCACATTTACAGCAGTCTAGTAAATAGTTCTGACCTGAACAATTTCACAGCCTTTACTGCAGGTCAGGGGAGAATACACGCACACATATGGATGTGCCTCCCCTTCAATGCAGTCACACGGGAACATCCATCCTTCACTTATACTTACGCTGCAAACTTCCATAGCTTGAGGCTTCCCAGAATAGGTTTGATGTGCCAGCAGCAGTCTGGCACACAATAGACACATTGCTGAAATATTCCGATAGAGGAGACTTATCGCTACTTGCCTAAAATGATGCACAAATCTAAGCAAACTCTGAAGTGAGGTGGGGGAGAAAAAAAAAGAAGCATTCCAAACCTGATAAGGACAAACGCACACTGAGAGCAAAGATGTGGCTATCTCCAGAGATCCCTTCGTTTGTGTAACCACAACCGCACATTTCTTTATCCGTAGCTTCCTCTTTTTTCCCCCACCTACATATGGAGCATTGTATTGTGTGATCATTTCTCAGTATACCAGGCGACACACAAGTGCACAAATGAAATAACACACCGTTTCCATTGCTCACATGTACAACAATCTACACACACACACACACACACACACACACACACACAGTCCCTGGTTGCATTAGGAGACAGTAAAGGTCTTACAGTGGCCTGAGGCACAAGGATTGCTGCTTAATAACCCGCCCGGGGCATCAACCTGACAACACTAGGTACTAAACACACAGACGTGGATACACACAAACACAGACACAGAGTTGCAAGCTGTCTGTGTGTCAGTCTCTTTATGTATCTCTCTCCTTCTTCTCTTTCACCTCAAGTAGCAGATTTATTTGTTCTCAAAGGAGAAGCTGCAGAGATGTTTTAACAAAGACAAACTTTGGCATTGCTCTAAACAATTAGAAAGTAAATAAGTCCACCAGTAAGTCCACCTTGAAACAGGATTCCTTTTATTTCAAGGATCACGGTCCCATCGGTCGAGATGTGAACACGGCAATCTTCTTAAGAAGCCAGCACAATAAACAGGAAGCCCTAACTCAGGCCAGAAACCAGTATTTCACACACACACACACACACACACACACACACGTTTTAACATGTCCAACACGTCACATCAAACTAACTTGTCTACTCCAAACTTGCAAACAATACATCTGATTAACGATGCAAAATGAAACAGAAAAAGACGGTCTCAAATTTAAAATTACAGAGCTTGTTTTTCTGATTATTTTTGTAATACTCTGTTACAAGATCTTTTATCAACTCATTAGATCTTTGTCTTCTGTGATTTGGCTGCTTGTCAAACCAAGGAGCTGCAGAGAAAGTCAGAAATTAAAATTGTTGCACATTCAAATCATGCTTTCTAAAAAAAAAAAAAAAAAAAAAAATGTTGCAAAATGAACTTCTGAAGACTGCTCAGTTTGTTTGGAAACTGATTTACTGTGAGCAGATTACAGAAAGACAAAATTAAATCAAGGAAAAAAGACCAAAATGATCAACAGGTTTGTTGTTCATTTAAAATTCGGTTTTGTGATGCACATTAGTGTATAATAAACACGTAACACAAAAACACGCTCATCATAATTTGTTAGAAATAAAATATCTAATGTGGCCCTGAATCTTCGATTATTAAGGCAGTCTTGTTCATCCAGTCTTAGTGCGCGAAGCATATCAGATTATGACTTACCACACTGTACGTTATCACCTTCAACTGCAGGCACAGCTTGATACTCTCATTTATTTCCTGAGACTGCACAACTTTATACATTGTTGACCTGCTGGCACGCTACTTCATCATCAAATGTCCGATCTCTCGCCATCTGTTGTTAAACGTCAAGTTTCTCCTCTGGCCCACTTTCTCTCCTTTCTCTGTTTATTATTCAGCAAATGTCCGGTAACACGCAGCCTCTTCCTCTTGACTTTTAGTCTTTTCTGACCTATGGATTTTTGTCTCTCTCTCTTGACGAGACATTAAGCCTTTCAATGGACCGTGACATTTCAGGCTTTACTATGACATTGCTTTTGTAGCCACTCAGATTTATGTCCACTTCTCAACGTAAACTTATCCGGATTTGTTTTATACTGAGCTCATCATCCGTCCTGTTATAGCAGACAAAATATTTATACTGACGTTTGTTCAGCTTATTGTATTTGTCCCCTCCAAAATAACAGTGTATTATGGCTGATCTCTTGAATGGAAAGAGTAAATATGTATTTACAATTGATTGTTTTTACACAGACAGCAGGATGACCGAATATTAGACGCTGTGCATTAATTATTAGGCATTGGCTCAGTGTTCAGTGCACACATGCACATCATCTTGTCATTACTGCTGACTCTTTCGTTGTGAGCCACAATCACTCTCCATAAAAATATGCTCAAAAGCTAAATGGGTTTCTATGGCAACAATAAATTGCTTGAAGATACTTCAACAAATATAGAGTGTAAAGGATGTGAGGGAACTGCAGTATGCCAGTATTCATATGTGTTGGCTGTGAGTGTGTAGATTCAGACCCAAGTGTCTGTGCATTTGCATGCGTGTGAAGTATGTACAGTGTGTACTGTATGCGAGTGTATGCTGAAGTCAAACAGAGGCCTTGTGTATGAGGGGCTTTGAGAAGCTGCCCTCTGTTGGCTACAGGTATCTCTGGACATTGTAGCTCTGAACCCGCTCACAGCAACCTTCAGGCTCCACAGTGCCAACTCAAACATGGAGTACAGAGAGACCGTACAGGGAGAAACTATTTTTCTATTAGACAAATTGCCAAAAAATGAGTCATCAAAATGAATTCATCCCAATAATAGGAGCGTCCACCAGTCCTATCACTGTCAAAATCCTTGAGGTCTCTATCTGCCCACCTGTTCAGAGCCTCGATTCAATGAACTCCATTAAGCCACAGTTTGTACCTGATCACACTGAACCAAATTATCCCCAAAGAAAGAGAACAATAGCAGGGAAATAATGGAATTCCAAAGTAAATGGGAAACACATCTGGTCCTAATGAAAATTATTACTGACCCTGAACCTTAAAAAATATCATTAAGCTTTAAACTTACATCCTTGCATCAAGAGCACGTAGATCAGCTAGCCTGAAAAACCTCTAAAAATACTGCAGCTAATTGTGAAATAAATGTAACCCTAAAGGCGAACGATATGAGGTCTTACACTTGTATAGCCGTTGAGGTCAGTTAATTACTAATACAGCAATTTCCCGTTTGACAGTAATTACCATCTCTGTCTAGAGAGTTAGAGTTGTGTCAAACTATCAAAAGCTTCATTTGATTTTGAATGGAAGTGTGTGATAGACATGGAAAAGAGCCAAACAGCATGTTGCGGATAGAAAAAAGGTAGATGGAGGAAACCCCAGAGAGAAAACTTCATGAGACATTTATGATCCAGTGCTCTTGCTATTTAACACCACATTTCAATTCTACATGGCATGCACTCACTGAAAATCCTATACTTCACACTACACACACAGACACATACACCTACTGTAAAGCAGTCTGAGCGCAAGCCACTGGGTTTTTTTTTTTAGAGGAGAGAGATGGAGATGATGAGGGGCGCTTGAAAAGTACAAAAGACTTGCACAGACAATCCCATGATACTTTGAGAAAACCCAAGTCCGTGCCTGCTTTCATTTCAGTTACAAAGAGAGACAGTAGAAAAAAGTTGAGCAAACTTTGCTGAAAGCCTAAGGCAAAAGACAAAAAACTACACTGCATAAGCTACAGCAAGTGAACTTTTCACATGGGGGTAGACAGAAAATTATATTTCTTCTCTATACTTTAGTAGAACCAAATCAAATACCCATTTATTTGTACAGTGCACGTGCTTTGACAGTTATGCATGTGATCAGATTTAAATTGTGCAATATATCAATCATGCTCCCTGTCTAAGATAACACATATAACACTTCCAAACATAATGTATAGATCTATATATATATATATATATATGTGTGTGTGTGTGTGTATGTGGAGGTGTCGAACATTTTGCTATCAGTAAAATCACCTCTAAATTTCAAATCACCATCTGTCTGAAGTAGCACTGGGCTCTTCTCAGACTTTTCCTCTGTGTCTGGGCGCTGCTGGAGGGAGGCAACCGGGGTTTTGCAGGAATTAATGCAGTGGTAACAAACTTCTTAAGTCCCCATGTTAAAATGTCCAACTTCACAGCAGAAATAAACATGTTTACAGCCTGGTATAAAAACAGTTTTGGTCTCTATAGCCAATTTCCTTGTTCATGACAACTGAACTGAGGGTGAACTCACCTGTTCCACATAATTAAGAGGGTGGCTGCTTTGAGCTTGACGTCACAGAGACTATGTCCACGTTGGCTGAGAGCCTGAGCCCCGTCACTGCTTACCGGTGACCTGTACATGGCAATCCAAGAAAATCACTCCACCAATACAGACTGAGATTCCTAAATCTTTAAAGATTTCTTTCTCAGCCCCAATTTAGACAAACTAAAACATCAAACTTAGGTTGAAGACTTGAAAATGCAACACATATATGGGTTTTTAGCTGTTAGCTTTGGTAGAATGACATTAAATTGATCAAATGCGATTAGATGCCATATTTTTGTGACACTCCAGCGCTCAGAAGTGTGTTCAGAGTTTATTAAAGTTGTTGTAAAGTTGCGACAAATATTTTCTTTCTCAATTACACCCCCTCCTCATTTTCTTGCTGCAATCCTTACAGACTATAGCGGAATTAATTAATCCTCAGTGAAGATGCGCTGACAGGAGCTCAGCCTTCCTTTACACTCTAATTGTTCCAGTGAGACTGAGACTCAGAATGATACCCATCTTGAAGGGTGCGTGAGTTTGCGTTCGTGGGTTGGTCCCCCTTGACAGCCAGTTGCTTGTCTCGTTCTTGCTGTGATCCTTTGTTCCAGCTTGCTCCGGGCTAGTCCTGAATTACTGTGCATATTCAGCTACAACTCCTGTAAACTGTATGAGTGTATTCTGTTTGTTTCATTTGTTGTTTACTTGTAGAGTTGGCTGTCGGGTATTTATAAGACAGGTATTGGGAATGGGGATTGGCCTTGCCTTGAAAAGCTAACATGCTGACTTGGTTGAATGAATGATTATTCGTGCCTGCATTTTAAGTATTGTGGCTGACTGTGACTGAAATCACCAGCTTTCTGGTTTTCTCCTCTCTTTGTCAGAGGAAGCCGCTCAATGTCCACAGCTTTGCTAATGACCTTCTGCGAGTACCCGGAACACAGAAGAAAGAGGTTGGAACTGGCAGGATGTGACACACTGCGGCGACACACAATGCCTTAAAACAAGAACAAACTACAAAGACTCAGACTTGATTGTGTCACGATCTGCATTTCCACTGCAATCAGGACAATCACACACACCTGCTACTGACCTGCACACACGCCTGATTTCCATTGACTCAGTCACTATTTAAACTGCAGATCTCCACACACTCACTGCCAGATTGAATCCATGTAAGACTGTCCCACACTCACTGGTTGGACTGGTTGCCCAGTAGCCCAGCCTGCCTTCTGAATTCGACTTTGAGCCTCTGTCCTATGTTTTTTGGTTTCGGCTTTCTGAACATGATTCTGTGTACTGCTGTGTTCCTGCAGGGTATCTTGGGACATTTTGCCTGGGTTACTCTCCACTGCCTGTGCCTTAGTCTGTGGCGAAAATTAAAGTACATCAAGACCTGTACTGTCTGTGTGTGCATCTCGGTCCACCTTTGAACCGTTACAGATCCTTCCAGGCTCTAACCATGTTCCTGATTACTGTGACTAAGCCTCCATACTGTGATGTTGTTGACACAGACCTCCTTGAAACGGTTCGTACCACAGTACAGTACATTCTTACATTGAGAATGCTTCATTTAAAATTAATTCTTTCTTGCCCGGCGCCACCTCTATACCCTTAACTTAGAATGCGATGACTGTCAAATCCTGAGGCTGAACCCCACTGTCAGCATTAAATCCAATAGACGGTGCCCTGTTGCTCCGTGCGCTCTCGTACGGCAGTACCTGTTCTCACGAGCTCACTTTGCAGTCACCTCAGAGATGTACGTGCGCACACACACACACACACACATACGCACAGTGAACATATTCAGGAGTGGCAGTTTTAAAAACCCATTTTCCCCTTGGTTAAGCAAGCAGCAACAACACTTGACTAATGGAAAACCCTGCTCCTAAATGAGGTCAGAGAAATTCTATCTTGCGCACGCTAGTTGTTGTGAATTCTAATAAAGTCTCGTTTTCATCTCCTGTAGGCTGACTTCTTACACTACTGACTTTTGCCAACAATGCTACACCAGCTATCCTTCAAAGCCAGAACAGTCTTGTCAGTTTATCATGTTGTTAGAAAAATTCCTCGCTCCCTCAGAGAGTTGGGGATAAAGTGGGTCCGGCCCATTTGCAGTGAAAAGGTAAGTCTCTTGAGAATTGCTGGAATTTATACATTTGCAAAAGCATAAACTTTTGCATGTATCCTTAATTTTTCTTAACTTTCAATGAGCAACTTGCCCTTTTAACCACCATTACTGGCGTGCTCAAGAGTTCTCCACAAAAGAATGGAAGGCACAGCAGAAACATCTTTCAGTTCATTTCACAGCGAGGACACCAGTAGTGTTTTGCTTGTATCTTTCCTGCAGTGACTGGCCACTGTCCCCAAATGACTTGTTTTTTCATAATAATAATGCAAGCAGGCATTTTTTTTCTGTTCATTTCCTTTTGGTCTGCAAGTCTTAGGTCACACAGTAAGTTGTAAAAGGGATGTAAGCTGTTGTAACAAAAGAGTATGCAAGCAAAGTAAAAAAAAAAAAAAAGTATCCATTGGGAGTTCTCCAGTCTGTAAGCGACGATGCAACTGATCCTCTGTTAGGGACCACATCTTCCCCTCACCAGTGTCCCTGGTTGCAAAATGTACTTTGCAGCACATTTCTGAAACACTGTTACATTTTCTGATCTTTATCTGACAACAAGCCCCAAATTGGGGGTAGGCAAAATGTGTGTGTGTTCCCCATCCCTGTTGTTCCATGCACAGTGTCTCATAATTGGGCTCTACACACTCCCACCTGTCATACCGGCTCCCACTGCCACTGGTATTATCGCCCACTTTCTCCTGTCACTCTGTGTTTGGCCGCAGTGGCAGTGGCTCTTGTCCCAGCATGTGTGTCTTACTGGCACTGAAGGTCTCTGCTGGGTCTTACACATGACATGGCTCACTGGTACTGAGAGTTATGTCTTTGTCGGGCTTGTCAACATCAAACAGCTGCTGCGTTGACCTGACATTGACCCGAATATGGTCTTCTTTTCAAAAAAATGTGCACAATGAAGGCGCAGCTTGCAAAACACACTTGTTTTGCTTGTTCTGCTTTCTTGTCATTTCTCTATTTCTGCCCTGACATTTTATTGTTATGCTCATAAGTTACTGGAATCCAAAGAAAGTCAATGAACACACACACACCTCATATTCAGACGCACACCACACTCTGGCTTTGAAAATCTTTCACATCTCCCAAGGTCGGCATGTATGCTTTTTCCAAAATGTAACGTGTTTGATGCTGTAACTGATTGGCGGGGTGACAGCACCAAAGGTAAACAGACAGGTATCAGATTTGTACCTACAAGCTTCGAATTGCCATATACTGTACATGACAGAGAGACGATAGAGGAAAGATGGTGAACATGATGGAAGCTGACGTACAGGTAGGTGACCAATTTACAGTCCTGTCAGAAATTGGCAACACAAGTCAATACAAGATCTGGTGCTATGGACAGCATCATAATGCAGCTGTTGTAGAGCTTACTGTGCCTGCGCATACGTGAGAGAACACATGACTGCATGTCATTAATCACTGCGAGGTAATAGAAATATATCAGTGCAGGACTAATGTAAAATCACCTCACCACCTTCAATATTTAAGGATTTCATATAGGATCTTTACCTTGGTCTCACTATAGACATTTGGTAACACTATCTATGAAGACCACATCTGTAGTGTGTTATGAGGCATTCATAGTGAATAATAATGCATTCATAATGCTTTATGACTACACTTAAACACACATAAAGCTCATCAGTCATTGTAGATGATAGACTCATAATGAGTTATCACTTCAAGTGTCTTATGCTCTTAACTAGAGGCTGACTGGTGGGGCTGATAATACATTATGACGACCTATGCTCATTATAGATCAGACAACTGACCCCAGCTGTGCTCGCATATTTGTGTGTGAAGGGGAGTTGTAATGGTGTAACAGTGGTTTTCATCCCACGGCGATAATAAATCTTCACAAAATGCATTTAGTCTTTTTCTTAATTTGATAATATCTTATTGGGTTTTCCACTTCAGGGTTTCGTTCCTAAAGCAAACAAATGTACGTACATAATAATCACTAATGATGCAACAAAATATCATTTAAATGCATGAAAACACATTACACTGGTAAAGCATAAATTATTATAGATCCATCAATATCATGATGAAATCTTGTATCTCTGGACTCCATACATGACATTCCTTCACTTACACACATACAGTAATACACATACACAAATATACATTGTCACGTATGACGTGCAGTAAATACATTCATCTCCCCATCCAACATTTTAAAAAGTATTCTCTATGTGATTCCTTATACTTTGGATACTTTGGATATATTATATTTGATTCTCATTACTCTAGCTATACTCTAGCTAAAAGGTCCATGTTACCCCGAAACCACACCAGACACATCTCTGTCACATCACGGCTGCAACGCTGTTTCGGTCCGTCCTACACGCGACTTCAAACCCCGCCAGGAGTGTTTTAGAAGCTGAGCGTTTAGCCCGCCAGAAACATTGACTAGAACAGCTGCGTATAGCGCCGACAACTGCAGTGCACACGAAACGTGTCGCACCAGTGGAATTTTAGGGCTACAAATCTTTGTCATAGCTAACTCTTTTTGAGACCCTGCTTTCTTGTCCATACACAAATAGACATACAGCCATATTCTGCACACCCCTATCTAACTAAACTACCCAACTACCTAACTAGAGTTTATTTTTGTCTTTGCTTACCTCAACAAAAACAATTTTCTGATACACTCTTCCAGAATTTGGGTGGTTAAAGGAATAATTTTGATGAAATGCTTATTTGTTATTTGCTATCATTACCACTCTCATATCTGTGCACTAAAAATAGAGACACAGCCAGACACTGTTGTGAAAAAGAGAAAATTCTGGCATGAAACTCCCCATAAACAAAACAACTGTTTTTATGTTCCTATCTTTTTTTTTTTAAATCTGTCAGTTTGAGACTTTGGCTACCTGTTTCCAGTCTTTATGCTAAGCTAAAATCAGCTATCTCCAGGCACGAATGGAAATAACAGGAATCATGTCGAGTTTTGTTTGTTAAACTTAGAAAATCGTAATACAATACATATACAAGATTAAGCTAGTGCAAAATCAACTTGTAAATGATTAAGTAGCTGCGCAAGTTGAGGGAGGAGAGAAGGGAGAGGAAAAAAAATCTTTTGACAGCTAACTCATTATCTATGTCGTTATCCTTCAGTAGCCAGCTCTTTTCCCTCTCTCCCGCTTTCTGTCTCTCTCTATCTGTCAGTGGAGGGATAAAATCCCTCTCTCATGAAGGCTTAGCAGAGATTATCCTGGTGTCCCAGGGGAGGGTGGAAGGGGAGCTGAGATGCCACATTACAGATGTAGCAAAGGTTATAGTAAATTTAATGGGCCTGAGGTAGAGCAGGAGGGGCAGGGAAAGGAAAAGCCAATGGCATGAGAACCCTACCTCTCTTTCTCTCTCGCTTTCTCCATCCATGCATTCCTTCCTGTTTATATGCACTCAGTGTCTCCTCTAACCTCTCTCTATTACTGCCATGTGCCACTTTCCAATCTTCCTGAACTTAAACCTTGTTTTCTTATGTGTTCATTTTATAATAAACACATATTTCTAACTCAAATGGGTCACTCCTCCTTCTTGCAACACATCTTTCCCACATTACCTCCTGTCACCAACACCCATTTTATTTCATTATACTCGCCAAGTAGAGCGCACCACTCCTGCCCTGCCTCACTCTCCCTCCTGAATATGTAACAGCTGGAAATGGAAAAAAAAAATCACATCCACATACACCTCTCACCTAGTTTCACTTTGGTGAGCCCTATCCCATCCTTCTCCTGTTTGAGTAACGTGGTTAAACAGAGCAGTGACTTAAAGGACAACGTGGGTTCATTACAAGATGGAACTCTGACACGTTCGGCCATCATTTCAATCACCACGGTAACCAAGCAAAAGTCACACGGGGCAAGACACATGAGGAACGTGTTGCTGTGTTCCCAGTGAGCACAGTGCTATTTATGTATGTCATTATTATTATTATCATCAAGAGAAATGATGACCAAAACAATGAAAATAAGCAAACCTATTTCCTCAAAGTTATGATGATATAGAATATAGAAGCAAATATGTTTGGAGGAAACAAAATAACACTCACATTATGTTTCTATTAACATAATGCAAAATGTTGACACAGAATGGATCAGTTCATGTTCTCTGTATTTTATTTGTTTTCTCCTCAAATATCCAATCTTGTAAAACATTATCCGCTCATAGCAACTACAACATTATTAAACTTGTTCATGGTTACCTGATTAAGGCTAAGCAAATATCATGGCCTTAGTTTAATACAGAAAGAAAATCTGAAGCATGAGACATGGTATGTTTAGTAGCATTTAATCAATACTTCAAACTTCCCCAAAGTGCTTTTGTGGCTTAAACCTGAACACACACACAGGCCTCGGGATGAAAACCTTTTCTCTGCTGTCAAAGCTCTGCATTTGTACAGGAATAAAAATAAAACTCGGAAAACAAATTAGAGGTCATTATATGTCATTTCTAAGAGACCCAAGTTGAAACAAATTATGCCTCAAGCTCAAGACGCACATACATTGTATCTATTGTGTGAAAGCTCATGAGCAGACCTTTACCTCCTAATCTGTCGTGCAACTCCACTGTAGCCACACAGGTCGCTGACAGACATCGCGCGATGTATTTTAAGCTTCAAATGAAAATATAAGAGAAACATGTATCTCCATTTTGTCAGGGCCACTTGTGTATGCCCACTGATACACACCACGTATTTAATTGGCTTGTTCCATTTTATTCAAATTCATATTCTAAATATCATTACGTTGTTTTTTTCCCCCTCAGCACATTAAAGTCGTGTGTTGAAACAAGCCCCTGAGACAGGACCCCTGAATGGCAATGTGCCTTATCAAAAACACAGTGCGAGGAGGGGAATACTAAAGAAGATGTGAGATGAAGCAAGCCTGTTATGTCTGTTGTTTTTCGAATAATATACTGAGATATATATATATATATATATATATATATATATATATATATATATATATATATATATATATATATTTCTTCTTTAATCTTTTTAAACACCTCAGTATGTGGACAAATGAACAAGAATCTACAGACTCTAATCATGCATTAAAGCACGAGGTCAGTGTCTACCATAATAGGAGGGTCACAGATGAACTGTGCAAAACAATAAAAATGCTGCAGCTATAGTATTAATAATCATACAGACAGGGTTGGTACAGACATACAGACATATTGAGGGGGTGTTGTTGATACTGTGAAAACAATGCTTCTGAGAAAGCAGGCCTACTTCACATTAATTATGTATATATGTATGTATAGTTGCTTGACATTTCTGTCATAATGCTTCACCTGCTGGCAGTCTAAATCCAGCTCAAAGTTGTCTCCCGCAGCACCATCCTCTCTCCAGAATGCACAGTGTACTAGTTATCATATGCATGTAGCCTATATGTTAGCCTGCTAGCTAGGTAGATAAGATTGTTTCATGTGAATGTTATACAGCATTGCAGAGCCCTCAAACAACTCACATCATGTTTTATTTATTTATTTGTTTGTTTCTTGATCTAACTTTGGTCTAGCAAATATGAGCTACCCATATTTATGCGGCCACAACACAGCTGAGCCCCTCCTTCAGAGGGGCAGCTCAGTCAAAGAGGGCAAATGGGATGTTATTTGGGCAACTTTTACCTTTTACCTTGCAGCTGAAGGCAGATAAGTGGATGACAGCTAGCAAAGGGCCACAGCTGGCCTTAAACCCGGGGTACTGCAGTAAAGATCCAGTCTTGGTACGTGGGGTGGATGCTCTACCAAATACGCTAACAGGGTTTGGCTTGTACAGCACTGGATGAGGTTTATGTTCTCACACAAAAAGTCACACGCATTACCAAAAAAAAGTGAAACCCACTCAATTATAAACACATGCACACTTGTGCACTAGCTCACATCAGGCAGCCAAAATGATTACAAATTCGGCACTGGCATGGGGCCTACATTTAAGCTGGCAGATCTAAGGTTTGAGAGCACCCACCAGAGTTGGTATCAGGAACTGCTTCGACCGCAGCCGCGACATGTGGAAGATGAATAGAGTAAAACTGATAATGGATTCAGGAAATAGGGGGAGGCTGAATTTAATGTAAGACTGCTGTGGGGTAGATGTGGTCGAAGAGTGATCACAGTGTTAGGGAGTGACTGCTCCTGCATTCATTCAGCACCATCCCACACTGTGGCAGTGTGTCTGCAAGCGGAGAGGAAACTGGCCCAACTCTGTTCTGCCATTTACCTCAATATGGTTTTTCTGCTTGGCATTCTGCAGCGCAGATTTTCTTGTCAGACACATCTGGGATGAGGAGTGCCTTCAGACTTGTTATACAGTCATACACTTCAAGTGAATTCACCCAGCATTTTTCATTCCAGTATAAAATATTTCCCAAATATTAACCACACCACAAGCTAAAAAGGCATTTAGAGAACCTGACAATCAGCTCAGCTCACAGTCTAACCAAATGACCCGCTGTTTGGAATAAAGACTGACGTGTTGCTAAGGCACCTTGACAGGGTTGTTAAGGCAAGGGGAAGGAGAACACTGAGCAGACATGATTCCTGCCACAAATAAGACACATGGAGAAAGATTGTATCAGAGCAGAAATGTCATGCTTTCAGTAATGCCTCCATCAATAACAGTAAATCAGAAGGTGTTACTACAGCTGCGTTTTGATAAGCCACGGAAAAGGATCACACACACTCCCTATTCATGTGTTTCATCTCTAATAATTGGTTGTTATTTTTGTCACATCTGTCAACAAATGAAGATTTAGAGGGCGGTGATCCTGATTTATTTTTAAAAGGAAAAAAAAGCAGGTGTCAAGACACACAGAAGCATAAGTACAATTTTATCTAGTGTGTGTGTGTGTGTGTGTGTGTGTGTGTGTGTTAATGTGAAAGAAAGGAAGGGTGAAAAATAAATGCGGCAGCATAATCAAAGGAGTGGGTTTAAATGAGCTTAAAGGCATAAATATTTTACACCCTTTTATTTCCGAATAGTTTATGCGACTTTGACTGGCAGTACAGTGTGTGACTTGTTTGACTGTGGAGAACTTTCTTTAAAAGTTCGAAATACATAAATTTCACATTCATGAGGGACCACGTTATGTTGAAGAAAAGCATAGCATCAGCTCCCCGATGGCAGGTAGGGTAGACTTGTGCTGACAACGCATGGCTAAAACACACAAACAGTCACACACTCTCGCTCGCTTACTGTTTTTTTTCACAGGCTGATGAGAGATGCTGACGCTTAGCAAACTTGATATCACATGTATGTTCACATGTTCTTGCAGTTTCAGTGAATCTCTAGTTCATGTGATCTCCATTTCTCCAACCAAAACATATTATCTGTCCAGGCTGGATGTCATGAGCCATCGAGTAATATCAACTAAGATGTTTATTCACAGTCACGTATTGTTATACAGCTGCAAACGTGAACTGGGAGGCTCCAGTACATAAGAACACAAAGAGTGAAAGACAGAAGAACAACAATAAAACTGATAAGATCAGAAATAGAATTAGATTTATATAATTCATTTATGGATATATAAAAATATAGATAACATGTACATACTAGACCAAAAAACAGGACTTAGACCACAATGGTAAAAGTAGTTAATGCAAACTTATGAAGAAGCTTTATTAAATGAGTGATTAAAATTGAAGGAATGAATCCTGGACCAGCGTTGAAGCTGAGCTGGTGGCAACTGGGTAAGCACATAGGCAAAGACCATGGAAATGTGAACCTGAAGCACAAGGGAGTCAGATCAGGCTCGAGCAAAAAAAGGCAAAACACAACACAAGGATCAGACAAGAATAATTATCTGTGACGAAACAATCCGGCGAAGACTGGAGCGAAGAGCTGCTGTAGATACACTGCATCGGTGGGAGAGATGCAGGTGATCAGGTTGCCGTAAGCGGAGGATGATTAGATGGCCACGCCAGGACAGACAGACGGTCAAATAGATAAATGGAATAGGGAATTTATAAAGACTTAGGAAGACACATCCGCAGTGCTCAGAGAATTCAACTGCACTGACACTAGGCTACGTCATTATCCGATGACGGATGTTATTGACGTGGTCTGTGGTAAAAATACAAAGTTCAAAGGATGGACTACAAAAAGCACATCTTAGGTACTTCTCCCTGTGCATTCTTAGCGTTTTGTTTCATGCAGGATATATAAACGTGGACAACCTGGTGAAAAATGACTTCATTATGAGCTCTTATTATTTAAATAAAAAATTTATATTGTCCACCTGTCACAAACATTCACAGTGAGAATGGTTGCTCATGCTCACCTTCCTGTCCACTCATATATAAGCATATTAGCAAGTTATGGCAAAAGATGGATGATTAATAAGCAATGGTAACCTCCAGTACACTATACACTAAATGTTTTAAAATGGCCAGGATAACTTATAGGCTATTACCAACATTGTACAACATTTTGAGAAAGTTTTATAGCAAACTTGAACACCTCTGTGTGAGAATGCAGCTCCACAGTCACCAACAGAACTAATGCAGAGAGCTGCAGGAGATGAAGAGGAACAAGCCACGATCAGTTCATCAGAGTTTATAAGAACACAGTGCAGTGAGTACACAGAGCAGGTTTCATAGAGGAGACGAATGTCTGTGTGTTAACAGACTGCAGTCTGTACAACAAACCTGTAGAGTAACATCAGACTTCATGATCAATGTTTTTATATCCCGTCAACACATCTGTCCATATTCATCTGTCCTTCATATTTTCCTCCTTCACTTTTCCTTGACCTCAATGGAAAATGAGTCATGAGGTCGAGGAAAAGTGTTTAGGAAAAGACATAGGAGGTTTTGACTGGGTACGACCATACACAGGGTAATGGCCATGACATGAAGATGTATTTCATGATCCATATATGGTATCACTGAATGTACAAAAAAAAAACAACCAAATATAGAAATATGCTGCAAATAATGTAGTAATAATTTTCAAAATGCTGCTGATATGTTCAGAATGATAAAAAATACAAACATTCCCAATATGCTCACACACTTACGCACAGCCAAAATCTAATTTATTGGCACAGGAGGGCAGAGGGATATTATCATACAGTCTGTATCAAAGCAGTGAAATAGAATCTTGTGATATGTGGCCTGGCCTAAATTACCACCACCTATTAATAATCAGCCATGACATGAAGATATTAGGGCTGTGACAAGACCATTTATGTCAAATCCTTTGTCTAACCCCAATTACAAGCCACATTATCATTCATTTACTTCAATCAAAGGCCTTCCATATGAGTATTTCTTTGTAGATAAAAAAAAAGTACATCTTTTTTGTCATTATAGGGCTGTGTACCATGTCAGGTTTCCTCAAATCACATTTTCCACAAAAATTACATCTGAAATAAAACCTAGTGATGAAGATTAAAGCCATATCTTCCGGGTTCATTATTTTCTCTCTCCAGTAAAATCTTTTTTTTTTTTTTATGCATTCTCTTGCCAGTTAAAAACTTGATGGGTTGAAAGAGAGACATGTAGGGAGACTGGCACCATCCGCAGGGTTCCATTTCAGTTGTACTGTTAAACGCTTGCATGTTCTCCCCATGTCTGCGTGGGTTATCTCTGGGTACTCTGGCTTCCTCCCACAGCCCAAAGACATGACCTTAACTGTTTCTTTGGTGACCTTAAATTGGCCGTAGTTATGAATAGTTTGTCTCTCTGTACCCTGCGATAGGCTGGCGACTTGTCCAGGGCCTCTTGTCGGCCGCATTCAGACAGGATCTGGCACTGCAGCGAAAAACTCATCCGTTTTCGCCTGCAGGGGTGTCCGCCAGAAAACAATCATGCGACGGAGAAGCTCAGCTGGATCCAACTTTGAAAAAACGCAACCCGACGTCACGCTGTGGTCGCCAATCCCAAACTGACAGTTAGACTGGGAGACACCCACGGGAAACATGGTTTACCATGTAGCCTAAACAGTCAGCTGGGATAGGCTCCAGCCCTCTGTGACCCTGATGAGGATAAGTGGTTACAGATAATGGATAGATGGAAATGTTTAGTTTACAACTTTCATTTCAATCCAAATGAATGAACTGAGCAGAAGCTTGTCATCTCTGTAGGCCAGAAGCGACAAGACCAGACATGTCATGAAGCTGGATGTAGGTCAGGGAGTCACAAAAGCTACAGCAACAACAATCTTCTTTGAACAATGTTTTTTTTTATATCCTCCTTATGCCCTGCTGTGGCTGGTAATACTGAGTTTTATTGCCCATCACCACGGGGAAAACATATCATTTTTAGTGATTTTCTTTTCAGAGTTTATCACACATAAAATATCTCTCTCTGCAACTTGCAATCACATCAAAACAGAGACTAATGAAACAATGAAATCTCAGTCAACACCCACCCAAATTCACAGCTACTCTAAACAAGAGGTACTTGAGCTGCCAAATGTCACGCAATTTCTCTTCATGAACATGCAAATTTATGCAGCTAGGTACTCCAAAACCTAATCTACTCTTTAAATGTATACCTCCTGTGTAAGTGCTTGCTGATTTGGCAAGCATGATACTACAAACACTTCACCACATGACATAGAAATATAGGAAACATATTTACAGTACAGTACATTATATAGATATATACAGTAGATAGATACATAATACAGATTGGATATGATAAATAGATAATATAAATTCCATATTAAAGTCTGTTTACACTTCACATTGATCAAGTTGGGTCTTGTTTATTTAGTTAATATAACATCACATCGCATTAATATAAAACATCACAGCAATTTAGTCCACAATTAAGAATGCAGATCATTATGACACTCTTATGAACAAGTAAATGTAATTTTGTGAAGATAAGCCACGATATAAACAAAACAATGCAGTGAGTCAGCTTGATATTGTTTTGGATCCCACTGTTTCCCAGGTTTTATGAGTGCTGTGCTGGAGGCTGCCGGATCTTAACAAGGCTCATCTGTAAACTTTACTATACCTGCAGCTTATATCAGTGTCTTATAGCTTACGTCTGGTAGAGTCACATAGACACAGCTAATTATTTTTACGAGTCCAATCATTTAGTCCAAGGTTGCCACTTGTATCAGTTCCACTGCTGCTGAAGATTGCAAATCAACAATCACTACTGCACGACATATTCATGTGATACACACACATATATAACTTGAACGCTCCACAAGCCTACATTTAGAGCTGGTCTGTAAACTCTAATTATTCAAATGGAGATGAAGATATGGACCTGCTGCTGTGATCGAGTGGGAGTGCAGCCTCCACAAACATCTCCAGCTATCCCCCACTCTTTTCATCTGACTGTGCATGTGGACTTCCTGACGGGGAAACCCCAGGTGGTGAGGGTGGATGAACACCTCCATCACCCTCACCCTTTACGTCAGAGCATCCCAGGGCTGTGTTTTGAATCCCCTGCTGTACTCACCGTACACACATGAGTTTGCTGAGGACACAGCAGTGGTGGGTCTGAGCACTGAAAACACTGAAAAGATCTATCTGAAGGAAGCAGAGAACCTGAACAGCTCCAGCCTCCCTCTGAACGTTGAAGAGTAAGGAGATGATAGCAGACTTTGGGACAAACAGAGGAAGAACTATCAACGGGTCTTCAGTGGAGGGAGAGGACAGCTTCAAGGACCTTGGTGTCTACGTCGCAGATGCCTGACCTGGACACTGCAGACTGACTCTGTGGTGAGAAAGGCGAGCAGAAACTGTATATTTCTGAAAATGTATAGTAGAAGCTCACAGAAATACATTTCAGTATAATAATATACACACACACATCTAAAGACATACATATGGAATAACATAACCTCTCCCTGCTCACCCACAACATCAGAGTATATAAAAGTTAGAATGTGTGTTTATAATTATGTACATCAACAGTCTGTGGCCTATATTGGTGAGTAATTGTGTGGTGCATGTGTGTGTGTAGTTTTAGACCTTGAGATGGATAATAATGTTTGGATTGCAATGATGGTTAATGTTCATGTTCATGTTTAATAAATCTTTCAATATATTTTGTTTAAAGCCGAAGCTGGTATTTATAAATGCAGTTGCAAATGGCAGTCTCCATTTGTCAACACTTCTATGCGCCTTAAACGTTTCCTTAAGAATTGAAAAGTAAAATAAACATTTAATTAATTGTTCAGAAATAAGATAACATATCTTATAAAGGTTTGAGATGACCTTTTCTTTATTTTTCTTCATATGTCTCAAAGACCTCTTTACTTGAACCAAGAGAAAATGTTTACTCATCTCTCTTAGACAAAACCTGGAATTTGTCCATACGTTTTTTTGTACGTAAGTATATAACTATTATCGGGCACCATGGTGGTGCAGTGGATAGCACTGATGCATTTGGGACCTTTCTGTGTAGAGTTTGCATGTTTGTGTGTGAATGTGAATGTTTGTTTGTCTTTATGTTTTAGCTCTGTCCAGGCTCTGTCCAGGGTGTACCACGGTGGGCTCCAGCTTCCTGCATGTCATAAATACATTTAGCTTCACAAAGTCAACGTATAACAGTCCATAACCTCTCAGACTTTTAAAAACCTGTGGATAAAAACATGCCAGGTCTAACATGCAGCAGATGCAGCATGGATATCATCAATCAAGGAGATATGCAGATACACATCATGCTTTCAAATCAGTCCTCCTTGGTCATTAACTTGTAGATCTCTGTGTGTGTGTGTGAGAGAGAGAGAAAGAGAAAGAAAGGAAGAAAGAGAGAGAGTAATCTCTGTAGATCCTTCCCTCTCTTGCTGGATTGCTGAGTGGCACACTCCACTGGTGAGTGCACATGAGAGATGGAGCACTGGGAGCTTGCTCATAAAGTAAAAAGTATGAAGTGAGCTCTTTGTGTAATGCCTTCTGATTGGTATGATACTGTAGTGATTACAGAAAAGACATGAGTTAGTGAACAGGGAGGCAGCGGTATTTGGTGTAAATCGCGGGCCCCCCTGACTAAAGCTTACTTGGGGCCCTGTAAGAATAATTATCTATAATCTCTGGCATGTCCCATGACTCCTCTCTAGCTCTGAGCCAATTCGGAAAAGATTGCTTGCCCTTATTGGAGCCACCAGTGTTCCAATATGTGAGTTTCTGCCCTCTGTTTTAAAACACTTTATTGTTTGAGTTTGAGTCCTATCAGTGAACCTGAATCAAGGGGGCTGGAGTAGACCTTCAAAGAGCGACACTGGCATTGCACAGTCTTAATATCCAAAACCCTGGATTAGGGTTGTGTGAGCCAGCAATGTAATTTGTAAACTGCTAATCAAGGCTACCATTTGCTCTGCAACTACTATATAAAGAAAGGAAAGCATGCAGGAATCAGTGAATCTCTTATTTGACGATACGGCTGAGTTAGCTTCATTAAAATGACTTTCAGTCAAAGGGTAAAAGATTGCTGAATATCAGTACTTTTCATTTTTGCATATAGTCTGTCTTCTTCATAGATATCCTGCAACTGATGAAAAAGTGGCTGAGCCTGTGTGAAAGGCTCTCTAACAGACCACTTTGAATTACAGTAAAAGGTAAAAGGGCACCATGTTTAGCCTTTTAAGTGCTTCACACTCCATCAGCTCCCATCTGGCCCCAGAAAATCGTAAGGACTTAGCTTTCTTCCTTGTCAATGGCTTCCTTAAAGCCACGCCATGATTTAGTTCAACTGTCAGTGCAGATTTAATGGGATATTATTCATGCAGCAAGACAGGCAATAAAAATCGCGGGGCTTTGAAAGCGTCTGTGTGGAGAAAAAAAAAAAAAAACAGTGACATGTTTGAAGCAGAAATGAGAAAAAGAAGAAAATGAGAAATATGAGAGCATGTTCACATTTGTGTTTTTCCAAGTCACAGTGAAGTGCGCTGATTTCGATGAAAAATTGAGTTGACAGGCATACCTGTTTTACCTGCTGAGCAAGCAGCAGCTGCTGGGGGAGGATATCTCATCATCTTCGGGGTTGTTCAGCTTGTGTTTTAACGCATTCATTTCAACTGAAAATGTTTTACTCGCCATGTTCAACTAAATACTGTAGCTTTTGCGCTCAGGCCTCTGCATACCCCCTGAAACAAAGGGGCTTGTTGGAAAATCACAAAGCCACTTGCTCCAAGCAGTCACTTTCAGCTGTGCATGCTTTGAATGCGCAATGAAACCTATTTTCATCTTGGCGACCTTTGGTCTGTCATCTTCTGTCTGAACTGGGATATAGGGAGGCTGTCCCAAGGTTTTTATCTCAGCAGCTCTCTAGAAATAGTGTACTCTAATTCATGGTCCTGCAAGACAGACTATGCAGCTATAGGTGAAATTGAAAGGCCAGAAGTGTAAAAAAAAAAAAAACTGCACAGATGACATAAAGTGTCTAGATTCAGGGATAAGAAGTGGTATGCTATTAAAATGTAGTCTACACCACAAGTGCTTTCATTGCAGGACTAACTCCCTGTGTTTATAGGTTTACTTTGAGATATCCACCACCCCGAATCTCTAACCCCAAAACAAAAATGATCGAGCTTTATGCCCAGAAGACTTGGGTAAACTGACCCTCTACTGTAACACAGAACTGAAAATCCAGTGCATTATGATGTATGTGCTGCACTGCTGCCGAAATAGCAAATCAGACATATTATTGTCAAAATAATACATCAAATATGAATTGATATTTATTACTTAACACTGAATGTAAAATGAAAGTTTCATGAGGCCCTGCTACTCAGTATTCTGTCAGTGTTACACAACTTCTCATCCATGCTGTGGATATGTCAACAGTACGCTGCTTCTGCGAGTCAACAGCCAACTCTGCAATCTCCTCCTCTGGCAAACACTTTGTTTATTGTCTGCATCATTGACATACAGTAAATAAAGACGGATGGCGTGTCTCCACTTCCTCACTGTACAAAAATGAATCCAAAATATCCCGGGTACAGCTCCCGCAACCTTGTGCTGGTGACATAATTTGGAACCAAAGTCTGCACAGTAGTAATTGTTAGAGCTGTGGTGTCAAGGTCCTGCCCAAATACCCGCTGACACAATTGCGAGAGGTGCTTAGCTTCATGGGATGTCTGTTCTGTTGGAGGGTAATCATATCCCTCCAACAGAACAAATCCCAGATCCTTATAGTAAAAGTCAAAAGCTCATAGAGCCTGTATTTGGTCTGCAACAATACTTAGGTAGGTGGTACATGCCCCCAAGACCCAAAATTTATCAGCAGAACATTACCCAAAGCATCATACTGCCTGCACCAGCTTGCCTTCGTCCCATGGTGCATCGTGGTGGCATGTCTTCCCCAGGTAAGAGATGCACATGCACCTGGCCATCCACATGGTGTAAAAGAAAATGTGATTTATCAGATTGACTCATTGCCCCGTGGTCCAGTGCTGATGCTCACGTGCCCATTGTTGGTGCTTTCAACAGAGAACAGGAGTCAGCATGGGCACCCTGACTGGTCTGTGTCTATCAGCACAAAATGCAACAAACCGTGATGCACTGTGTTCTGACACCTTCTGCCAAAACCAGTGTTAACTTTTTCAGCAGTATGAGCTACAGTAGCTCGTCTGTTGAATCAGATCCCAATGTACATCAGTGAGTCATGGCTGCCCATGACCCTGTCACTGGTTCTCCCCTTTTCTTTCCTTGAACGACTTTTCGTGGGCAGTGGGCAGTACATACACCTCACAAGAGCTGCAGTTTTGGAGATTCTCTGAGCCAGTCTTCCAGGCAGGGTCATCGGATCAACCTTCTGTCTATCACTGTCTGTCATAGTCAAACTTCAACCAAAAATATCAGTGAAATGCAGCCAAACCAGTAGCAAGAAGAGCAAACAGCTTTTCCTTTGAGAAAAGCCTTCACTTGTCATTATTTTATCTTCTTTCAATAAAGAAACACAGATTATAACCAACGCTAGCAGCATCTAAACTAACCTCCTTAGCAGCCACCATTTTTGTTTCCGGGCAAACAGTCACTTCTCATACGCTTCATCACACACACTTGGGTTAAACCACACCTGTAGCTCATGCCTTAGCGGCTGCTAGTTCCTAGCACACTAATTGGTCTGTAACCATTGTGGCAAGATTGATTCTCGCGATTTTGTGGTCTTGCAAGTCCAGCTGCCTTACAAGGTCAGTCTGGTATAGACATTCCTTCAGAGTGAATTGTGTTTGGTGATATTTTATCAAACAGGTCAAAATTTCCATTTCGATTCAGATAACGTTAGCAGGCTACACATATTTTAAGTGACCATTTAAGTGACCATTGTTTTCACTTGTTGAAATGAATGGCATTACAAACATTACAGGCAGAAGATTATATCAGTATCAGTCAAATGTAAATGTAAATGCAAAAAAGAAGCGTGTCAGCCGTGACGTTGATGTCACTTTTTCTATGACTTCTTATAACTTTGTCAGACACTGAGAACTTGATGATCTGGATCTGGTTGAGCAGGGCAATATTAATATTTTCAAATGACACTACATGTGTTTTTGTTTCAAATGATTTCAATTTCCTTTCATTTCCTTTATCACCTTTCTTCATGTTGATTCAGCTACAAATCTTAAAGCTATTTAGCATAGGCATATTCTTCTTTCCATGATGACTGGAGAAGGTACAGTTTTTTCACTGTGGAGGCATCAATGCGGGTTGAAATTGATGAAAATTGATGTGCTGTGCAGGCTTTTGTTAAAAAAGTGTTTCATTAAGACTCAAAAAGGCGGTTGATGTGCTCGAAAAGTGGAAAGGGAAAGCAGAAAACTAATACCCAAAGGACACCGGGAGATATATATAGCAGTTGGCTTGGTGTCACTTGTGCAGCAAGACTGCCTCCTCCCACTATAAAATAAGTATCAAATAAAGTTTCAGCTTAAGTTAAGTTCTTCTTCTTGCTCGCTACCATTCTCACTCTCTTTTTGTTACTTTGTTTTTTTTTTGTTTGTTTGTTTTTTTTAAATAACTTAACTTAAAATTAACTAAAAAATCCCTCTTTCTAAGAGAATGTTGACCAACACATCAAGATGATATATTACTGTATCACTTCCAGCGGTAATAGTTAATGTCCCATTATGTTCACCAACATAATTTATACAAAGATCTGCTACCTTTTGGAAAGTGTCTGCAGAAGATCTGCTCTTGATTGTTCTGTCCGTCATGAAAGCCCAGATTTTACTGGTCATGGGTGGATAGTCATTTTCAATGCCACAGAATAATAATGATGGAGCAAGCAGCACATTTTATCAAATACATCTGCCTTGTTATTTTTCACAAAACTCATCTCACGTTTTGTTTTTTTTCCAATACCCTGTTGTTCATTATCACTACTACTGTTAGCTCAATCATGCCATCTTGATCGCAGCCTGATTGTTTTATTTTTGCGTTTTTTGTTTTTTGTGGCACTCATCATCTGATAGAGCCCAATGAATTGAGTTTGATTTTGCATTAAACTTGTAATTGAGCACACACGTGGCTCAGAAATTTGACAAAGAATATGACGGCCTTGAAACAGAATCTGTCATACCTGCTCTTGCTCTTAATATTCAGACAAATCATATTCTGTCATGTCGGACTGCAATCTGCTTTTGTTTTCTTATTAATTTTTGTTCTGAAATGTGGCTGCTCTAATCACTCATTCTCAGGGATATCTTTGGTTTACCTTGTGGTTCCACCAATCTGTATTCTGCTGTGTGTAACCAAGATCTGTTTTGCTCATTCAGTACATGACTGAATGGATTTAAGCTGTGACAGGTGTTCATAAGTGTGTATTGAAACAGGTGGCAGACACGAGGAGGTGGCTCATGGCACTCACTGGTGATTTGTTCCTGCCTGGCGACAGCCTATGGAGACTATACGAAGAGCCAAAATGGTGGTCAACCTGCTTGAGGCAGGAGCTGATCTCCTTCTTCCTCCAACCAGCAATACATGCCATCGTTTGTGTTGTAGCTTTTTCACTAAAGACTGCTGCATCCAAAATGAGCACCGATGAGAATTAAGTAAAACTATACCACTGAGTTAAAAGACACTATAAAACTCTGAGTCGAGTGATAATTCTCTGTGGATTTATCACCACGAGCAAACCCTTTCATATTTCATGCATAATATAGAATACTATAGTCACTATGTGACTCTTTGTTATCTTATTCACTTTAAGTTAGGGAGGTTAATTTGTTTTCTTTTATTATTTTCATAGTTTTTTGTGATTAATTCTAATGTTCTGTACGATTTTACATATAATTAACCTGACTACATTACAGTAACAACATGTACCTATTATTTGTGTTGGTATATTGAAGTCCTTTCATTTTCTTACTCAGATAAACATAGGAGTTGACTGCAAAGGGTTAGATACCTGATGGGCCTTTTGTATCCTCTCTCGAAAATAAAATAACAAATCAAAGCAGATTTTATATCACTGTATAAAAGATGAAAGAGTGCATTCGCCATATATTTTCAGGTCTGTGTTACAGTGTAGGAAATTAAACAAAATGCGTGGCATAAATCTTGGCACCTTCTATTGCAAGCCAAATGCAAAAAAAGCACGCCAGAGGGAAAGAGAGAAGCAGACAGGAAGCTTTAGAAAATAAATGTCTCAAACATTTTCATCCATATTTATCATGGATATGGACATGATATTTTAAGGCAGGTGGCTTTGTGAAACTTCGCAGGCAGATGACAAATATGCTAAAGGTTTGGGATGCATTAAAATACTTGATATTAACCACAGCTTGATGAGGACACCAAACCTTATCTTAGTTTTCCACTTGTACTCAGATTATTCACAAAGGTACCCAGTGCCTACAGTATAAGGCACTTGCAAGAGAGTGTGATTTAGGGAAAGTGTAACAGGGTAATAAACTGCCTGTGTGAATGTCAGCTTTACATAAAAGATCTCCCAATAACTGCATGTGGACTGGGAGCACATATGCAGGGTGATGTTCTGATGACAGGTTATCAAAGTTATCTGTCATTGTACTGGATGTTAAAAGTTTTACAAGATCAACATTTTAAAATGAATGAGTGCTTTCACATTTCTCTGATAGTTCTCTACGACATGACTTATATTAAAAGTTTGATAGCAGCAAAAAGATTTATGTAAATATGATCCTGCTGTTGAGAGTGGGTGTAAAATGGGGTTAGTTGATGTGACCTTTGCATTTCCACGTCTCGGCTAACACAGTATAATGCCAGAGGTTTCAATAACTAAGACAAATCTGCTGGTAATAAAAAAATAGAGTTTGAGCCTCAGCTATATTGAGAGACATGTTGAAAGGATAGCAAAAAGGTGATATTTATTCAGAAAGTCAGGATGTATATGCAACACCTGTGTGTTATTGTAACATATATTATGACCTTTATGTTAGATTCATGTGCCTATATTGCATGATCCCTTATAACCACAGAGAGAAATACGATTGTCACTTATATAATGAGTAATACAGTAACTGGGAAAAAATGAAACCTTAAGTATTATGAAGGCAACAGAGCCACTGGACAAAAAGAATGCTGATGGAGTATTTTCACCCCGTCCTTATTTAAAATAGTGAGATCGAGACTAGTCTTCTGCCATAATTAGAACATCACTTCCACATTTCCTGCAGTTGAGTCTGAAAGAAAAATGTGGTGGTGGTAACCAAAACACAGCTGCTGCTTCTGCTGCTGCTTCTGCTGCAACACCATTAGTGATAAAAACACAGCGCCCACATTTGTTAACTTTCAGATTGGATATTTGGCTTGTACTTAATGTGAATATGCTAATTACTGTAATAAGTAATTACTACTCACAAAACCTATGTTTGACTCCAAAGCGGACATGGGGATGTTATATTAATATCACTTGATTGTTTTTGGACAATCTTCTTTACTAATTGGCTTTGCCCCCACATGTTATTTTTCTCATTGTATTAATTTTTATGGTAATTACTATGCAAGATTCAAGGAAACACAACTTCAGTGAATAGATTTATGTGTTGAATCTGCAAATGTGATATATTTATGGCTGATAGCCTGATGATTTTTCTTTTCCTGCTGCAGGCAGCAACATTATTATTGTTCCTGTACTACAAGTCTGCACTAATTAAATTTCATGAAGGTTATTTATCTAGTTAGTATAACGAAAGAAAAATAATGTCAGTGCTGTGTTTGTTCGTTGGTACAGTGTGTGTTTGGAGGGTGGGTTGTTGGGTTGGGAGTCGGGTAGGTAGCTCGCTTGCCATATGGCACAAACAGAGAAATATGAACAGGCTTATACTTTTGAATGGATAGATAGATATATAGATAGATAGATAGATAGATAGATAGATAGATAGATAGATAGATAGATAGATAGATAGATAGATAGATAGATTCCTTTATGCATCTGCTTTTATATTGCTCTCTTCTTTCCTCTTCTCTTGTCCTGGAAGTGTGGAAGGTGACTGTAATATTCCACCCTCTAGCAACAGTCAGGGAATGATAATGTGTCTGGGTTAAACCCCTGCATAGTTATATCCTTCAGTCAGGACAACTTTACAAACGCCTGCACACACACACACACATACACACACAGTGAAGAGGCTGTTGAAATGACAGAGGTGAAGGAGAGACATGATGATAATATTCATATGATATAATACAGGGGCTTTAAAGGGGAAGGACGAAGTCTTGAATAACAGTTACTGTTAAGATAGTTGTTATCATACAATCTTGGCCTCAGAAGTATCGCTCAGAGGGAGTGGAGGGGTTCAAGTGCACACAGACATCTTACGCTCAATGTGAAGAGCAGCATTTTCATATAATTAGTACTTCACTTAGTGTGTTACACCAAACACACACACAGAACAGCATGCACCTGCAGTCACACTTGCATCCACACGTCCCCCATGTCTGAATCCTATTTACACACATTTACACACAAAAAGATAGCAATCCTGACAGGAGCATAATGTGCAAGGAAACTGAGCCTCCCCACTTTTAGTCTAAATGCCCTGTTGAATAGTTATTAACCCCTTCTGGCTCACCAGTGTTCATTCACACAGCTCAAAGATGAAGCTCTCTCCTACGCTTTTATAGTTTAAGGGTAACTCTGGTATTTTTCAGCCTGGACAAAGTGTAAACCTTCTGTCACCTGTCGGTTTGTGGAGAGCTGTTTGGAAACTTCGAGTTTGGCATCTTGGCAGGCAAGCAGTGACGAGAGCATGCAGCTGGTTTTCACTCCATTTTCAAGCAGGAAAAAATGGCAGCCTGTTCTAAGCATACTCATATTACAGCTAAACAGTACATTAAAATATAAATAGGCAAACAGGATTTTTTCCACTCTCCTGGTCCACTCTTCAATTTGTAGTCTTATCCGAAAACTCCAGCTCAAATCATTACAGGGGCCATCGAATTAAAGGCCCTCATTCACATTGTTGAAATCAGCTAAATACTCAGCCATGACATTGAAAATCTTTCACATAACAATAAGCTACAATTTCTGTACTCCAACACAACAAACTCTTCCCAGCTTGTGCGTTTCGCATTGACTAGAAGCAGGCAGTGAGCACATGCACATGCATGAGTGTATGCACTGGTAGAAGAACACTTCTTTCATGAAGAACTCAATTGATTATCCAGCCGTAATGGCCATGTTGTAATTTAATGGCATGACAAAGACAGAGAAACACATGGTTGGTCAAGCTTTATAGCTTCATGAATTAGAAAAATAGAGATTAAATAGAGTAATACTGCTGGTCCATGTGGATAATTTTGTGCTCCCAAACCTTGAAATGAGGGCATAATGAGAATAGCTCTGTCCATGGTCTTATCCCCCTTATCTAGCCCATGAGTCTCTCATGAATAACTATGAATGTTATGTTGTCTCTCCAGTAGAGATTCACAAGTTATTCTGAGTTCCCCTAATAATTACTTATGTGCGCAATTGTAGCATCTCGGTCAGGGGGCACAGTTGGTGGTGGTGTGTGTGGGCGGTTGCATGGAGCACTTTAAATTTAAATCAGACTTATAGGAACACATTTTTTTTATACTTCATGCTGTAGGAACTGTAGGAAGAAATAAACAGCAAATGAACAGCAAACATTCAATTTCTGAACCTATACATCGCATAGTATAAAGAGAAAGAACTGCTGCACACAGACTTTACTGCTTCATTAGTCTCATATTTAATGTAATCATTACTAGAAATCTATGTTCCAAAAGTTTCAAACATAATGAGCACAGAACTGAGTAAGATGTTTTGAGAACTATGGCATGGTGCATTCAATGTTTCTGGATTCAACAGCACTGTTTTTTATGCAAAACCCCACTACTTGTGGTAGTCATGTAGAATCCTCAAGCTTTTAAAGAAGGGTTCTTATGTACTCAAAGGATCAGTGTGTAGGATTTAGTGGCATCAGTGTAGTGTGAAGGAGAAATAGTTGCCATGAAACGCATGAAAAATGTGAAACATCCAGACTGGAGCCAGTGTTTGTCCATTCTGGGGTATTGTAGAAACATGGTGGAGCAGCATGGTGGACACAACGGAAGAGGACCTGCGGAATATGTAGATATAATCAGGGAGTGGCACAACATATGTGGGGTGAAACAACCCTCGTCTGGCCAGTATGCCCAGCTAATCAATGTTTTAAATTCAATATTTAATCAATATTCATTGTCAGTCATTTGCTTTTGCAATGCAAAATGCATCACTCCAGAGTTGTAACTAAACCTTGAGTGAGAGGCCAGGTAATCATTGTGTTGTTTTAAAATGATGCGCCCATAAGAGGAGTGCCATCACACCCATATATTGCCATGTATCGTCTTGCCCCGTCCCTACGGAGACTGCTGCTGGAAAGTGCCACTTTCATTTCCTGCATGTGCACATAAACATGTGTTCACATGCAGTGTGGTTATCTTTTCCAAGCTGCACTCACACCTGCTTTGACACAAGAGGAGGTGGGACCCTTGTGTAGTTTGCCCTGAATATAATGAGCTCATTCTAAGGTAACAGAGAGATAAGACTTTTTATTTTCAGGTGATTATACATGAATGAAAACATAGTTATGCATATTTTATTTTCTTTCAGCCATATTCTGTAAATAGAGCCTCCTAAATCTGACGCTGTAGTCCTTTAAAGGGTATCTTTAGTATTCTTCAACCTTGACCTTATTTTCTAAAGTTTTTTGTGTCAAAGTGACTAAAGGGGACCACAAGAATTTGGTCTATTATTGAGCAAGGGCAGCTGCCTCCTCACCCACTCTTCAATTTGTAGTCCATATACTCCACAGCTCAAATAAATACAAAATCACAGTCTTCATCCAGATTGCTGAAATCAGCTACATATGTAGCCATGACACTGAAAAGCTTTCGCACACACAACACAACTCTTCCTTATCTGCCTTACTATGCTTACGTTTCCACTGCTGACATACCGCAACAAGTCACCTTATTTCTTCCGAGATTTCAGAACAAGACTTCTCCTTCAGCGAACCTGGCTCAAGTGAGAGGAACAGAACACGTTTCATTTCTCTGTAGGGCCGTGTTGTCAGACACTTATAATATCAATCTGAGTCTGTCAGTAGCAAAAACAAACACTTTGAAAGTATGTGTTTGACAATGCCCAACTGCCTGCATGAATTATGATGCAGATCGTTTTGCGGCTGCATGCTGCTCTCACTCAACACTGGGACAAATTCAAAATTTGGTAGTCACTCACTTTGACACAAAACTGCAGGAGGTACCTTTTAAGGTTGTTGGTACATATACTTTGTCTGAATGACTATCACTTTAACAGCTACTGTACCATTAGTATGGCCTCAAGAGGGGCGCCCCGGTAGCTTGCCTATTGGAGTGTGTGCCCCGTGTACTGGGGCTGAGTCCTTACTGCCTACTGCCTTTTGCTGTATATCACCCTTTTTTCCTGCCTATTGCAAGCTATCCTAACTAATAAAGGAAAGCTCCAAAAAACAATGATAAAAAAAAGATGGCTTTGAGAACAACAACTCCTGGGTAGTTCACAGAATTGAACGTTAACTGAGCATCTCTAACCTGAACGACACACATTGGTATAGTTTCCATGCAACTGCCTGTGAACACTTTGAACATACATCTAAAATAATTCCTAATTTCTCTGATGTATTGATATAATCCAGGCTGAATAATTCTGTAAGAAAATCTTAGAAAAAAGGTTGGCATACAATTCCCCAATGCCAAAGTACACTTTCACACAGATAATGGGCTGCAGGTGCATATCCACTGTAAAAGTATAAAACACTTTCTAATACTTTCAGGTGCTTGGTGGCGCATCGTAAAAAGCAGCCACCTACTGCCTCATATCCATGTCACGGTACTAATAACTCCTACTGGTTGCTCTTTGCATGTCTTTGACTTCTGTGTGTTCTGTTTCCAGGGAAGCAGTGTGAGTCAATGATGTCATGATTATAACATAATTTAAACTTCCAATTTTTTCTGTACTCTTTGTTGTACACCATTTGCACTTGCACATTTTTGTCCCTTTTTTTACAGGTTTTGTACTGTATGTAGTGTATGAAAAAAGCACATCACGTCTTTTTTACTGTTAAATAATAATTTGAGAACAGGACATGTGTGTAATATGAAACTGTGGATGATTCACACACACGCACACGCACAAATTCAAAATGGCCACTTGTTCAAAGGCCAAAAAGGATCCTTTCCTTATCCTCTCTCATCTTGCAATTTAGTGACAAGTCTTAGACGTCAATAGCTGATCGAAGGCTGTATTCAGCAATAAACCTTATAGCTAGTAAACAATCATTTTGTGTTACTGTGGGTAGGGGTCCATTGATAAGGCCATTTAGCTTCTTTCACAACCAAATGATTAATTTACATAAATTCAAGATAAAATCCTTTTCATTGACAATGACAATTACACTCATTATTGCTCCTCAAATAACCGTATCATCTGAGTGAATAGGCTCATAAATTATTGTATTTAAGCCATCAAGGCACTTTCTCTCCTCTAGCCTGCAATTGTTAATTTTGTTGGCATTTTGCTCATATGAAATCATGATTTACATAAGTGTGTCTACAGGCATAATGACACACTTGTGTAACCATCATAGTCATTGTTACATGCTTCCTGTAGATTTGCTCCACTGTGACGTGCTTTGTACAAAATGTGATAGTGCTCAGGCAGGATGTAGTGCAGATGTTAGGAGGATAGAGAGAGTTTGTGCTGACACGAGGGACGTGACTAAAAAAACTTCTGCTATACAAAGTATGTGATCAGATCAAAGCTAGAAATGAACAACAAAGATTCAATTAATGTTATCTCACCTTGTCGAGGACTTTAGGATGGTAAATTCTGCATCATAATTCTGAGGAACAAAAAACATTCTGCTCTCTGAATATGATATCACAATTCTACAGGGTTTTACACTGTGCCCGTAGCCTTTTCTGTTCCATATATTTATGACACTGCTTATGTTAGTATACATTCCTGTTGGTTTTTATGTTGCACATTTGGACACCAAAATGGGATGTGCATAAAACTTTACTTGGGTTAATTTCTGCACATCAGCATGACGTGACTACAGGCTGCACACTGTTTACATCTTCCGCAGACATGCACAGCCTTCCTATGTCACTCAAAGGACCCTTGTGCTGTCTGCAGTGCCTGTATGAACTTCATTCATAGACACCACAAACTTACCTGATCAAAATCTAGCTGATATTGTGAAAGGACATAGTGCATGAATGAATGAAATACAATATTACAAAATAAAATAATGAAAGAAGTGAATAAAATTCGGTAAATAAAATAGTACATCAGATGCATTATAATGGGGGGAGCTTACTTCTATGTCCTTTAACATGGCCAACATTACTGTCTCACTCTCATTCACTGTCTACGTCGCTCAACCACTACTCTCTCTCTCACACCAAACGAAACTTGGTATCACTATTTTTTTTTCAGCATAGACTGAGAGTCAGAGACAGACAAGCAAGCAACAGATCGACTATCATAGTTTAGTCCATGAACTCCCCCTGGACAGAACTGAGTTTCAGTGATATTTCAGGCTGACTGTGGAGCAGTTTGGCCACTGCAGCGTAACAGCAGGTTGCGATTTTCCAGAAGTTGATTCTGGCCCAACTTCTCCACCGTTGCTGCTTTTTTTGGCACTCTCTGCAGCCAAAATACACTACCACTGTTTACATTAATCAAGTAGGACATGGGTGATTTTTTCATAAGGCTGGCTGTTAAAAAGAATGCAGGTTTAATTCCACATTGTCTTCACTTTTCTTTGTCCTTTCATTCTCCTTTCTCCATGAAGCTGTGTCTACTTTTCGTTTTTTTATTTATTTATGAAAGAGTCCATGTACCCATCATAACCTGTGAAACCTAACAGCCTCACTGTGAAGACCAGACTGTCTTATTCACTGTTTTTACACATATTATGTGACATGTGGGTGTGGAAGCTTTGGAGTTATTTAAAGCAGTTATTCTAAGGGTCTGTGGCATTCTACCAGTGGCTCTGAAGTTTTCACATTCATTCATTCCTGGCAGCAGGCAGGGACATCTGATTCAGTATCAGCTTGATAAAGGTTTACCTGCATTGATTAAATGTCGGCTAAAAGAGGAACGAAATCTAAACACTCTGAACATACTAAAAATACACTGGAGATATTAACTAACAAATGTCAGGGGAGCAAAAGTTTCCTCTTTCACTATGGACTAACATGGAATAACAGTTTAATTTCTGCAGCTCTGCAGACTAGACTACATCCACTTGAAGAATTGAGTGACATACTGTCGATCTTTCTTTTCTCTCTCCTGTCTTCCTTTCATTTCTCTGCAATTTTGAAAGCCAGATTTTTCTTTAGGGAGTTGGTCATGCAACTGCTCTCCTCACTTCCATTTCACTGCTAGTAGCATGTATCATCAAAGATTTTCTATAATAGAAGGTAACGCATTACATTGGCCTCCTTGACACCGATCTGGAAGTGTGCATGATGAAAACAGTGAGAGTGTTGCACCAGACATGGTTCAGAAAGTCACTTAAGATTTAGTCAGGTCATCTTTCGTGAAACCAAACCAGCGATTCAGACAGTCCGACAGAGAGAGAAGACATATCCGTACTGCCATGATCTCGCGAGAACGTGTGGTTCTGTGACTCTGAGGTGAAAGGATCCCTCACAATTTGTGCTCACGTTCACTTTGCCCCCATAAGAGCCAATAGACCCTAGCCCTCCCCCTAACCCTGCTGCTGGGTTAGGGATAGGGGCAGCAGCAGTGGCTAAACCCACGTGACACAGATACAGGAAATGACTCGATATTATTTATAAAGTAAATCTCCTTTCTCCTTTTCAAACATTTGTCTGTGGAAAGATTCTAGATGATTTCCAGTTGAATGTCCAACTCTCCTGGAAAATGAATTATCTAACTGTGTGTGGAAACTGTGCCAAGTGTTACTAAGTGGCAAGATGATAGACATAAACATTGTATCGTGTGTGTGTGTGTGTGTGTGTGTGTGTGTGTGTGTGTGTGTGTGTGTTTGAGTACACACAGTTTGTTTTAGCCCATGTGCATGTGTGCTGGACAGTATAGGAAGAAACCATTGAGAGCTTCCGTCTGTTTTCCGCCATCACACTGTGAACGTCTGAACCACAATTCCAAAGGTCATCTTTTACAGATGGTTCCCTAGCCTACAAGCCCTGTGTCTGGGTGAAGGACCACAGTGTCCCCCCCTGGTGCCCTGATGCTCAGGCTTGGAGCTGCTCAGTGCCCAGATGGTAGACAGAGTGTGCTACGACCAACTATGCATCTATCCATCCATACACACACACACACACACACACTGACACACAAACAGTCATATCCCATGAGCTTGCTGTCCTCCAGATTTCTTGCCCTACTGCCTACAATGTTAGGACCTCATTTTGTCCTCACTTCAACCTATCCACCTTCTGTTGCCTCTTGTCTAGCACAGGTCTGCACGGTGGGACTTTCCATCCAGGGTGTGAGCTTGGAAAAGATCACCTGCTGCTCACTCTGCCATCAGATGTCCCTCAAGCTTCATTCATATGCCAAACTGGACAATAAATAAGTAAGAACATGTAGACAGGAGTTATATCATTACATTTCCCACAGCCTTTACTGGTCCAGACACATCACACTCACTCTTTCAGCCTCTGGTGCTGGTGCACAGGTGCTGAATATTACTGAGAGACCAAAGCAACTTCTTTTCGGTGTGATACATATCTTTATCGGCATTGAGAGAAGGAATACAGAGACACTTTGACTTTTATAGAAAAGCTATGCATTGAGCTGACTTCATCCAAGGACTACTCTTCTATTATTCAACGAAGGGCTTGCTGCATACAATGCTGTCTGAAAGACGCACAGACTTTCTCAGCAAGGAGACGTCCATGTCTCAGATTTAAAAAACTAGAATGTTATAACAGCTCATCACAAACACTTCATGCCTAGTTAGGTTAACCATATTTAAAGCACTGAACCTCTGAGAGTCTTTTAAGTTGAGGTGCTACTTCATATCAATGGAGGGAATCTGCAAGGTTAGATAGCTCCGCTTTGAACAAGAATAACTGACCTTCCTAACAAATAGTTAATAATTCACCAGACAACCAAACAGACATTGAGCTTAGAGGGTATACCTAAAACCTAAAACAGTATATGCCACGTGCTGCCATCAGCACAGAGTGTGTGTATGAGCTTCAAACACACACCCTTAGCAAGTAAGGAATGCTAAAATAACATGTGCTACTAATCATCAGGGGAAAGCGTCATGGTAATAATGAATAACTTTCTTTTCTCTCTTTTTGCTCTAGTTCAATGGTTTTAACACACAGACACACACACAGACATTGCACACTTCTTCTTGCCCTTTTAGGCAGACACTACAAAGGTGCCTTCCAATACAAATCAATTAAATGGCTCTCATGAGAGAGCTGCGACATTTGCAGTTAGTGGCCCTCTCCACCAGGCAGAGAGAGGCAAAGACAACGCACCCTGTCAGCTATGCCAAGTTTCTATTTCGGTGAAAAGGAAACTCATCCAAACCTCTTTCTTTCCAAACCTTGTCTAAAAGTTATGTAAAGAGAATGCTGCAGGTATAGACTGGATCTTAAATTGCATCACATGTCTTCTTTTGTAATTAATACAATCAAAACATCTTACAAATAAGGCAAATGTCGACATTGAAATATAAACACCTTGAAATCAATTGCCGGCCTTTTTTTAAAAATCCAAATCTAAATTTAAACTTGTTTTCAGAGACATCTTCCTGTGACACATGCTGTATCTAGGCACAGGAGACTTTTCTTTCTTGAGTGTCAAATGGAACGTAGCAATGTTCTAGGTCACGTATACTGTACCAGCTGCTGTGGGGTGATGCTGAAACTCAGAGGGCAGGTTTCAGCCAATCATGAAGAAAAAAGAAAATAAGAAAACTTTTACATTTCTGAGGTTGGGTAGACTAAAATGGTTTTAAGATGCTTTTAACACTTGTATGTCCACACACTCTAGTGCAACGTAAAGGGATATGGGTAAACCTTTTAAAAGAATCATTCTTCACAAGGTTTTATTGTAAGAAGGCCTTGTATTGTTTATCAATGGGGTTATAAAGAGGCCAGATCAGCCTTAAATGTTGATGATAGTATGTTCTAACACTGTTTATAGCTATTGTTGACTCTTAAGTGTAATTAGCATACCCTGCCTGGTGAAACCATATTCACAATCAATGCTAATGCTAACATCTGTTTGGTGCATCTGTTCCAGTTGGCTGGCTGACTCAACAAACAAGAAATCGTCTCATTACCAAGGGTCTGACTACTTGCTTGCAGACATGTTTCATTCTAGATGGTTACATTTGGCAGATTATAGCTCACCCAGTCGATTTTACCTGTATTAACTTAATTACCATAAATTGAAGTAATCAAGTTAATACTGTGATGGACTGGATTACTGATTACATTTTTAACAGGTATGTAGTAATTGTATTGTAGCCATCCCAACACTGTCTGTAAATCATGTTACAGGCTAATTTCCAAACAAAAGTTAGTCAAACCATATATATATTGCCTTCAATCACATAAACTTCATAAATTGTCTGCTAGGGTATAAACTGCACACACTTGGCCACCATTGTGATGATCTGGCCACAAGAAAGTATCACCTTACAACTTTAACAGGCTGTGAGATCCCGAGGACAGCAATCACTTTTTGGCACGACACCTATCTACTTGGAAAGAACAACGAGTGTAACTGTCCACCGTGTCCACACTTTGAGTTGCAATGTTCAGTTGCTGCAATGCTGCTGCTTCTGTCATTTTACTTGCCAGTTGCTTGCAGATGCCAGTGTGGCATTCACTTAAATTATGAAACGCGCTCTCTTCTCAATGACCTTGTATTAGGGTTCAACTGGAATCCTAATATACAACAAACTGAAGTTATTTTGTACATATTTTTTTCAGTAGTGACTGTGATAGCTTTGCAGTAGTGTGTATGCATGGTGATTCTGAATAATGTCCCGGACGGCCCCTCATATCTCAACCTTTCTGTTCTGACTCACTGGAAAGCTAATGAATCCCCCCCACCTCCCCACCACCAGGAAATAAATGAAAATCCTTCTCTTTCTCACATCCATCAGACTCGATGCTCACAAAGGAGAAAGCAGCACGATCAGCCAACACTCCCTCTTTCCAGCTCCCTGTGCTTATGTGTGTGTATGTGCCCATTTTGACACGTGTATACAAGCCAATCACTTTTGGCAGTAATCACAAATAATTAGCAGATGAAGAGTTCCATTCACACAGGCTTTACTCTCTAACAGAGCTCCACAGGCATAGCTGTTCATCTTTGAAAATGAGTGCACTGAAAACCTATTTCTCATCCGCTTTTTTTGTTATAGAAAGAGTAGATGATGACTTTCAGGAAATTAGGCCAGCTCCTTCCGCTCAAATTGGTTGCTGCTGAGTGGGCAGTATCAAGCATCTTGAGCCCGATGGACTACAACAACTACTTAGCCTCACCAGTGGTCAAACTATTTTCATACTCCCGTCACATTGAACTTCATGAGCACCCATGGATGTAATGACTCTCCTGAGTGCTCTTGATACACAACTCTCCAGAATTGGACAAGGACGCCGTACTGCTCAGCATGGATGAGGAGGTCTTTGAGGGAGATGCGATGTGTCACACACATCAGCATCCATCTGTTGCCTCATGGCTATCCACTCTAGACTAATCAACTTCTTGATAGTGCCAACACAGTGGTGGTGACAAAGAAGCTAGCATTCATCATCCCAGGATTGGCATGATGTTCAGTGAGGAAGCATGGTCACATTACAAACAGATAAAGAATCCTTCCTCCCCAGCTCAACACCACATCATTTCATATTCCATCAACCTGGGATGGATGTTTCCTACATGGTGCTTTTGGATTTTAGTGTATTTCATACTTGGGTGAATAGAGTGTTATTTATGCAGTGTTTTGTTTGTTTGCATTGTATACAATATTGAGATATTTATCACCCAGGCTTTATTGGATGGTTAACCATGGTCAATCAACCATTATATGGTATACACCCGGTACATGGGTGTGTTGAACGTCCACAACGTAAGACCTAGAGGGATGTATTGACAGAATATCGCAGAAATGAAATAAAATAATCATAACTATGTTTTGTATTGAGAATTGTTATGGTTTTGTTACCCTGAAGTAGACTTTGCAGGCCTTCTTCCACAGTCCACCATGTTTAACCGCCATGTTTTCTACGGTAGTCAGTAGCATCCTTTACACTACAAAGGAGAGGCTGAGGTGAGACAGTTGCAATCAGTAACTGCACTTCCAGATGCCACTAAACCCTACACACTGGTCTTTTTTTACTATTTTTAAACATGTTGACCTGATGAAAATCCAACTAGGACTGAAAAGTTGTCCTATTAAAGACTCACCTACATGTGATGTATATGTAATTATGTTGATACTATTGTAGAAAAAGAAGCAGGGCATGATGGTTACATTAAATGCAATTATCTAAAATGACTCTTATTCACCTCCCCATAACACTATTGAAGAAAATGGACTGCATTTTAGAGTGAATAATGGTGATCATTTTTTTCACACAGTTTTCAGCTGAAATTCTTCCACTCATGCAGTTTTAATAATGTGATGACAGACTCTTGCTGAAACAGTGACAGACTATTACAAATAGGCACCCATGTGTTTGTTTGCTTGTGTCTGTGTTTATAGGCCTGAGATGGGAGATTATGGGGATAGACAGTGACCCACCGTAGGATTTATGGGAGAGGAGAGACCACTGGAAAATAAGAGAGGGGAAAAAAACAGTGACGGATTGACAGACATCCAGAGACAAATGTGGAGTGATTGGCATGGGGAGAACCAGTGATTGATAGGCATAAAAAATGTAACTGATAGCTATGACAGCTTGGTGGTGGTGGTGGAATATGTGTGCGTGTGTGGGGGGGGGGTTTAGCTAGTCACTTGACAATACGTCAGAAGTACAGCATGACTATCTATTCACTCCCCTCCCTACTGACCTATTCGCACAACCTCACACACACTCATACACACAGAGAGAGAGAGGGAGAGAGAGAGAGAGAGAGAGAGAGAGAGACAGAAAGAGAACATATTCTCAGACATAAAATAACTAATATAGAATAAATCCCCTCTTTCCACCACACCTCAGTCTCTGCTCTCCACCCTCTTCACCCTAACCAATTAGGCCTACAGTGGACTGACTTTTCCTTTGTGTCTAGATATAAACAGCAGCCTCTCATCTACAATCAATGGCGACACTTAGACCAATTAGCCAAGTCTAAGAAGAGGCTGGAGCTGCAGGAGAGTGTGCTCAACCACCACTAAGAGTTCAGATGGCTATTAAAGATTGGCATCAGCAAGAGAATTAATAATAATCTTTTTCTTCCAAAAGTGCTTGTGAGAGACTTTCAGAACCATTCCCCTCTACATTAGCTGTTTATTTGGTCGAATCTGTGCCCAAAATATTGAAATCGAAAGACTTGCTGTGATGTAAATAGGATTAGCCAGATACAAATCTCTGTTTCCTGAATCACAATTACAAGAATGTATTCCTATGGGGAAGTGTACAAAGAGGTAGTGACTTATTTCGGGCACAAATTTTTGGCAGAAAAAGGTGCATGGATACAACAAAACAGAGGGCAAAATTCTCATCTGTGTGAATGTCTGATGTGAATGAGTGTCTGCGCGTGTATGATGTGTATTTCCGAGCGCAAGTGTGTGTATTTCTGTCAGAATTCTTCTCCATCTCAGTAAACCTCTGTAATTACATCCCAACAGAGGGAGGAATTAAACCCAGTTTCATCTATTGGGATGATGAATATGACAGCGTACTGTTATATAGACTTCATATCTGCAGACAAACACACATAAATCTCCGCCTGTGATGGTGCTGCTCTGAAGGCTGTGTAATTAAACATTGTTATATGAGAAAGTGAATTAATCTATAGTCTGTGAATGTGCCATCAGGATGCGGTTGATGGCAGACTGTGTTAGAGGGAGGATGATTTAGCTGACGAGGCTGGTCATATAAAACCTGGGGGACTCAGTCGACGGTGAGCAGAAATGGAGTATAATTTGCAAGGTCCCTAAATGATGCCAGTTTATTCATTTTTCAGAGATGAGTGTCATATTGATGGAACAAAGAAAGTCACAGAGAACAGAGGAAACAAAGACACGGTCATGACTGCAGGTGTTTCAGAGCCTCTGCATTGATGGATTCATGTCATTTAAATTACTTTCTGCTCTTTGGATAAGTGCTTTGGTACACCGGTAGGAGCTTGGTGGAAGTGATTAGCAATGCCATCTCCTGGGTTTGGCCTGGGTCCGTGCTGTGTGGAGTATTGGAGACATATGTAACATCGTAGGTGACTGTGCTGGATCTGTCTACTGTCTTCACCCACAAACAATGATTCCTACCTGTGCTTCAGCCTTTTTATAGCCCCATAGTCATTTCTCCAATGTTCTTTGCTTTCTTTATGGCTGAGTGCTAAAATTTGGATAGGTTTCATATTTCAAGTCTATCTTAAAGTTCCCATGAAACAGAAAGCAGTGCTATTTGCTTCTTCATTTTTGAGCATTTCCTCAGTCAGATAGCGAGGGACTTGTCACAGATACAAATTGGCATTTACAGACCCAATAACAATACTGTGTTACACCCCCACTGCTATGCACTACACAAAATATTATGAGGCACACCCGAAAATACCTCAAACATGACTTTTTTCTCATTGTTGGGCCAGATACTGGTGTTATTACATATGTGATAAAAACGCTTAAACATCAGTTTTGACTTGGGAACTTTAAAACAATGCACACATGTCCTAAGAGATCCATACCTAAAGTGATTCCAGTGTAAGAAACAAAATCCACAGTCCTTGTTTTGGGCAAAAATCCATATTAAAGTTTAACTAATATTAAACAGTCTCAGTGCAATCTGGAAGATATCTTTCAATGTGGTTTTAGCACAAAAGTCCTCATACAATGTTTGCAGAAAGACTGGAAGATCGACTGTTGAAGCCTCATTTTAGCTTCAGTTGGATTATATAATGCAGTTTTTCCACAGAAACATTATCATGGATTTGTCCCTCATCTCTTAGATTGGAATTCATTTGACAAACATATAATATTTACAGAGAACAAAAACTCTTTCAATGTACTTGTGGATGTGTGACTAATGTTTTAAGACAGACTTTAATGACCTCTTAAGGTTTGAGTTAAGATGAATAATTTTAAACAACATAATCCAATACTATCAGAGTGAGTGACTGTGAAGGGATCAAGATCAAGTGTACTACACATATTAATTAGGTTTTTATGAAATCTTAGTCACAAGTTTGTTCTTCTGTGTTCTAAGACAGATCCATTAACGTGTTCTTAAACTACAGAATTCACACTTTGAAAGGGCATGCCTGTTGTTGCTAATTAGTAAAAGTAAAGGCCCTTCAAATCCCCATAAAAGGGAATGAGACTGCAGGGCCATGTGCATGCATGCAGAAGTCACACACTGAAATTGAGAAGTCAAGAATGCCCAAACAAAAATCTAAAGACAAGTGCAGCACCATACTCAAACTTGGTCCTGGACAACAAAGAGAGAAACAAATGCTAACTCAGATAGCCTCAACACTGACACACTTGATGAACGTCAGAATCTTCATGAAACTGCGTTGGTGGTTTTTAAGAATACATTTCTTCTTCAGAACAGTGGTGGTCTCAGTTTTAGTGATATTTCAGACTGACTGTGGAGGGTTTACCCGATCTGATCATCTGGCAGCCGCAGCGTGACATCAGGCTGTCCAAAAGGTGGATCCAGCTCAACTTCTGTGCCGCAGGTTGCTGCACCGCCGCAGCCCAAGTGGACGACCCCCACTCAAATGAACGGAAAAACAGAGTTTTCACCTCAGTGTCGGATCCTGTCTGAATGCGGCCTAAGGCAGATTGAGCTTCTAGATAATATTCAACATACTTGGGAACTCACCCCTGACAAATTTACTATAAAGCCAGAAACTTTCATCGCTCATATGAAATACAATATTGTGTGTATTTGTGTGTGTGTGTATTGTGTCTGTATGTTTAAGTGCATGTGTGTGCACATTCTTTTTTCAGCAGGCTCAAGACCTATGGGAGCCAATTAGAGTGTAATGTTAGAGATGACAAAAGAGACTCCGTTTGGTCCAGCCCACCCGTCTCTCCCTTGTATCCACCCCCCCACCCCCTGGCTTGATAGCCACACAGAGGTTTAATAAGAGAGGTGTCTGGCACTCTCATCTCCTCTCAGACACACAGGAAGCCCAGCGGTCACAGAGTTTGGGTTTAGATGAGGTCACTGCCCCTGTGGGCTCAGCTGGAAGAAAGAAGACAGTGAAATAAATGGACAAGAGACTGGAGAGCAGAAGAACCAGTTACTGAGATGAAGCTCGGTGCGTCTCTCTGAGATATTATATAACAGAATATGGGATGAGATTGCAGATCAAATGTGTCCTATATAACTGCAAGTCACACCCATCTCTCCTGTGGGGAAATGTGATAGAACAGGTTCCCCTTCCCACCTTCACTTGGTGAACTTATTTCAGTGGTTATTTTTGATGACTCAGGAAAGAAGACCACCAGTGGCTGAAATACTAACACAGTCGGACACTGATGCAGTTTTAATCCTGTGTGGCTGTGCTGAAATAGTTTGCTAATGCAGAAGTTTAGATTTAAAGTTATGTAACCCTATCAAATTAAACAAGTGGCGAATAGCATAATTATCTTTTAATTATCAAGTGTGAGTATCTTGTTCCTGATTAAACAGGACATATTATGGAAAAAACTCAGTTTTTCAGTCCATATGCACGTATCTGAAGTGCAGGAACTATTTTAGGAAGAGCTTTGGTCATTTTTAGATTTAGTAGTAAGTGCTGTGGTATTAGATAGATCATGTTCTTTCATAAAGATTTGAAATTTGAAAATAAAATAAAAACTTTCTGCACTATTCTGCAAGGCTTATAAACTTCCATTTAGCATCCTGACTATGAAAATGTTCAAAATGTTCAAGTCTCACTGATCTGTACATAAAGCTTAAGTGACAAATGGGTGACTACAGTAATCAAAGATCTGATTACTTCATTTAGTTTATTGGGTGTTTTCTTTAATAGAAATAATTGCTTGACTAACATTTCACATCATCTGTCTCATATCGTTCTTTCCACCCCCGCATCCTGGTAATTACTGTACGTGTTTGCATTACATTCTGTGCTACAGGCACACGCTAATATGTTACCTCTGTAGCGCCTCACAACAAATTCTGCCTTTCTACCTCGCTGAGCTCTGCAGGTCACTTCTCACACATGTGCAACACAGCAGAGAGTTGGTTTAGAGAGTTCAAGCATAAATAACATTATGTGATGGGGAGACAGAAATAGAGAGAAAAATAACATTAGCATTAGTAGTCTACATAAACTATATTGTTTGATAGCTTACAGTCTTAAAACATTTTACAATGTATTTATCACTTCCTTCAGAGAAAAAAAAAAAAAGAGCAGGTTGTGTGATGACAATAACTTCCCCCGGTGACTCAGAGCCTACAGGTTGAGCTGACACCACCATATTGTAGAGGATGCATTGCAGTGAGTCAGCTATGTGATATGAGAGCAATAGCGACCGCAAATTGTGTTCTGGAACCTGCTCACAGACATTACTACTCTGTACGTTGTCTTTTTCTTATAGGAAGCTAAGAAGCGAAACATGTACATACATGTTCATTATTACGTTTACAGCAGAGAAAACTTCTTCAGTCATTTAAAAGAGCTGTACACTTAAGAGTTTTGTGTCATTCCTTAGGAATCATAGGTTGTAGAGTACATACAAATTCTAATTTAATATCTGCTCTGACAGCAGCTTCAATACAAAATACAAAACAGTGCCTTATCCACAAATTGCATTGCAAAAAGTAATATTTCATTGAGAGCTTAAGGCACATTGGATGTTATGCATTAAGTGGAATGCTAAACTGCACTAGGGTTAGATAGAAATTACCTTTATTCTTCTTCTATCCTGCACTGTCTAATAATAAATCGGTATAAAATGGTTTTCCTCTAATACTGAAAAGCCTGAATCGCCTGAAGTTGTAATGTATGGAAAGAACACAATGTTTTGTACTTTCTGCTCTAATGTCGGGGTCTGTAAGGTCCATCAATACATGTTATGTTACAGAAAAGGGCTACTGTCCATAGCAATGTAGGAGCAAACACCCCTAAAGCACCACATTGAATCAGTTCTTTCTGATTTTAAAAGCAGCCCTTTTTGTCACCAACAACCTTGTCTTGTAACCATGCCAGGCATCCCTTCACATCTCTTACATTGTCATTTGCAGTGGGTCCCTCGAGCCTCTCTTCCTTAGCTTGGCGGTGTCAAGGTCTCTGGTAGCCCGGACAATTTGGAAGCATCCAAAGTCTTTCGGTCAGTCAGTGTGTAACTGCAGGTTGTCATTCTAGACTCCCTCAACTTGTTTTTTTTTTTTTTTCTTTGTTTCTTTAAGGTTGTCTCACACAAAAAATGCATCAGGTGCACTGAGGTGCTTTTTGTTCACCTCATGACAAAATCTGTAGCTCTGCTATTGTCTCACAGCTCCTTCAGCTTTGAGGCCAGGAGTTAGGACTGTACAGAAAGCTGAGATTTTGTCATATCTGAGTGGTTATTAGTTGTCTGTAAATTTTGATTGAATGATTGATTTGATTGAATTTGCATGGATGGCTTATTACACAGAAAAAACATTTCCACCTTTAGACCCCTTGTTGAATCTGTGGTGTCTCAGGATATAGTTTGGATGTGTTCAGATCAGTGTCTGTCACAAAAGACACATTCCTCTCCTGGCTTACATTTAGTCAAATGAAACTATTGGCTGAATTTCCATTACATTTGGCACAGATATCCATAGTGTCAAGATGATGGATCCTAATGACTCTGGTAATTCTCTGACCTTTCTTCTAGTGCCACCTGAAAATAAATGTTTTCACTCATTCAGTTAAATATCTCAACTGGATGAAATTTGGCATAGACATTCAAGGTTGCCAATGATGAATTCTTATGACTTTGGCAATCCCCTTTTCCTGTAGACCACATCAGTGAAATGTCTCAACAACTTGAAAAACTGGAATTTGGGTATGGTTCCTTTTCTCTCAAAGGATAACTTGTAGTCACTAACGTTTTATCTAGTGCTACTACTACTCAAACAACCTAGGTCCAGTATTTACATACAGAACTATTGACACTTCAATAAAGCCTATATCTCTTATGCCAATAAGAGAATTATTGCATGCTAACACACCAAATGAAGATAGTCAACATGGGAAATGGGGTTTGGCTTGAGGAATTGGAAGGTGGCCAGCTAAAGTCCAACTCGGACCAGTTCACTTCCTGTGCACTACCTAGGTGCCCCTGAGCAAGGCACCAAACCCCTAAATGCTCCCAGGGTGCTGCTGCTTGGCGATCCATCATTCCATGTTTGCATGTATATACACTCTTTTTGTGTATGGTTATATTCTGGGACTAAGTAAATCTTCTTCTTCTTCTACTTGTAAACCCTATACTGTATAGGACCATAGTTAGCATAGTTATTTTTAACAAGATAGCATGTTCATATTAGTAATTACCTCAAAGCACTGCTGTGCATAATTACAGCTTCACAGAGTTGCTAGCATGGTTGTACACTCTTTATGCATCATCTGTAAGCAGCACTGACAGTCTCTGTGATGTTGCTGTGATGATGTAGCACACACAAGTTACTGTTATCTTGAGGAGACTACGTTTCCATGCATTCAAAATTATTCATAAGAGTTGCCCTTCTCTTTCTCTTTAGTCCTGTAGTTTGACACGTTATAAAGTCATGTGATGTATAGAATAACATAGTAATCCAGTTAGAATACCTAATATTAAATAATACTCACGTCTACCACACCTGTCACATGTCTATAGTGTTTTAGTTTTTTGAAAGTGGGTTTTCATTGAGGTTAACAGATCTCCATTTCTTTCTGCACAGTGTGACAGCATACAGAAATTGCAACAAAAAACATGCATTAACACTGTTCCCTCCATGGGTCATGTTCATATGCATGTGTACTGGATTACTAACATTCCTAATTATCATTCCCTTAAGACTTTGCAGTTGATCCAAAATGCAGCAGCATGCGTACTAACAGGAACCGGGATCAGAGATCATATTTCTCCCATTGTGTCTTTTTTGCACAGGCTCCCCATAAAATCCAGAATAGAATTTAAAATCCTTCTTCTTACCTAAGCTCTTCATGGTCAGGCACCATCATATGTTAAAGAGCTCATGGTGCCTTATTACAACACTAGAACACTGCGTTCTCAGAAAACGGGGTTCCTTGTGGTTTCTATAGTCTGCACAAGTCGAGCCAGAGCCTTCAACTATCAAGCTCCTCTCCTGTGGAACCAGCTCCCAGTTCTGGTTCTGGATGCAGACACCCTCTTCACATTTTAGAGTAGGCTTAAGACGTTCCATTTTGATAGAGCTTATAATTAGGCCTAGCTCAGGTGAGTCCTGAACCATCCCTTAGTTATACCATAGACCTAGATCGCTGGGGGATTTCCATTTTCCCATGATGGGCTGGGTTTCTCTAAATAATAAGAGTATGCTCTATATGCAAAGTGTCATAGGATAACGTCTGTTAAGATTTGGCGATATAAATGGTTGAAAACACTATTTGTGTTGTCTGTTTTTACACTTTGTTGTTGATATCAGTTTATCAAGCTGTCAATCTTTACCAAGGAACGGTTTTCCTTGGTAAAGACTGACAGCTTGAAAATCCAACATGAATTCACAATCACGAGATTACCTCGGCTTCTGAAGGAAACCAACACATAAACACACACACAAACGTGCACACAAAAGTAAATCACCATTAGTTAACTCTAGACATTTAAGGCATTTAAGCACACAGCATGGACCGGGATAAACAGTGAATTACCCTAATCCCATTCATCTTAACTGACGTGTGTTCCCCCAAACATACTGAACATGGTGCTGAGGAGGTTTTAGTTGTTAGCCTTTTGTCCTATACTTCCCAAACTATTTCCATTATCTTAAGGTCAGAGGCTGGCTTTGCCTGCCGGCTGCAATATTTATCAATCAAACAGGCCTGAGACAACAGAGAAAAGTGAAGTGGCACAGCAAAGAGCACTTAGCCTGGATAAACAGGCGGCTAGTACCATGGATCACTGCACTGCTAAGCCTGTCACTAGTAGAGGGGCTAGAGGGAGACGGAGAAGGTAGAAAACTCCGGACACAGTGTACGTGTGTGTGTATACAGTATGTGTGTGTGTGTGTGTGTGTGTGCATGTGTGACTTCGAGTGAGGCTTTGGGGAGAAACACAGGCCTGGTCAAAATGTCATCAGCGTGCCAGCTTATAGCAGCTTGAAAGGCTTAGAGTTGTGATATTTATCCTGTGGGCTTTGGCAGGGAGGTGGACTGGGAGAGAAAATATCTGTAATTTCATGGTGTCTTCAGGGGAAATTTGATTTCAGATGGCTGGCAGTCTGATAAATAGGAACTGCTGCCTGCAATCCTTTCCTAAAGGGATGGAAGAAAAGGTACAAGTCTCCCTTTACATCTGAGTCAGTGGGAGTGTGGATGTGTGTTTGTGTGTGTGCACTCAGACACAAATGTTATGCATGTGCATCAGTAAGATGATCTTTTATGCATGTTCCAGCACTTGTCTTTGCACAGAGTAGCCTTTTTAGGCTGAACTTCTATTTTGATTGACTGGATTGGTTTTGATTATCCCCTGCTCTGCACTGGTTTTTATTTCAATTGTCTCTGGAGAGCACTTGTTCAGGAGTTAAATAAGGTCAGAAATGTTTTATGTTTTTTTATGTGACTGTATTTTATCCTGTCCCTCGGCGCCTCTGCCAGCTCCACCAAGCTGTCTGTTCTCACAGAATTAAAACCAACATCCTCACAATCCCACCATGAATTTTTAACGATGAAATCATATCCCATTAATTCAATAGAGACGTCTGAAATTCAATATGGTGTATAAACAATTAGATACCTCTGCCCATCATTTCTCTCTATTTATATTTAATGTGACTCTTCACACAGCTGAGGGGAGGGATATGGAGATAATAGGAGGGAGATGAGAGGAGAAAGCAGTTAAGAGGATGTGAAAAGAGGAGAACAAGAAAATCCTCATTTGGTTTGCCTACACACTTCATTATGGTGGATCAAGGCCAGAAATACAGTAATATCTAAATACTGATATAAACCAATCCAACTCCTCCTTGATCAGTCATCATTCCTTTTCCTTTTGCTTCCCAACACTGCAAAAGTTTTTTTTTTTCATACATGACAGGTGCTACATCAAGATTCAACCCCCGACATACTATTTAATATCCCACAACGTCTGTGATTGCAACACAGGTGAAATGTTTCTGAAGCACTCGCATGCCTCCAACTAGATCAGGTATTGTGCAAACAGTGAACACCAACTCTGGAAGAGATTCAAAAGGAGCATGACCTTATTTCCAGCGAAAGAGGCAGTGGGAGGCAGAAAGGATGGATTTAGCAACTCTCAAGTAGAAACAGCTGACTCTGACTCTCGTGCCCAATAACAGGTCTATTCTCCTCATCTGCTAACAGCTCCAAATGCTCCTGAAAGTGCTGCTGGTGTTTGTGAGGAGTCAAGCTCATGGCTCAGTTTGGCAGCGACTTTCTCCCTCCCTCTCCCTCTCTATCTCTCTCTCCTCTCTCTCTCAGGTCTCAAGTACTGCCCTATAGCATTTCACATAGTGCCAACATCATGTTTGGATAGCAAGAAGAGGGTGAGAGGCTATGGTCAGAGGACAGATTGTTATTGGTGGGTAAATGACTTGGTCAGAACAGACTCAATTTAAAGTGTATTTCGATGCAGTGTACACAAACGACAACATGTGAAAACATACTGATCCCAGAACTGATTAAAGAATAGTTTAGAATGGATTTTTCTATTCATTAGTACATGAATGACGTCACCCATAGGTTTCTGAAGCTCAACATACAGTATGTGGTGCTGGCTGCCTCCATGTTGGATGTACTGCTTCTTCCCCCTCCCAGCTAATCTTAAAATAAAAAAAAAAAATGTGGATGTTTGATGGACTTAAGGCGGGCCGAATGACACCTGTGTGGTCAAGCAGTATCTGTAATTATGTGTGAATTTAAGCCATAATATAATTTGGATGACTGAGTTGAAAAATAAATAAATAAATCACCCTCAGTTCAGTTGTCATGAATGGTGAAATTAGCTATAGAGACCAAAACTGCAAGGCTGTACCAGGCTCTATTTCATTAACATGTAAACATGTTGGACATTTTAATACGGAGGCACTTATGGAGGTTGAAAAGTTCTGTAGCCAGCCTCAAGTGGCTGCTCGAGAGGTTGCAGTTTTCTGCTTCATTTCCCGGCCACTTCACTAGCCGCAGCTAATGACACAACAAAATGTTGAATTTTAAATGCCGCTGTTCAATTTCCGTTTCTTGCTGAAGGTTTTCTTTTAACTATCCTCTAACCATGGTGGTAAGAGTTTTGATGGCACAAATGGGGACAAGAAAGTCTCATAATCTGAAATTTTTTATCTCTTATTTAATAACTTGTGCACAAGTTAATAAGACGAATCAGTGACCTTTGCTGAGCATATTGTATAATGGCATCAAATATCTAAAAATACTTTTAAATACTGCTCATTGTGTCCACTATTCTTTATATTTTTACACTATGATTTTTCATTAACACCTGTAATATTATATAAAAAAAATCACCTCATTGTTAAACTATTATTACAACCATCCCATAATAAACAACTCACTCAACAGCTCAGTATATTATGGGATGATTGTAGTAAGAGTATTTAAAATATTACATATTACAAACAATGTAATATGTTGCTAAATGTAGCGGACCTGTCGGAGAAATGTATTTTTTACATTCTGTGTTGTGCATGATCTGATGTGTTCAGCAGCTCCAAAACAGGCCTGTGCACCTATACGCTAAAAACGCTGCTTGAATGCCATTTAAATTAAAGGGCGATCATGGCGATGTTTGAAGGTTACATGTTCAATTACCAACACCAATTTAATGAGAGTGACATCAAACCTTTGTGACATTTATTTCTGCCTCTCCTTTAAATTACTGCCACGCATCTGCAGAATGTCTGACCATCCAGTATGTAAGTCATTTAGAAAATCACAGAAATGTATATATGATGTATGATTTTATTTGGTAATCTACTGAAATGAAACACTGAACATTTACCTGTCAGCACAACATCCAGTGCAGCACAGAACAGAAGTAAAACAATGTTTCATGTGTCTTTGACAGACACACACATACTGTCACCTCTATTATCATTAGCTTCATATAATCCCAGCATATAATTTTCTTTGCAGTAATCTCCTGGTCAATCACGTACAAAGGCTGACTGTGAATTTGCAACACACACACACACACACACACACACACACACACACACACACACACACACAATTATGAGGCTTTGATGTAAGCCATCCCCGTAATGATCAGGGCTTTGCTCATCTCGTTTCCTTGATTGAAGCTGTACAGCAGCATAAATAATTCATTCTCATGTATATTGCAGTGTTTCGAATCATGTTTTTAAATTTCAGTTTGATCTGTCAATTTGGAACACTTGTACACCTTTGCCAAGCTGTCTGCGCTAAACGTAATTCTGTTTTAGATTGATCCCCCGTAAGACAGGTGATGCCGTCTGAACATCTGGATCAGGTAACAAACTGCTGTGTGACAAGATTAATGACTACATTTAAAATCATTGTCCTTATGCTTATCCACCTGTTACTAATATTTCCCAGTAGTTTATGTGCTGTTTTATTTAAACATATTAGTTATTATAATTTTGGAGTAGTCCCTTTTCTTCTTTTTCTTTCCACTTGATTAGATACATCTTTTGAGGTCTTCCTTTTTTTTAATTCCATTCACCAGGTACTGTAGTGTTCTGTAGTCTTTTCATTGAAGTCCACAAAACCTTTGAGATGAGCTGGCCGTGAGAACTCAATGCAGCGCCACTTAAGAAAATCATTGTTTTCTCACTTTGCAGCATTTTTCTGAAGCTGAAACAAACAAAGAAATTAAGTTGTGCGTGTGTTGTCAAATTGGAGAAGGCTTTTTTCTTAATTTGCTTGTTTGTTTGTTGTTTTTATTTGCATGTATTCTTATGTTACAGCACCACTGTATTTAGAGCCACTAAGTATCTTACAGTGAAGAAACTGCCAGTCCTGCCATCGTCATTGAAAACTTTTAAAGGCTTTTGAAGTCCCGCTAAGATTGCTTTTACAGCAGTGCAAACAAAAAAGATGGCAATTAACAAATTACAGCATGTTAGCAACCGTGTGTCAAGGATAATTGGTGAAACAAATGTAGGAACACACTGACGCTTCTTAGCATGACTGAGGTAAAGTTCATGTCAAAGCATTAAGGAGATTCAGCCATTTCTGTTTGTCTTGTTAAAAGCTCAGATGTAGTTATCTGTATTCATTCGGTGCAAAAAGTAATTGTTGATCTTGATTCTATCTTATGTGATGTGACATCAAAGCTTTTGATTTGGTTGACATTAAACTCTGCAAAATGTTGTATCATTTAAAAGGTGAAGTGGAAAAGAAGCAGCTTTTGAGAGTATACTTGAATTTTTAAGTCTCTGCATTACTTCTGAATTGAACTTTGTCTTCATTAGATGACAAAAAAACACAACAAGAATTCTATGAAGCATCTGTATCTCCACTGAAATATCACATTATACAGATTTTATTGGGCTTTTGTTTTTCTTCATCAACAACTGCACACAGACCAAATTTGCATCTGGTTAACAGCCAATGACAGTATAATAAATGGACAGTGTATGAGTGACATCACCTATATGAGCGCAGTATTGAAGCTCAAAATGTGCCCGCTGCCTGCTGCCATGTTGGTTGTCCTACCTCCTCTGCCTCCCGGCTAACCTAAAAAAAGGGCAAAGACGTGGATCATCGGCTGACCTGGGTCGCCTGGGTGCTCAAACAAGCCATCTGTAATGGCACCCACCTGTCAATCATAGTGACCATGCTGTTAATTCTGCATAACTTTGTTAAACATGTTTATTTCTGCTGTGAAGTTGGACATTTTAATACAGGCGCTTATGGAGATTAAAATGTTCTGTAGCCAGCCTCAAGTGGCCTCTCGAGGAATTACAGCTTTTGGCACTTACGCATTGGCTTCATTTCCCAGCCACAGAGGTTGTCGCTTGGTAACGACACATAAAAACGTCCATCTGCTGCAGGTAGCACTGACGTAAAGTGAAAACATTATATCAAAGCTTGTTGTCAGCACTTCCCTTCAAAAGAAAGTTCACTCTGTATGTTTCCACTTCAATTAAACAGAAGGGCATTGGTGTTGAGAGCTAAATGTGTCACGGAGTTCACTGCAACAAGGCTTGTTTGTTTGGTTGGCTGGAATGCTGTCAATTAGACAAACAAGAATCATGCTGCTTTTCTGCAGGGAAGCGGCAGGTTTCTGTGGAGCTTCTGGTGTGGTGTTCCTGTATGTGTGTGGTTCTACATGGCTCTGCTGAAGTTGTAGGGGGCAGAATGGTCATTCTGTCACCACAGATGGACAGGAAAAGCCCGGGGGGCATCTGAAAAGCCACAGGCAATGTAGTTTGCATACTGTGTGTGTGCATGCGTGCATGTGTGTGACATTTGTGTGTGGTACGCTAGTATTTGCGTGTGTGTGTGTGTGTGCGTGTGTGTGTGTGCCACAACAGTGTAGCTGACAGAAGCAGTACAGCCCCCCTCTCATGCAACAAATGCCATCCCTGTCTGCTTGGGTTGCCCTCCAAATCATCAGATCAGTCACACACTGTCACATAAACACATACAAGCACATACACACACATGCATTCACACACGCAATATGGCCACACAGAAACAAATATCTCCAGGACCAGATTATATTCAGGAAGGCCAGTTTAGCATCACTTGAACTAATGGCTTATTTATTTCCCTGGGTGGTTAACTCTAACTGCTATCCTTCAGAGCTGCACACTGGAAAGGTAGACATATATACAGGCATGGTGGTACTGTAGAAATGATGGAGAAAGCAGAGATATTAATGACAGGCCTTGTGACACGGGAGGCCGCGGAGTCCATTGTTTTTAATCCTCAAACAGACAAGTCGATAAAAAAAATGTATCCTCTGTCATACCTACTAATCCTCTGAAAACAGAAGAAGTAAACTGAATCATAGACTGTATAAAACATTGACGCAGTATCCGTGATGTCACCTACAGGTTTCTGAAGGGCCGTTGTGTTGTGAAGCTCATTGCTGGCTCTGGTCATCGCCATCTCGGCAGCCCTGCCTCCACCAGTTTTTGGCTAATCCAAAAATGGGCAAAGACGTGAAGCTTGGGTGGAGCTAGCTGTTGTTTCAGGTACTTTTCGGTACTTCGGCTTCACTTCACAGCCACGGAGGGTGCTGCTTGACTAAAACCAGCAAATGTTTGGATGTTTCTATTTGTCTCTTTTGTTGCTCATTTACAGTATTTTGCAAACTCAGTGTGTCCTAGCCATATTTCTTCAAACAAAGGACAGACATTTGTTTGCCAGTTAGCTGTCAGAGCTGCTAATAAATGAATCAGGATTGGACAGTTACTGGACCGACATTAGGAATGTCACGCCCAACATAGTACTAAGTTACAGTGATCATTAGGGTGGCCAATCAGCTAATTGTAACAGTTCAAAGCTCTCTAGAAGTCAATGTGTCCACCTTTATCAATGTTATAGTGGCTGGTACATATTACTTCATAAATTATTATGTTTGTTCTTTGTGCAAATCACGTGCAGAGGTGCAAATAACATTCATGTTCTCAAACTCATACTGCATCTCATATTAAACGAGAGATTTCATGTGGACAGACGAAGAGACACCAACTCCATTCTGTCTAAAATCTGAAAGTTATGACTTCCTGTACTCTGAAGTGCTTAATGGCTGAAAAGAATCTCAACTTGCACAGTTTCAAAGCAACCACAGGGACGGAACATTCATCCAAGTGACTTTTAAAATACTCCAATATATGTTCTAATTCAGCGTCAACCTTGAAGCACTCTAGACCTCTTTACTTTGTATGGTGGCTCACCTTGCTAAGAGGCACGCTATTGACATGGAAATTACAGAAGCCCTGAAAAAAAAAACGAAAAAAAAAAACTTTTAGCTTCACTGAAAAGCCTCATGATTTTTTTTTTCTCAGCTTTTATTCTAAGCACCTCTACCTGCAGTTTGAATACTAAAATATAATGAAGTCTTTATGTACCTGATGAAACACAGTCATTCTAAAGTCCATTAAAACCTAAAACTAAAAATATGTAAATCATAAGCATGAATTATGAATTAATTAAACAACACAAGATGTTAGAACATTTAAATCAGTGATGTGTGTTTATGTAAAGTAAAGTGAAAATGAGCTCCGTTAATTTATTTAAACTCTTGCATTGATACATCAACACTGATGACATGTGGAGAGACACATCTAACAGGACATTAAATGTGAATGCATGGAGAGATAATGATGCTATGAATTTTAATGAGATGACATTAAACATTGCATTATCAAATCAATCCAAATGATCAATTCAGTTGCCTCAGGCGGCTTGATGTTACCTGACTTATCTCCATCATTTTATGTCAAATGTGCAGTATAATCAATATGACCAGTGTAGCGCAGTGTATAATTACGTGTTATGTCATTTCTAAAATGCAGGAGGAGGAGCAAGTAAAAGACTTTAAACCTGACCGTTGGCATCTGTTCTGTTTTTTAGGACTGAAGTAAAATGATCAATACAGATTGTTGTTGATCGGTGTGATGGTGAACACTTTGCTTATTTTTTTTTTAAAGCTCTTAGAAGAAGACAGCATCTAAATGTGGTGACAATTTAATGAAGGATTGTAAACCTTGGACTTTTATATATTAGCAGTATGAAGACATCATTGCAACAGTTTAACACTGGGGTACTTGGATATTTTGTTGAGGAGGACACAAGGCCATTTCCTGGAGGAAACAATGACCTAAGTTGGCATTGTCAGACTTTTCCCAGCACAAAACTTTCTCTCATATACATGCTAGCGCTCGATGGTTCAACTTATTCTGACCTTTACTGGCGTTATGGAAGGCATACTGCAGTATGAGGGGAAGATATCATAACAGATTTTTTGGCATTTTCATTATGGGTTGTAGAATTGCTTTTAATTAAGTGGGTTGTGCTTTGTTAGCACACCATAAGAGGGAATTATGTCCAGCTCATGACACAACCCATTTCTTCTGACTCAGCAGCAGGATAATGCAAACTTCTATCCAGTGGTGGAAGATTCTTTATTGTGATCCTTTACATAGTGGAAGCAACGTCATACTCTCTAAACTCTCTAAAAATGCTATGTTACAAGTAAACGTCCTGCATTCAAAATTCAGCTAACTTCCTCTCTCCCAGCAAATCTAAAAAATGCAGCAGAGGACAGTCACTGTAGGGGGCATGGCCTCATTGCTAGGACTGACCACCGCTCAGTGTAGCAGAAATACAGCTGCCGGTAGTCAAAGCTAACCAAACTTATCAGCTATGAGCATCTGCTGTCAGGCTCTCCGTGTCCACACTGGACACACAGAGATTCTGCTGGAACTTTGACAGTCACTGAAGCACATTCACGGCCTTTTGTAAAAGTTTCTGTGTGCCACCTGCGTTGTATTGTTAGCACTGCTCTCAGCTAACAGCCGCAAGTAGCTGCTGTCAAAATTCTCCGTGTCTGCACTGGACACACACTGAGAGTCTGCAGGAGCTTTGACAGTCATTGAAGCACATTCACGACCATTTCTAAAAGTTTCTGTGTGGTCAAATGTGTTGTAATGTTAGCAGACCAGTGAGGCAGAGCTAACCAGTCATAAGCGGCCGCTGTCAGACTCTCTGTGTCCACGTTGGACACACGGAGTCAGCAAGATTTGACAGTCACTGAAGCTCATTCACTGCCATTTGCCACGTCTCTGTGTGGTAAATGTTTTGTAGCGTTAGCTGACCTGGCAACTCGGGCTACATCTTCAGTGAGTGTGTCTGGGAGTGTCAGAATACATCGCAGGGCACAGTCTGTAGAGTCAGGGGACGCTGGTTTTATATGAGGGGAAGGGGGCATTGTTGGTGCTAGCATGCATCACCTGGATCTAAAATGAGTCAGTAGTGAAATACAAATGCAATAGGCAGGTGTCATCCTGTAGAGGGAGGTCACTATGGATATTTATAGCACAATATCCGTCCATCCAACCATTTTCTGTAACTGCTTATTGTCATCAGGGTCGCAGGGGGCTGGACCCTATCCCAGTGGGGTACACCCTGGAAAGGTTACCAGTTTATCACAAGGCATTATAGCACAATATGTAGAATTTAAATACTACTTTAACACTACAATGTCAAGATTTGGACCTGAATCAATCAACAACAATACTAAATACGCATATGCATTAGCTTCAATCTATAAACTGACTTGGTTTAATGGTATGTTACATTTTAAAGTATCCAAAGTAAAAGTAGATTCTAAAGATTAGATAGACAAATTAATATTAATTTGTGAAATGTTGAATGTGTTTGAATTATTTAACTGAAACCATGTGATCCTTTCAGCGGAAATGTCAACAAACTCATCAACTAGCAACTCATAGACATCTGAATGTGACAAGTCCCAACATGATATGTTTTATTGTATGTATAGAGTCACATGCCACAAAAGCCTGATTGAACCTTTAACTGTGGTGGATTTTATAAACTTTTATGTGATTTTGCAAGTAAAATATTCAAATGAAATGAATATTTCATTCTTAAAAGCGGTGGAATAACAAGAATAACAAGTGGAACAAGTACCCCAAATTGCACTTAAGTACAGCCTACTTGAGCAAATGTGCTGTTATTTCCACCACTGCTTCCGTTGTAATGTTGAATATCTTTGTTGGTTCATGTTTAATGATAATGAACAACCATAAAGCCTGTGAAAAGGTACTTTTAAAAAAAGCCAAGAAATCTAATGGACGTCATTAAACAGTTCTGCTGAGCTGAGCACGACATCAGCCCACCTGTGTCTGTGTGCGTCAATCACAAGATTGTAACTACCTTTGGACAAATGCATGGTTAGATCTTGAAAATGGGAGCTTATACATACAAACAGTATGTACAGCACAGTATGGATAAAGGCTCATTAAATCGGGTAAGACCAAACTGTCCTATGTTATCTGTATTACCCTAGTTACTGTTACCTGCTGGTAATGAAGATCATTAGAAATAATATAATTAGAGGTTGTAGTCGGCAATTCAACTTTGTGCCAGCAGGATATCCCAGATGTCCAATTTGTACCCAAATCTCCCTGAAATCAATTTTACCTGAGATGATTGATGTCAGTGATCATGCATGACAGTGAATGACTGAATAGACTGATCCCATTATAAAATAACTGAATACGGTGACAGTCAGGCATTCACACAGTAATATAGATGTGAAGATGTGCGCACACACAGATACATGTGGTAGGTACGTACTTATTTGGTGATAGGACATTTTGAGGAGACAGGATTCCTGCAGATAAATGAACTCTTTGCGTTTTATGCTCAGTAATAACCCACAATTTCCTCAGATTTGTTAAGCCTGAATGATAGCAATCTATGTGAATTCCATCTCAGCCAATTTCTCTTATGTCACCAGGCCACTATTATTACAACATTACTTCAACAAAAACTACCCGCCAGTGCCATCCGCTTTTGTCACACAAGACAGATATTCTGTGATAGAGCTTAGACCTGCACTGATCCCAGTGTCTCAGCCGAGGTTAGAACAGCGTGTTTTCAATCCAGAAGCCTTTCTATTCCATTAGTGTTTGTCCAATAAAGTAACTCAGTTAAGCACTCTGCTTTTCAATTTTTGTTCTGATAGATAAGATACTCAGATACTCACAAAATGTGTTACAGGAACAAATAATAGATTTCTGAGATAGTTTATAAAAGAGAAGCACTGCTGTAGAACAGGAGGTAACAACAATTTTCCTTTCTTTTATCAAATATAAACAGTGTGAAAATCCTATGATTGTATGATGTACTGAAGGGTGGGTTTACTTGTTATTCCTCCTACTAATTTTCCACCTACTGATTCATTTAAAAGCATTGAAACAGTGTTGCTGATCCTAATATTATGTGTTGGACAAAAGAAACAGTTTTTAGAACTGCACTGTATACAGTAGATGATAAAAAAAACCCATGGATCTATACTTCACCATCTCACATGATTTAAGGATATATAGCTCTCACACTCCACGATAAGATCTGCTGATAATGGGAAAAAAAAAAAAAAAAAAAATAGATGTAGAGCTGGTGTAAAGGATAGGTATAGAAAAGAAGATTTACAGATAACTAGAAGAGTGCACTCAGTAGAATGCAGCTCTCCATCAGGCAACAGATGGTGAAAAATCTGCAATGCCACCACAACTGGCAGATGAAACCAGAGACCAGATTTACAAAGTTTGGAATGGTGTTTTTTTTTTCTTTTTTGTATGGTGTTTTACTAACTAATGTGTTTATATCAAATAGGTCACTTATACATCCAACATTAATGACCAGTAAAGTAATTTTTGAGGTATTCTTCATGGTAGTTTGTCATTTTCTGAAAAACAATAAAAAGTTGTTGATGACTCATCGTGCGCTCCAGGGTGTATGCTAATTTTCAATCCAATTAAATGCTTTCTTGCTCATGACCCCACCGGAGCACAGTGATTCCTGTCTGATACAGTCTCTGAGTGATTATTCAGTGATTTGGGGGCAAACTGGATCATATCTCATACAGAATAGATTTGCTGGTTTATGTCCTCAGCTTCAACTCTCCACAAACTCTTTGCAGACCAACAGGGAATAACGTTACACTAACTGGAGTTAGCAGCTAACTGAACTGACTCAGCCCCGGGATGCCAAACCCAGAAGAAAACCTCATAGGCTACTGTATTTCCTTCCAGACTGATTTTTTGAAGATAAAACTAGCTTATAGTGCTTAACTGTAGGCAGTGTAACATGCACTTACTCTTGGCTATTGTAAAAACCAATCAATATGTGCGAAATGTCCCTAAGAAAATGATCAGATATGCGACAAGACAAAACACAAAGACTTAAGAAAACATTCATCAACTTCTGCAAATACAGACAACACAACACATTATGAAGCACAGGGAGATCAAGATTAATCAGAGATCAATGCAACATTTTCCAAAATCACAATCAAAAGTTGTCTGCTACGCTTGTCACCATGCATAGATGCATGCAGACTCCACCAGACTGAACACAGGTAACAGAAGGACCAGCGAAACACACAACAGAGACAGACAGGCAAGACAGACAGAACGACAAAGGAAAGGGGAAATGACAGGAAACATGAGGAAGAGAAGAGGCATCAAGGTTCCAGAGGAAACTGAACTTGACTTTATATCTGAACTGCTGGTGTAATGCGATGTTGTATGTATTTGCAGTATATTTTCTAAAAGTGTGTGTGTTGAGCTCTCAGGGACACCATATGTATTTGTATTTGTATTGCATAGTCTTCTTTCAGAGGAGTTTTCTTTAAGATGCAGAGGATTGTGTAATGGTATAATCACCTGTATAAACTTAAGGAAAGAGTAATTCAGATGCAGATGCTCTGGTTCAAGATAAAACTAAACTTTCTAAGGATGTCAGTTTCTGAGCCGCGACAAAGGTCAGAATGTGTCGTGCAACAGTCTTGTAAGCCTTGTTTTTAGCTGAGCAGTTATTGATCACTTGTGGGCCCCTATGGGCGGATTCAAAGGAGTGATGAGTCAGCAATCGGTATGAAACACAGCAGCCAATAAAATATATTTTTCAAGGTTTTTCATGATGATTCATGCCACATCCAGATGTCCTTGACCATACAGGCATAATTATGTGCTAAAAATATTCGGTTGATTTGTCCAGTAGGTTCATAATAACTGTCCAGGCTTACGTCTGGTGGAGATAATGATAATAATTTAAAGGATATAATAAGCATTACCTTGAGCATATACCATGACCATAGGCTTTATTAAGAGTATTACCGGACAAAGATAAAAAATATGCTTCTGGTCTGGTGCACTTATTCATTCGCTGTCCAGTTAAACACACACAGAACACAGGAGCACTTAGGGGAAGATGGTAAATGATATATTTTTAACACAGAGAAATATTAAACTATGATACTTTTCCTGAAAATTACATAGTAAACATTGTTGACATCATAGAATACTGAAACAAAACTGGAGCGCCACTCAATACCAAAGTATTGGACAAATTAAGATGATGGAGCCTATCCCAGCTAACTTAGGGCGAGAGGCGGGGTACACAAGTCAACAAGTCGCCAATTTAGAGTCACCAATTAACCTTAAGTGCATGTCTTTGGACTGTGGGAGGCACAGGCACTGCACCACTACGCCGCCCATCAGGGCGAAGGTTGTGCATCCTATAGTGCCACATGATGTAAAAGAACACATGATTAATCAGACCAAACAATCTTCTATCATTGCTCTGTGTTCCAGCTCTGGTGCAAATGTGCCGATTGTTGGTGCTTTCAGCAGTGGACTGGGGTCAGCATGGGCACCACGACTGGTCCGCAGCTACACAGCCCTGTTCACAACAAACTGTGATGCACTGTGTGTTCTGACACCTTTCTGTCAGAACTAGCATGAACTTTTTTCATCAGTTTGAGCTACAGCAGCTCGTTTTCGCTCGATCGGACCACACGGGTTAGTCTTTGCCACACACATCAATGAGGAACACCCTACAAGAACTGCAATTTTGGAGATGCTTTGACCCAGTCACATAGGGGTATATGAGCACACACACACACACACACACACACACACACACACACACACACACACACACACACACACATATATACATCCTAAATCTAGAAAAGATGACTTAAGTGCAGGCTGCTGTGGCACAGACAGCCATAGCGAAGTGCATTTGTGTGATAAAGCCTTCCCTTTATCTCCTTGAGAGTGACAGTGGAGCACTCCTGCCATCTCTCTGAATTTTTTCCACAGGACCCTGAACAACACAAAAGTCACCAGATCCCCAGAGAGCATTTCTCACAACTTTGCAAACAGGCTCTGTTTTGATGTGCCTGTTTTTTGATGACGCAGTACGTTTCAGTGATCAAGGGCAGTTCAGAAGAGGACAGTAAAGGTGAACGGATAAGCACACACACACACACACACACATGCACACACACTTTGAGTTGTTTGCCAGAACACCTGTGCGTTAAAGAAAGGGAGCAACACAAAGCATCTCTCTTTTTTTATTCTTCAGCCATGAGGTGACATGCCATTGTTTTTCCCCGTATCCCTCCCCTGTGCATTTTGATTCCTGCCAGAGAAAGGATGGACCTATTGAAGTACTATATGAGAGATGCCATCAGACACCAAGCTGGTCATCACTCTCTTGTGAAAGGCATTCTACTGATGTGCTGTCCTTCACGCTAACTTTTGCAAAATACGTGTGCATTCTGCTGTGCACAGAATCCAGCCATAAAAGATGATGGTATTACAGAATGTGGCAGTCCAGGCATGCACTACTTTACTTACCTTTTTTTAATTTTTACCTTTATTTTTTCCTTTTAATTTCTGTTAGGACCAAGGCCAAGTTGTGACAGAACGCTGATCAAATTGGTGAACTATTATCTTTTATACCGATATTACAACATTCTCAATAAATTAGGTCAATGTGACAAATGCTGCAAAGTATATGGCTTCATCTACACAATAGCTGTAATTCAAAAAATACCCTTGATGATTCTCAGATTCTATAATAGAATTAAATATATATATATATATATATATATATATATTAAATATTTGCTCATGGTAGAGACTGTACCAGATGTCACAAACCTCCAAATGCCAATGTCTTCGTGACTCACCCTTAAAATTTGGTGCAGCATGTGTTCAGAGTAGGAACCCTGACATGTTCACTGTTGAATCACCACTGGTGGGTGTGATTGACTCAATGAGAAGGCAAAGTAAAAAGGCAAAGATCAACTGAAGACAGCAACATTTTGTTTACAGATTCACTGTTTTCCAGAGCAGCCATTACACAGTATCAGCCCGTATGAACATCTTGTAACATAAAAATACTTAAAAATAATAAGAGATGGTGGATTGCTCAATTTACAAATATGTAGTGATGTAAAATATGAGCTAGCTTCCATTCACTAGTCACGCTAACATTAGCCTTAAAAAGGCTTTTAAAACCTTATTTGAAATGGGGTTGTATAATGTACTTAAGCTCAGACAGCAGTCAGCATGCTCCCAGTTTGGAGAAGCAGGCAGAAGTGGACAGGGTCAGCAGAAAAACATATTTTAGCCACATAAAAATAGGTCCACCTAAAAAATTCTCTTCTATATTCTCGCCACTTTACTACGCCGTGCCAAGACCTCTGCCTGCTTCTCCAAACCTGAAGCCGCCGACCGCCGTCTGTTGTAGGTGACACTTTGACTATGCATAAGTACCTCATAGAATTCCACTTCAAAAATCCCAAACTATGCCTTTAACATTTAACAAAATTTGTGCAAAAGATGTGCTGTTGGAGCTGGAACAGGCTTACACGGCATGTTTCTCTCCAGAGGGACACAGATTAACTTTGTTTCTCCCATGTGACAAGTTTTTACAAGTACAGGTTTACAGCTCAGTCACAAGCAGTTGGAGATGTGTAAGGTGACAGCATTTCATTTCAGGTGACAGGAGAAGAAAACAGCTGTTCAAATACACCTAAAATGTGTGTGAAAGAAGTTGCAGATATAAAACATATACCTTGTAAATAAATGATTACTGTACTTTGTGTCTATTATTCTTCTTACTTTCAGCTAAATGCAGATTTTGTGTATTACCACAAGAGCTGCCCGCTGATAGTCCAGGAAAGTTAAAGGAGCAAAGTGAAATAGATGGCATTTAAAAATGAACTCAGGCACAGCTCTGCTTCAGCTCTTGATTGAGCAATGCCATTTTGCAGAGGTTGTGATGCTGTAAGCAAATGTGTTGTCTATTACAACTACCTCATGCACAATATAAGCTTATTGGGAAACGTCCCTTTAGGCCGTGTGTTTATCATGTGACAGACATTGCTGTCATTAAACTTGGGTGGAGTTGAGCGGCTAGCCACCCGCTCGCAACAGACAGCTGCAGCCTGGGGGTTCTAGGAAGAGACAGCAGGGGCAGAGCTGGGGCTTCTTGAGTAATAAACATATAAACATCCGGAGTCACGCTGGATTCTGCTCTGATCCAGAACCATTTACCGGCGGGAGGAAGGAGAGCTCAGAGTTTATTTTATTTAAACTTTTGGGATTAAAAAGTGGATTTATCTTCCCAACCTGTCTGAAGCTTTGGAGGTTCCAGACATCTACTGTTATTGTAGCCATCTGTGGGCACCCAGAGCTCTATGATAGTACTTGATATTGATGCAGACATTGGAAAAAAAAAAAAGGCGATTGCTTGAGGAAAAGTAAGCGAGGAAGTTGAACTACCTGGTAAGTGCTGAAAATATATTCTGTTTAGGACTGGGATTAATTCATTTTCATGGCCTTTGAAAATAATAATAATAGCATTTATTGAGTCATCAAAGCCAAAAATGTTGGGCACCAAAACCAAAACCACCCAACAGTATATAACGTAATTAAATTGATACAACTTCCAACATCTACAGCAGTGAAATGTAATATACACATGTGAGTGCAACAGTAATATTAACCCAAAAACAAGAATTATGATAATAGTAAAACACACAAACGCGACCATTTTACTGCACAATGATTACTTGTAGTACTGTTAGAGTGGGGTTGTAGTACTTTTCCTTAAGTAACCTGAATACTTCTACACACCCATAGGCGCCTCAGCAATGGAGCAAGTGGAGCAAAGTAGTTGGTCCCTGCCTTGCATCACTCTGGTAGGTATGACACTGTCCAAGATGACACATGACCTGGACAGCAAACTCCTCTCTGACACCTCCATCAGAGAGTCCCACACCACCGCGACCACGTCACTGGCCAAGAGCACAAAGTTAACTTTAAAAAGTACACAGCTTTCCAAGCTAAGACGTGACTCCTGACCTCAGTGTAACAGACTTATTGTCTGACATTTAAATACATTTGTATTTAAACTGTGCTTCTTATTGTGCATGTTAGGGTGATTACAGGTTTCTCTAACAATAAATAGCATTACTCTACATGCATTACTCTGTAACATAGATGATATAATAATACTAGTTTTGCAATAGCCCTGTTGATTTGGAGTGGTTGGAGTAAACACACTGGAGGTAGCTGTTTCTTGACTTGTTTAGGTTAAGTTGGATAGAACAGCCTCATTTTTTTTTTATCACAGGAGGAAAGGAACTATTTACTGTTTTATTCAATGTGCTTTTACAACACTTGTAATTCAACATTCATACAATGATGACAGAGGCAAGGTGCCAACTGCTCATCAGAACACACACAGTGACAGTGAAATTTTGGGTTCAGTATCTTGCTCAAGGATACTTTGACCGTACCAGGCTGAGTAAAGATATTTTACTGGGGTAGCAGCAAGCTCGTGGAATAAAATCTAACCGCAGAAGCTGCAACTTCCGACTGCAATGCGTCCGTTCCAGTAATGTTAAGAGTCAAGTTCTCCAAGTAACAGTAAGGCTGGTGTCAATCCCTGTGGACACTAACGGAGTAAATGCCTGTGACGGTGTCGATTGTGTCTGCGTGGTAGGGATGGATGGGTGGGTCGATAGTGCAGGCTCAATACTTCAGTGCTCACAAGCTTCTCATTTGGCATTGATTACTTAAAAAAAATGTCAATAATAAAAATATGCATTAAAATGTGGGTGGCTGCATCACTTCAGACCTGTCATTTCAATGTTTGTGCCTTGACATACTTAGCTAGCCCCTGTCAGATGACTGTGAAAGCCTAGAGGATGTGAGAATGAAGCACCCCACTCAGCCACACAGGAGAGAGAGATGAATGATGAATGGCAGAAAGGAAACATATTGACTATTTACAGTGATTAATTACTCAGTTTATACAATATCTACAATTATTCTTTTACAATTTATTCAGATAATATTTTAAATGATTACTTACTCTCAACAGCCTCCCAAGTTTAATCTGCTCATGCTACACATACTATAACAATGTGTGGTCCAAACTCACGTTATATATTTTTCAATTTAGTGGTGCACTGACAACATCAGGTCATTTTTGCAACATATGCTCATTGAAGAGAGACAACATCATGCTGTCTGTACCACTAAACAAAATGAAGTCGGACAGTAGGCTATGCCAGAGAGACATTCAGGAGCCAGAGACACCAACGGCATGGCTTACAGTGGCATTTTGATGTTTAACTGTAAACTAACTTTTACACCTCATCTTATCTCATGGACTTCGATGAATGATGCACCAATGAAAGCTGCCACAGCCAATAGCTCTAAGTTTCCAGCTACGATGTTCCCAGCACACGGCTGGCTGGGATCCATGATGGCTGCAGCAGAATATAATATCTAAGGGATAAAGAGCAAAAGCATAGTTGTTGACACCAAGCAATAACTTAGTATTAACATCAGTGATTATGCATGATAATTACCTGGGTGACTGAACAACATACAGCGAGCATGTGCATGTACAAAGAGGGCATGTTCTGAGCAAGTGAAGCAAGTCATCTTCAAACACAATGTACTTTATTGCACTGTACAGAGGAGTACTGGATAAATGAAACATATATGTCACATACAGAAATATATGACATAATGCTGATGATTTTTCAAACAAACAAGGCAACATATTACCTGCAAAGGTCCAAACCATAACACAAGCTAGCTCATAGGTCCAGTATGTCAGTTGTAACTGGCAGAATTTATAGTCATATACACAAACATACCACAAAGAAGACTTTTTTGTCATTGTTGGTTCAGATTGTAGTGTATAGCTATATAGAGATATAGAACATTTTTAGAAAATTACATTTTATTTTTCTTTAGGCTCTGAAATGTGTTGTGTCTGCTTCCATGTTGTTTTAATTGCATTTAGCCTGACTCATTGCTGCTAGCTTTACTCTGCTGTGAAGCTTACAAGATGATGCAGAAATAATGTTACATGAACAGACCTTTTATTGAGTTTCTGTGGTAGCAAACACATCACACAGCCTTTCAGTAACTATTATACTACAAACTGAGTTTATGGCTCTCTCAAAAAGTGTTTCTACTTCAGAACACTGAGCATTGTTCTTTAAATGTAATCCATTGTTTGAACAGCAAGAGAACTCAATGCATCAATGCATTGCAGCAACACGAATGGGCATCTGTGGCACTCGCCGTTTGGCTGTGGTAGAATCCCTGCTCACTCTGTTATTTCATTCCAGCTATTGGTTCGGTTGTACTTTGAAATACACATTGTTCCTTTAAGTCAAAACGTTTAGTCAGCCAATTCATGAATTAAAATATTTATTACATGAATAGTAAGTGCCGTCCAACAACAACAAAAAAAGAAATTAATTAGCTGATAGCCAATATATTATTGTACAATGTAGTATTTAGTCAAGTGTTTGGCATTGCATGCTAAAAAAACGAAAAGGAGCCAATCCTGTTTATCCAGGATGTGTTTTCTTTTTTGTTTTGACAGTATTGACTCAAAAGAAACCCATTCCAGTCGCGCGCGCGTGTGTGTGTGTGTGTGTGTGTGTGTGTGTTTGTCCGCGTGCGTGTGTGTCTGCGTCTGTGTGCATGTATGTATGAGAGCAAATCCATCAGTGTAAACATATTGACCTGTCAATGGGGTGTCTGGTTCATTGTGTTACCCTGCCAATGGTGCTCAGTTCCAAATTAATCACACATGATGAGATGATTAATCTGGTTTATGTCCCTCTATCTGTCCACTGTACCCACCCATCTGTCCTCCTCTCCATCTCTCTGCTGAACAGCAGAGGCTTTCTGTTAGGATTACAGCCCAGTCTGATATCATTGACTGGGCTGTACTCCCACTCTGCACACTAACATAAAGATTTAGAATGAGTTCAGCATTGTTCTCTTAAGTTATATCTCTTTCAGTCCAATGTCATTACAATGAGCTTTATAAGTGTCATAGATACAGCGGGCTTACTCTCAGAATCCAAACTGTCTCATGGCTTTGCCTCTGGGGATAATGACCAATGTTACTGAGTTTCCAATATAACTGATATCTGAGGAACAGATAAGCGAAAACTTCATTTTCAGTCCAATTAAAAACTTGATACGCGATAATGACACAAAAGACACATTTCTGATAGAATAAGTAATGGAAGTAATGTGCATATGAGTGCTCAGACGTGATTGGTCGATACTACTTGGACCACACACTGAAACCTGAACACTTCCGGTGCCAAGATCTTGGCAGATTCTGCATTTATATACAGATATCTGTTTAAAAAGTTTACCATGGGCCACAGTACAAGCTATTATGATGGGCCCTAGCTTCTGTATATCACATCATGTAGTCACATGATCATATACTTGACATTGGATAGCATCAAAGCACAGCACGTTACCCAACAACCATCACTGCAAATCTGTATATGGCAAAAATACCAAAACAAGTAACAAATTATTCATTTAATTATTTTTGTTATAGTTTATGTGGACTAAGCATGTAATTTTGCTATAAATTCTTAAGTGTCTTTTTGAATAGAATATAGCATGAAATGAAATGTATTCTCCACTGGAGTGGAAATTCGTCTTAGGCTCACCAAAAACAGCATGCAACATCATGAAAACAGACAAGCAGTTACACACAATTTAGAAAGAATTCATGTCGACGTCTGTGGCCACAAAAATGAAAACCATGACAGAGATGGCTTTGCCTTTTCCAGGGCGCATGTAGCAAATGACACCAATTTTTATTTAACATGAGTTCTTCTATGAAGAAGTATTTCAGAGGTGGCAATGTGAATCACTGGCAATGGCCTGTTCTTCCACTCAACACATTGTTGGAGGGCCTGCTTTACAGCCCCCTAACCTGAACTGAACTTTGCCTGAACTGTCTATATTTACACTTCTAGATGGGCCAGATGCACATTTGGCATTTTACTCCCATAGGCACAGGTAATACGCAAAATGAAACAATGGATGCATTTACATTGAGCTTTAAGTCACAATTTAAGACTTCCATTTGACATAATCAATAAAAACACAAAAATCTAATGATCTAAATCATACAGTCTTTAGGGTCAGGTATTGAAACTTGCATTAAATGTCAAAGTTAGCCACTCTCTGAGATACTATGGTGGATAGCAAACAGTAAAAGTCACTCAAAGGGATTAGCTCTGCATTAGACCAGTCATGCTAATTAGGTCAGTGCAGTTTGGTGCTATCTGGTGCTTGTTCGGTCTCTCTCCAAGGGGCTGAAAGATTCATATTCTCTCTGTCCGTCTGTGTCTCCCTTAGATTATTAACAGTATTAGTATTTAGTGTGTCTCTGTGTCTGTCTCTCTCTAAAATGCCAAAACAATCAAACCCAGTCTGTTTTGTGTCTAACCCTCTTGCCAGGCTACTCCTCCTCTACGGTTTTAGTGCCACACATAATACATTAAAATGACCCAGCCAGAATGACAATAATGAACATCCCGGACATACTTAGGAAACAGCCAGTAACACCCTGCAAACCGTACAGAACACCATGTCAACCACCTACAAACCAACTAGTCACAAGCTTGGATGCAACTCCTGACCTCAGTAACATGGATTTTTTTATTTTCAATTTTGAGCTTTTTGAACTGTAATTCATCATGAAAATAACATTGCTGCATGTATTATATAATAACTGGAACATATTTTTATTAGGTTTTGCTGCATTCATTTTAATTTGGTGAAAAAGAAAACACACCCCAAACCATCTGCCATGTCGAGTCTCCAGAGTGCATTGGTTTGTGGGCCACAGGCATTGCTCCTTAATGTCACATCATCAGTTCCTTAAGGCGTCTCTCCAGATCATCAGCTGAAAGCCACCCCTCCTTGAAGTTCACCCTATAATCTCTGGGTGGTATAGGGCAGTGGTGGTCAGGGATTTCTCCCTATTTCTCCTGCAGCTACACAGTTCCTCCTCTTCAGCTGATGTTCTTTCATCTTTGTTTTTGAACACACTTTTCACATCAACATGTTTTTTTTGTAAACAAACCACAAACCACTTAACAACTAAACCCAACATTTTTCAGGCAAACGAAAATACACTGACACTGAACTGAAAACGTATTAATATTACAATTTCTGAAAGCAGCTAACCTTCTATCTTACTTGAAGTTAATTTGTCACACCTTCTGTAGCCTTAAGGAAATCCTAAAAAAACAGAAAGTTATATTCCAAACATGAAGGAAGTTATCCTAAAAAGATGCGCATTATTGTCACGCATTGTGTCAGATGGTTTAGACCTCATGTTAATGTAACAGTAGTTTCTGTCAGTCAGAGCTGCAGTTTGGGAAAAAAAAAAAAAAAAAAAAAAAAACTGGCACGAGGTTTGGTTCCTGATGGACTGCAGTCTCCTGCCAGAGGGGAGTGTCTCAAAAGGTTTGTGTCCAACGTAAGAGGGGTCACCCACAATCTTACCTGCAGCCCTCAGTGTCCTAGAGGCATACAAGTCCTGGAGAGATAGCAGATTGGAACCGTTCACCTTCTCGGCAGAGCAAATGATACGCGGCGGTCTGCCTTGTCCTTGGCACTGGCAGCATCGTACCAGATGGTGATGGAGGAGGTGAGAATGGACAGGAAGTTACATTCTCTGTTGGCTTTCTTGATGAGGGAGCTGATGTTCAGCTCCCACTTGTAGTCTTGGGTGGTGGTGACCAAAAAGTGGAAAGGACAATCAAGTAAATTGCGGACAGGGGGCCAGGTTGAAGTGGACCTGTTAGCTCTGTAGGCAGACTGCAGGGGGTCCAGGAGCGGGACAGTGACGGCTTTGAGGTGGGACAGCACATGGTTCTTGAAAGACTTTATTACCATAGAGGTCAGGGCGATGGGTCTGAAATCATTAAGCCTGTGGACCTTGGTTTTTTGGGGGACAGGGATAATTATGAAGGTTTTGAAGCAGGCTGGAACATGACATGTCTCCAGTGATGTGTCAAAGATGTCTCTGAACACCAGAGAGCTAATCAGTATAGTGTTTCGAGGTGGATGGAGAGAGTGAGTCCAGATGCCTTGAGAGGGTTTTGTACATGGCTCTGTTCTGTTCTGTTCAGGGTACACAGCAGTCCTCACAGAAGTGGATGTATGACGTCACAGCGTCTGTGTACTTCTGTGATGTGAAAATATACAAGTCAGAGTCCAAACACCCCTGAAGATCCTCCACAGCTTCACTGGTCCACTTCTTAGATGTACTGACAGAAGGTTTACACAGCTTTGATGTCTGTCTGTACGCAGGAATCAGGTGGACCATGCACTGTTGATTGTCTGGTTAGGTATAAACTGTCTGTATTTGAGGAGTTCATGACCAGTATGAATGAAACAAGCACATCGGGGGAGATCTACCAATCTAAAAGATTTCAGGGCAGGAGAATGGTGCTGCACAGTCGGTGTCACATCATCACACCAACCACTGTTAGTATAAAAAACGATTCCTCCACCTTTTGTTTTGTTGAGAGTTCTGTGTCACGATCTGCTCTGAAGAGTTGGAAGCCTTCCAGCACAGCACCTGTGCACCTGTGAATTTAACAATTGTCTTTAAGCTTATATGACTTTGACAATATGCACACATTCCTAACCATCGTCATTTGATTGTGTGTGTTGCTGTGTTTGCCCAGTGGTTGACACAAGGCCACCGGTTCGAATCCAGCAGACATAAGAGTACTATATGAAGCATGCACATCTTCCAGCAGATACACTTAACAATATACAACATATTTTATAAGGCTGTCTTCACAACACATTCAGTCCTCCTCACTGTAGGTTTCTTTAATACAAGTCCACAACTGTGTGTAGTAGAATATTGGACCATTCTTCAAGGGCAGTCAGTTATTTAAGGGATGAAATATGAGTCAAGATGATGTATTAGACCAAGTTACATTTTCCCACATTTTAAGTTCAGGTTTTAGAATCCTTACACACACACACACACACACACACACACACACACACACATGCACTTTCTTTGTGATTTTCCATTGAACACAAACAGCTTCTGAATGGCAGATTTGTTACAGTATAAAAACTAGTATTGCAAAACGTATACTCTATCACATCTTATATTCTGTCATGGTTTTGGAGTGGAGGGCATTGTGGTGTTGACAGAAAATGATGGCGGCTTTGCATAAATCATATATATATATATATATATATATATATATATATATATATATATATATATATATATATATATATATATACCGTAATTACCAAGAATTATTTCCTATAAACACAGTTATCTGTCTCACTTCATTCAAGTACGCTATACAAATCTTGCAGCAGGACAACTTTTCTCATCCTGTTTCCAGCATCTGAGTTTTTTAAGTGTTGTGTAATGACTCTTACTAAGCCAAATAGTCACTTGATGCTGAAGTAGCTGATTTGAACTTTTCATCGTTGTAGTCGTTGCACTACTAACTGAGTAAAATACACAAATGGCTGTCAAACATTTCGGCATCATCCCAACAGATCCCATCTGTTGCAGGACAGACTTTCCAAACAGTTTCCAATCCTGGCAGCTGTAATCAATGATTACACAACAGCAACCTCCGCACACTATTTCAACCTATCCAATCATTACATCATTCACCTATATACTTTGATTCCCTGCTGATAGGGAATACTCTCTGTACTCATCTTTACATTTTATGCCTTTCCGTCATGGCTTAAAGCTTAAATATCATCTCTGTACATATATATAGACACAAGCCGAATCCATAGACATACAATATTCTTGTCAAATCATCATATGAAGTCCATCAAAACTCCACTTTCTGTTTTAACAAAGCTTAACAAGCCATTCATGATTAGAACTGTATTTTACAACATTGTCAAGATGACTGACTGTGGAGCACAAGACAAAGCAATTAAATGTGTCTGGTATCAGGGGACTGGAACACACTCCTCTAACCTTTTATTATATCGCTTCTGTCAAAGTACATACATTAACATGAATGCCTCTGATGTAATTAACTTTTCTATTAGCACACTGGCCTCAGAGGCAGCCAATGCCACATTTTAAAAAGAAGTTGTTCATTCAGAGTGTGCAGTTTCAGATGACTCATTAATGATCCAGCCCTAATTAAAATGCAGAAAGACTTTATTGGCATGCTGATCTTTCTTGAAATTCCGATGCCTTTTCCCCTGTGCAGCATCTGTCCCATTTTTTGAGTGAAAAAGACGTAGTAGTTAGTTAATAACAAGTAATATGTCAAACTCAGATCGTATGATCATCACCACAAGGCTGAAATGAGTCACCGCGAGGCTGGATTGAGTCACTGCAATGCTGCAATGACATTTGTACAGATTTTCAGAATCTCTTCAAAATTCAGCACACAACCAACAACTTCCAAGTAAATAATATCATAAATTAATGTCAACGATTGAAGAAAAGATGAACCCATGTGAACACTGCGAGGCAGAACATTCTGAAATAATTATTAATGTTTTAGATGTGTCCCATTAATTTTTATCCCATATTGTGTTACTACATGTGTAACTCATCAAACCAGGATAAGGTCTCTAATCCCAAAGCCCTACGTGACCAACACTGTTGAAAAAATACACAAATTAGTTTTATTTTGCCTGCAATCTAAACAGAATCTAATAAAACTCCACGTTAGCTGTTAAATTTAGTCTCATACAAGCTTTGGAATTAGGATAATTATCAGTGATACTAAAAACCCTGAATCTATAAGAATTGACTACAACTCCTCACTGACAGTCAGTGTTGAGTGACCGGGTGAACCGAAAACCTACAGATGTGAGATCATGAGTGGTCTAGCTGTGAGGTAATCACACCTACTGTTGCTTTAACAATGACATATTTCAGCCAATCCAGACTGGCTTCAACTGGTGGAACAATAGAGGTCAATCAGGAAGTAAAATTAGGGTAAGACTACGTTCAGGCAGTGTTACATAGAGTGTAACATGTGCCTGTGAACTCCAGTTTATTACTGTGAACTATTTCACAGTAATAAACTGTACTCATTTGAAGATTATAGTAATCAAAGAATTACTGTAGAAAACAACAGTAACCATTTATGTACTGGCAAATTACTCTCAGAGGTCAGTGGTCAATTATTAAAGGTCCGGTGTGTCAGATTTAGGGGGCTTTATTTACAGAATGAAATATTCATAATTATGTTTTCAGTAGTGTATAATCACCTGAGAATAAGAATCCTTCTGTTTTGTCTGCCTTAGAATGAGACTTTTGTATCATTCAGCCAGTTGACCTTTCATTGTGCTTGCACCACAATCGTGGCAGTATTCAGACAACCCTGCTTTTGCTAATTTCACAGCCATAGCAACCATCTTAACTCAAGGTTTTAGCATCGGTATGATCAGGATTATCCAAGATTTTGCAAACACACACCCAACTGAAAAGCAGGTGGCCACAGACACAGATAAAAAAAGAAGGTCATGTAAAAAGTTGTATGCTATGTATTTTCAGATTTAGCATCTCCCCTCCAGATAAAATAGAACACCATTTATAACATACTGACCTTTATCAACAAATGCATCAGCAAAACTGAAGTGTGGAGTAGGAGGTTGCAACTTATAAAGGTAAAGAAAAAAGTAAGCTAATATTGCAGAGACGACTGGAATACTGGAAGAATGAAGGAAAGACCCACACCTGGTGATACAACCTCTAGGACATACTCACGTCTATGCAACTCTGTGCATCAGAAAGGGTCAGTAAATAAGGCAGAGGATAGAGAAGTTGAAGGCACACATACACAAGTGTGCGCACACGCGCTCTGCTCTTCATGACATTCACACATCTGAGCAACAGAGCTGCAGACTGGTCTGAGGCAGTGCAAACCTTTTAAAGGAGGTTGATCTATCCACATATCATCTTTAACTGTCTGGCAGGGTGCCTGTTTGTGGGGCTGGTCATCAGACATTACGTCAGCATTTTTTAGTTCTCCCACACCAAATAAAACTCCACACAACCATTAGACATCACAAGCTGCATTCTTACATTTTAGTCCAGGGCCAACTTTAATTGGATCACAGAATGTCAAATGAAAAATCAATATTTTATTATTTCTGCTGCAAATCCTAAAGGGCATGGATTATTAAATGAATGGGAAGATATTCTGGAAACATAACCTAATTCACTACTGCTGTGTCCGGAACTGTATTTTCATGAGAGCATAAATAAAAAAAAAATAAATTAAACTCAGTGCAGAAATTCACAATTTGACTAAATGCAAATGTCGTCTTGTCTGTTTGATATAAACAAATAAAGTTGTAACACCGGTGACAAAAATGAACTAAATTAGTGTGCTCCAGTCGCAACACACAATTTCAACGCCACATCAACAAGGCACCGCGGCACAGATTTCCAGGTGCTCTCTGGTTTCTTTCGTTTTTTTCACCATGACAGTGAGCATACATTCAAAGCTGTGATACATTGAACTTGCATTTCATTTACAAAACAGCATCATTAAAATGTTCTTTTTGATCACAAACAGAATCAGGAACAGCGACAACCTTAAGAAGGCTTCACTTTCGGAGGCAGCTGACTTTTACTTTTGTAAATATTTTGTCCCTTTTCATATCCTGTAAGGATTTCTTTTGGTTTGGCACAAATTAAAATGAGTTTCTGCTAGTCATCCTTGTTCTGTGCAACAGGAACCAATTGATCTGTTCTACTGTCTATATGATGAGTGTTTGTTTGAGTGTATTTTATTGTCTTCATATTGACATTTCCTTTGTTACACACATGAACTCAATCATAAACCTGATGCCCACTCACTGGCACCACAACATACACAGCTACATTTATTTGTATTTGTCCCTCCTTCTAAATAAAATCCATATCTCTCACTATTGATACCATCATGTCCTCCACAGTCCAGGCTTGTCGCCATCTATCTTCCTTTGTCAATTTCATCCTCATCACTTGTCTTCCTCCACTTCTTCCTCTCGTCTTTACCGTGGTGGTAATCCTGCCATTGTTGCCGCGATCATGTTTGTATTCCCAACATAATTGGATGAAGTGCTGCTGTCTAGACGGGATTGGCACATCAATTGTTAGCCATCAGTCCCTTTTACAGATGACTTTACTGTGCCAGATGACTTTCCATCTCTGAAAAGAAAAGAAAAGAAAAGACATGGGGCTTTGGAGAAAGGGATGAATTATCCAAATTTTAAAGCCACTGAGCCGGCTTAAAAATGGAGCCAAAATATTCATGTTGGTGCACCTGTTTGTGTATTTATTTTTGTCTGTATCATACTCATGCACTTTCTCCTACAGTGCGTGTCACAGCCATTTAAACATTTAAAAAAAAAATAATCCAACGATCCTCTGTGTTCTCTAAAGAGGAAAGAATCCTACTTGAATGTCAATTTTTACAAAAAAAGTCAGGGTGCAGTGAAGAAGGCAATTTATTAACTGTACGCAGATGAACCCGGCTAACGGAAACAACACCACAGGACCTAAAATCACAGTGATTCATTGAGAGAAATGTCAGGGTCTAAAAGACACTGCAGCAGCAGCAGCAGCAGCTCCAAACCTGAGCTGAATGTAAATGAGGAACTGGATTGTTATAATAACTTAAGAGTTTTTTAAGTGATTTTTTTTTTTTTCCTGTAGTATGATTGTTGTTTTCTTGACAGAAAATACTGATCACAGAGCAGAAATGGATAACGAGACTGCGTCATGCTGTAAGCACCACCCAATGGCCGCTTTGAGCCACTGGGTGGTGCAGTGCCGATGACAACCTATTAGCCGCTAAATGAGTGACTTTATGGCAAAAAAAAAAAAAGATTTAATAGATTCAGTGAAATTATAAAAACATCATGTTTTTCACACAAGCAGAAGAACCACTGGTCACTCACTTGTTTTCGTCCTTTTTCCGCTTGCAGAAGATTACTATGTTTTTCTACATTATGTGGAGCAGACACAATAAAGCAATATGCACTTCAAAATATATCAACACCACCACCCCAAGTGGTTTTGCAGTGTTATAAATAATGCCATGTTACTTTTGCCTTTGCTTCGAGAGTCAGCAATCACAATTCACCACAAGAGCTCCTTGACAGGTAAACATGACCATAATAAAGTTAACTCTTTAACACTGCTTGTCTCACTTTTCTCAACCCTCTCTTCTCTTCTCCTTTGGAAATGTACTTTCCCGCCTTATCTCACCCCATGCCCATCACCATCCATCTCTCCCTTCACCCCGTCCTGTGCTTGCCTTTACCATCTCTCCCTCCTCCAGGTACCATCTAGTGTTCATAATAGCCTCCATTACATCTGTTCTGGTCCAGCCTGACATGTTGAATTCCTCCTCCTGCAGTATGTTCTTCTCCATCCCCTTTCACAAGTCCATCCACCCTGAACGTCCAATATTTCCCCCATCACGTACTCCTACATATACCGTGGTCTTTTTAAGCATTTCAGCAAACAAGCAGTGCTGTTGTTTCCCTGCTGAGGAACTTCCCCTTAGAGGACACTACTGAGCATGACCTTTTACTAAAATCAGACTGCAATTGATCTTTGAGAGTATGTTTATAAAATTACCATAAAACTGCTTCTTTTCAACTCAAAACCACCCTGTAAACCTTTTTCACAGTAAGATCTCTTAGATGGCGGCATAAATCCACCTAAATCACTGCCTTTTTTAGAGGCGTATTGTTTTAGTATACTCTGAGTGGAAATAATTGTTCTACTGTGTCTATATGATGATTCATATTACAAAAAGAGGAGTATTGTGAAATAAAAGTAAATTTCACTTCTAAAGTACACTTTAGAAATATTATTCACAAATATTCCATAGTGGCTACTTGTCTTATGCCAAACTTCTGTTTTTATAGCTAGTCCTCAATCATGTCATAGTCCACTGAAAAAATTGCTTTTGGCACACTGGCTCCTTTTTAACGCAGATTTTCCTCCCAGTCAGGAAGATATGACTGCCAAAAGTCTCCTGTAAGTGTATTTTTATTGATATTTCATTTTCATAATTCTTCACCTGTTGTGATGCACAAAGCTTACATTTGTGTATCAGAAATTCCTGCTACACTGCAGCCATAGGATCCATTCCTTTTTGCACATACAACTTCCTGTTTTTACTGCTTGTTGTTGTTGTTGCAGTCTTCCTGCTTTACTTTGGAGATCAATACATTTTCACCTGATCTATGTGAACCTGAAATTAGAATTCAGTTAAGGAACAGGTTATAGTTGAGAATTTATTGAATGACATTTGAAATGTCACCTCACGGAACAAGAAAGGCTCTTCATCTATAGTAATTAGATGAATATTTAACAAGCACATTATCTGTTCCTGGCAGCCTAAAAAGATGGGCTCATTGTGTTTAGAATGGACACAATGAGCCATTACAGGTATTGTTTCTTTCTCACTCTAAAGGTGACACTCCTTCTCTCACTGTCATTTGCTCACTATTGATGACACAATGTGGTCATTTTGTTTCCCATGGTAATGGCATCCAGACAACAAACACCAGCTATACATTTTAAATGCCAGCTTCCTTTATGGTGCTGTCTTTTTCTCAACTACTTCTCGTGTCTTTCCGTCTCTCTGTCTTCCTCTCATTGTCATACATGAATATAATGATGCTCCTTTCACACTTTCCAGATTTGTCAGAAAGTGTTTTTGTGTCTAACTCTCTGGAGGGTTTAATGGCTCCTGATATTTTTGGTTACATCCTGTGTGCATGTGTTTTTCTTAACAAGTGTACTTTGATAAAAATAAATGGATATTGAATGTTGTACAGTGGACACTGGCCAGCTTATGAGACACAATTAGCTAATACTATTCAACAGGTCTACAAAAGGCTTTTATTTAATCGTTCATGAAACCGATGTCAGAGAGGTGTTGTTCAACTGTTTGGAGGCTGTTTGTGGTGCTGTTGACATCTACTGCATTGCAGTGAATGATTTTTCTAATATGTTGTAAGTGTCTGAAGAAAACACATAGCTGATCAGAGACATGCAGTGTGCTGTGATGAAAACACATGGAAATAGAGCAGAGCACATATATCAAAGATACAAACAGACAAAAAAATGGATAAAAGAAAGTAGATAAATAGACAAATAATTCCCGTACAGTCATATACTTAGCAATTAACACAAATATTACTAATATACACCAATTATGTAATGTGTATGTGGTTTAAAGATTATATATGTAAAATAATTAGTTATTGATTCACTATTGTGTTTCATCATTTCGAGTTAAAAATAATGAGTAAACATTTTTTTAGACCATTCTTCTTTTGTCCATTGTTTACAGCTTACAAATTGGATTGCTAGTGTTCAGGCAATTTGTTACAAATACTATAAAAAATATCAAATTTGTTTTTCACCCAAAGTCAATGATAAATCGCCACCTCTCAGAGAGATATATGAAGTATAGGGCAAAAGCCATTTTCAGTCACTGTGCTTTAGTCAACAACAGCCTAATGAGGTCAAAATTCAGTGTCAGTTATCTTTAACGTACTACCTTTCAATACATAAGCAACGTGATGTTAGCATCTTCTAAAAACAGAACTGTCCACCCTGCTCATGTAATCTGTACTATGAGCAGGCTGTTGATAAAGATAGATGGAAAGGCAGGAGAGGCCACATTTTTAACATTTGACCACAGAGTGGCAGGATATTTCTTCCTTTTGGGAACATTAATTAATCCACAGTAAATGTCACGTTACGTATCGTAATAGGCTACATTAAAAAATGTCTAATGGGCAAGTGAGAAATTTGGGACGAGGTTACATAATGACCTAAGTGGACAAAAATCCTCTGGGAGGCAGAAAATGCTTCAGCTCATTTTCCATTAAATCTATCCTGTGTATAAGTGACATTTTTGGCCTAATTGTTGCGAAACAGGCAAAGTCATCATTACAATCAGACTGCATACTCATCATCCTCTTATATTTATCACTTAATGTTATTTTCTTTATTATCAGTGTATGTGTTGTATGTGAACCTGCCGTGATGTCACCCATTGGTTTGTGGACAACTGTCCTGAACCCTTGAGTTTGGTATTATGGACATCGCCATCTTGGTTTTTTAGAGCCGTAAGTGACCATATTTGGACATGATTATGGAGCTGAGGGGTGACCAAGCAGCGACGAAGCCAATGCGGGAGTGGCAAAAACTGTAATTCCTCAAGCAGCCACATGAGGCTGGCTACAGAACATTTCAACCTCCATAAGAGCCAAAATTTCCCAACATTACTGCAGAAACATAAACATGTTTATTAATTTCCCTGTTCATGACAACTGCACTGAAGATGAATTTTCTTACTCACCTGTTCAAATTATATTAGGGCTTTAAGTTATGCAGAATCAACAGTGTGGCCTTAAAATGGGCAAAGACATGTATTGTCAGTGGACCTGAGGTGGGTTGAATGCCTGTTAGCTCATACAAGCCACCTATAAGGGAAACCACCTGTCAATTGAAGCAGATATGTCATTAATTCTACATAACTTTAAGCCTTAATATAATTTGAACAGGTGAGTTGTATAAAAATTCACCCTCAGTACAGTTGTCATGAACGGGGAAATTGGCTATAGAGACAAAAACAGTTTTTTGTACCAGGCTGTAAACATGTTTATTGCTGCTGTGAAGTTGGACATTTTAACATGGGGACTTATGGAGACTGACTCATTCTGCAACCAGCCTCAAATGGCTGTTTCAGGAACTGCAGTTTTTGGTACTTCCACAATGGCTCAATGGAGGTTGATGCTTGGTTGTGACACAGGAGAGCACGACATAATAGATGTAAAGTAAAGATTTTTAGTTATAACTTATTCATGCCTGGAAGTCCCAATATTTTTCTAAACATTTCAAAATAAAACCACCCTTATGTGAATCACCATTTCTGGTGGCTCACAGACATCTTAATGAATGTAAAATATTTGCATGCAGGTAGAAGATATATACATAGGGAAATGATCTTTTACATTATAACCTAGCATAGTACAATGCTTCTTAATGCACATGGTTCTTCTCGAGGGGGAAAGAGCAACATAACACAACTGATTAAAGCTGATAAAACATTGTTCACATACCTGCTACTGCTGATTGTTAACAACCCATACTGTTAACACTCCAGGCCATAACGGAATAAAAAATACACTCTGGGAATAACTAATCAGTTGATGAGATCAGATGCCGTACAATGGGATGAGTTCCCCTGCTGTGTGTATTTCTATCTCTGGAGCTGCATAATTCCAAAAGGAAGAATGAATGGCTGCGAGTGTGGGTCACTCTCTAACAATGTTTTGCATACCCCATGATGAGACACTGGCACCAGCATATGAGCACTTAGCCCAGGGTGGCAGCTGCGTGTGACAGTTATCAGCTTCGCTTATTCAAACGTGTGCACATATGCAAAAACACACTCACACACAGCAGGATCAGAAAACTGCCATGTATGGTTTTGATCTTGATCCCTCTCATTTGAATGCAGCTCCATGATGCACTGTTAGAAGGGTTGTTTTAGTCATGCACAGAAAGCGTGCTCATTGTCAGACATGGATTTTTTGGGGGAATTTGTTTGTACACCTGTGGAGGTGTATGAGCGCTATGGTGTCTTTTTTATCTTTCTCATGAACATGCATGATCATGTTCTTTAACTAAGGAATTAGTGGATGACTTGATAACCAGAGGAGTGGAAAGCAAACTCTGTCACACCTTCATCTGTTCCAATTACCTTCATTCTGTTTAGATGTATTTTTTTTCTTTTTTCCTTTTTCCTTTTTTTTTTTTTTTTTTAAATACATACTATATAATTTGTTTCTGGATGAATTTTCTGATTTGGTTTATTAAAATGTCAATGACTTTATTTTTTAGCTATTATTAAATATTATTAAATAAATATTATTTTTTAGTTTAAATCATGATTAAATAATGATCAAGTACTTCTTGAGACCATGAAACCAATTACATTTATCTCAAGGTTAAAGATTATAAATGATAACTCTTAGATGTTCACAAATCCAGTTGAAGGACATGCATTCTTACATAAAATTTAAAGGTGATGCTCATGCTAAGCTTGCTGCTCTACAACTTATATTACTAATACTAAGATACTACTAATAATATATTTTATTTAAGATTTTCTGGGTACTCAAAGACACTTTACAGGGTAAAATCATGAAAGACATAAGTCACAAATTAAACATAAAAAGCTGTTTTTTAAAGAAGTGTGTTTTTGTCAGGGATTTGAAGTTGGGAAGGTCGGTACAGTCACAGATATGTCAGGGGAGAGAGTTCCAGAGGGTTTAGGCAGCTATGGAGAAGGTTTGGTTGCCCCAGGTTCAGTGCTTAGTCCTGTGTGGTGGAGTCAGAAGCTTTGCATTGGAGGAACGGAGGCTGAGAGACGGATTGTGGCTGTGGAGCAGATCTGTGAGGTAGCAAGGCGCCTGTTTGTGGAGGTCTTTGTGTGTGAGGTGGTGGATTTTGAACTGGATCCACTGTGGGACCATGAGCCAGCAGGTGTGGTTTGTGGGGCGTGTAGCAGTGTTCTGGATGTATTACAGTTTATTTAAGTTTTGGATGTTTTGGGTGGGACTTGTTCAGGGTGTACCCTTTCATTCGCCCTAAGTCAGCTGGGATAGACTACCACGGCCCTAGTGAAGATAAGGATGGATGGATGGATGGATGGATGTTTTGGATGGTGTGCTGTAAAGAATGTGTGTCCCCTTGAAGATGCTGTTGCAGTAGTCTATTACGGTGGGGATGAAGGCGTGGATGAGTGTTTCTGCAGTGGAAAAGGAGAGTAATGGGTGAATTCAGGCTATGTTTTTGTAAATCATTTTGTATAAAAATGTCAGCTAAATGACTAAATGTAAATGTAAGTAAATGTTCTTGAGGTGGAAAAGGGCAGTTCAGGTTATTTGATTTGTTGTTCAAAGTAATGTTTATTGTCAAAGATGACTATGAGGTTGCGACTGTGTGGGGAGTGACAATTTGGAGGTGTCAATGATGTGGCAGAAAGTGTGAGTGGTTTTGGTAGGGGGTTTGGAGCTGATGATTATCATGTCTTACTTGTCACATATCAGTTTGCAGAAGTTGGTGTGCATCCAGGATTTGATGTCACTGAGGCAGCTGAAGAGAGTGGAGTGAGTGGCAGTTGTTTTGATTGATTTGGTGGAGATGTAGAGCTGGGCGTCGGCGGCGTAACAGTAGAAGTCGAGACCATAACAACGATAATGATGTTGCCAAGGGGAAGCAAGTAGAAGATGAAGAGGAGAGGACCATGCATAGAGCCTTGGGGGACACCTTGGGACAGAGGAGTGGTGGAAGAGGTGCAGTTGTTGATGTGGATGAATTATTGTCTGTTTGTGTGGTATGATTTAAGCCAGGAGAGGGCAGTGCCAGTGATGCTGAGGGAGCATTTGAGAGAGGAGAAAGGAATAGTGTGGTTGATAATGTGAAATGCTGCACTGAGGTCCAAGAGGATGCGGTTGCTGAGGTGACCAGAGTCTTTGGAGAGTATATGTCGTTGGTGACTACTACTTAAACCTGTTTATCAGAACAGCATGAGATGACTGAACCGTTTAGATTTCAGATGTAGAGCCTCTACAGGTTTGACACAGGTAAGATATCACCAGTACTACAAATATGATGGTCTGTGTGCTTCTTTACTGCAATAACATTATAAACATGTTCTCTATGATCTCAGTTCAGATCTTTTTTCTTACCATAGCACCTTATAACTTCACACCTGAAGGTAGTAGATGAAAAAAATATATATTAATGTGTGTATTTACCTCTTCCTGCCATGTTTTCTGCTGTTTTACAGTTCACTACAGCACACCATGGCTCACATGTCTTAATGGTTTCATGTCTCAAAGTGTTTAATGAAGACAGTAAAAAAATAAAAGCTTCCCTGCTGTTAATTTCTAAGCCTGTGCATAACCTCAGTCCCTGCCTGAGTCCCAAACCATTGCCCCTGGAAATGTCATTAATTGCTTGAGAGAGGAAAGTAATTATCTCAGGTAATTATTACTCTGGGTAGAGTGAGAAACTAGACAAGCCTTCTCTCTCGGTTCCCTGCGGAGAGAAGTAAAGAGAATTCTGCCTTTAACGTGTTATAATTGGAGGGGCCGGGCCCTCAAAGCTATAAGCTCTCACGGCTCAAGGGTTTATAGCACACAGATGCACCCACAAGAACACACACACACACGCACACACACACACACACACAGACGTCGCCTTCACATTTATACATTTTCTACTCAGACTTTTATGCTCTAACACAAGTAAAATAAGTAATGAGGATTACTTTGATGTCTACCATGATGATTTATACAGGATTTGCACAATTATTGTATTTTCTCGTTAGAAACATGTCATTACAAATCTGTCTTTGCAGGTTATCCTGAGACACTTGCATGACACCACTGACTTTTTTTTTCATTTCTGAGAGATAATGTCCTTAATAATCAAACTAATAAAGCAACTAAAGGTAGTGAGTGAACTTTGAAAGTACGGAAAAGAAACAAAGCTATTTAATGACGCCTCTGGAGACGTGGCCGTGCTACCTGCTGCCAAACATGTCAGTCAAGCACCAGGTGGTCAGTACCCTGCTAAGCCTTCACATCTGTAAACACACATGCACATACACAACTAAATGTAGTGAAGGATAAGTAACGACTTCAAGAGAGAGAAAAAGATACAGACATCTCTGTGATATCGAGCACATGAGCGCACATTTGTGAGTTTTTTTTTCATGCTCTCGTATCTTCAGACTGCAAATGCACCATCAAAGAAATAGTGGGACTACAGGCAGCGACTAAAACAGATTCATGCACTTTTGCTCACACAAATGTAATCACTGTTATTAGCCATGGCAAGTGGACAGTGAACAGTACACACTGGATGACAGCCGGTTAGCATAGATACTGTGTATGCAGTGGCTGTACAGCTCGGACTGACTTTAAAATGTAGCAGGAACTCCTCCAGTTCTTTTAAAATCAATTTCCCCCTTCTGTTTGTGCGCACTCACATCTATCAATTGACTTTGTATACAATCATATTGCCTCTATAATTCACTCGGTGTTGACTCTGAACACCTCTTAGAATAACTTACGGAGAGCGTTCTCTGATTCGCCAATCATGCAAAGACTCTGAAGTTGAAAATATGTTGATCAGACAGAGACACAGTGTACATGAAAACCTGCAGACTCTTTGGCCTCTGTGGCAGTTCCTGTGTTAGAGGATGTGCAGACTGAATGAAGACATCACTGTACTAGTAGCCAAAAAAATCAACGTCATAGTGCATCAATGCATCAATTGAAGTATGGAACTGTCCTGATTTTTAACTAAGGCAACTCACATGTCAATGGCTTCTGAACGTGCAATATGAAAACAGCTGTGATTTAAATGGCCCATTCCTAGCCACAAAATGACTGCATGAAATTCTTTCAGAAGTGCCTTCAGTGCTTTGAATTTCTGAGAAAAATAGAATACACTTTTCAGTTTTCCTCATTAAAATTTGACAGTGACATGTGAGAAAACTGTTACTCTGAAAATCACTGAAATTAATCATGACAACTGTCAGAAACACTCAAATAAATGTATTGCTGATCTGCTGGGGTTGACAGTAATACTTAGCACGTGACAGTTACCAAGTTTAGAGGCAGCAGCATGGGTATTTGCTGACTGTTTATTGTGGCTTCATGAGGACCATTGAGCACTATTTAGACTTCTTGATGCACATTTATTATTTCTTTTGCTTTCCTGACAGTTGGCATTATGGATATGCACTTAATCAGTTCATTAAACTTTAAGGGTGACAATGAAGATGAGCTTCTTTAAAAAGACTGTATTGTCAAGGTCTCATTAAATCAGGAGTTTCCTAACAGTGAGCTGTGGAGGGGGCGTGGTGCATCAGCTGCAGGGGAGAGCTGTGGAGATGGCTCAGGAGAGCAGCGCCAGGTGAGAGTGATTGACACACCTGCACCCAGTTACGAATCACTCTCCCCCTTTAAAAACAGTAGTGTGCTGGACCTGGGGGGGGAAAAAGGCTGGAGAGGACACGACACACAGAGACGGCAGAGCAGCGTGACACCCGGGAGAGACCGAGCAGTACAGGAGCCTGCAAGTGTCTCACAAACATTGTGTGTGTCCTTAAACACTGCAATAAAGAAGTGAGCTACAACCATTTGTCTGTAGATCTGTGTTGAGGGAACCCACGGTGGCAGCAGACTTGCTACATGAGCTATTAATACTCAATGGAAAAAACTAAAGTCTTCTGTAACAATGGTTAAAAAAAAAAAAAAAAGCATGAATAAAAGATAAAAATTAAACAGAGGACTGCAGTCTTGACTCATAGTAAATTACATTCCAGCTGGAGGGAGGAGAAGGAACTTTTGACCAGATTGGGAAATGGATGGGTTGCAATAGAGAATGGATAGCAAAACCTCCAGCAGCTGGAGAACACAGCGTGCAATAGGGGGAATTGTGCAGGATCATATTCTGGTGATGAAAGGAAATAGCTACCTTTGTTTTCTATAGTGAAGCCTGACACTGACCATCCTGAAAAATAACTTCTTCATGACTTTGTTGTAACGAAATATTTGTGCAAAGCCAATCAAATGACTGTAAGAGTGTACAGCACCAGATTTTTCTGATGGACAGATAGTTTTACTGTAGCTCCGTAGCTTAGGTTAGTATTCTTATAATTTGACTCTTCCTGGGCTGGGAGCTCGCAGTGTTGCTCAGAAGGTCTGGACTGTTGGGGTGGCAATGTTGAACTGGCTCAACTAAACAAAACCTGGCTCAGCTAATGGGACTGCTAACATTAGATGCACAGCTAGCAGCAGCTACAGTTAGCTGGCATTGCAGAAGTAACTTCAAACTATCTGTTCAGCTAGCTAAATTAGTGATGTAACATTTAACCCCCTAAACCCCAAAGCTCCCCAGAGAAACACAGAAAAAGTCCTGAGCTTTGTGATGCAGGAAGTTTAAGTTATAATCAGTAACTGAAACTGGAAGTATACATCATTACACAGATATCTATGATTTTTTTGAATGTGTTGTGAGGAAGACCATGACCCACTGTGCATAGTGGAAAGAGACAAAGACATTGTGAGTCCTTTGCTCAGTGGGCTGTTTTCTGAGAGACAGTTTGTAGAAGAGTTAAAGACTACTAGAGTTATTTATAGAATGCTGACAGTCAATAGCTAGTTAGCTATGTATGACTGTCATATTCCGCCTCTCCATCCCTCCCTCCAGTCACATTCCCACTTCCCCCAACCCGTTCATTGCCATTTTCTTCCACCAGATGCCCTCTTACTCCCACATGCTGCCACTTTTCCCTCCAGTACCATGCTGTGGTTGAATAGTCATGAATACACTTTTCCTTGACCTCAGTGACAAAATGTCATGAGGTCAGCGAAAGATGGAGGAGAATTCAAGAACTTGGGAAAAGATAGAAATCCAATGTATTTATCCAAGGGTGGATGATATTGACGTTGTTATGCTGCAAAGGATTGTGTTACTGACCTGTCTGAGTTTGGGTCTTTCCCTTGTTGCCTGTAATCACCGGCTGTGACTTTGACCAGAAATACTTCATTTTATTCAATAACTGTGCTTTCTGAGAATTGCTTTGCAGTTATCACCTTGTATGCGTCACTGAGAATATTTACTGAATAAATCAAGACCAAGCTTAGATTTCAAATATTATTTTTGGTGGGAAGATACCGCTGATGCTATAGAACTCATATTGCACATGCATTTACCTTTTATTTCCTGGAATCCATTAATCAGATAAATGGCTTTAACCTACATTTCAAAGAGGCGATTCATCCCATCATTTAGAGAAACAGAAAAGAACCATTTGTCCAATCCATGCCCACCGGTAAAAATAAACCAATCTATATTCAGGGCTGATTAATTATTTCAATTAGCCTTCTTTAAAATATGCAGCAGAAATATGCAAAATACTATGATATGTCTATATTTGACCAAATGTCCTTGGGCAAAATGTATGTGGTAGACCTGGCCATTCATAATTAATCAGTTTGGATTCAAGCAAAACAGCAGAAGCCTTGAAAGGTATTTTTATACAAGCAACAGACATTATGTCTCATCTTTTCCTTTATACGGGCTTTGATCCACCAATATGTGCCAAATTACACAGCCATGTATTTTTAGATGTACTGTTGTGTCTACAGTATTTTCAAATGACTCTTCATGGTGAAATTAAAGGCAGTATTTTAATATGTGCTCCTCTCACTGGATTCCCCATAACTCCACATACTGCACCTTACTGCTGTACATCAAATTCCAATCAGGTAAGCATCTGCTTAGAATTCACTAAACAACCCTTCATATTTACGCCGGGAAAAAAATTAAAGCTTTCTAGGATATTGCTCATTTTCTCCTTCTGCTGTTTGGGATAAGAGCTATGATTTATTCATTTCTAACCATTTTGGGCTCAAGATGATATTCAGGGCCAGTTTTCCCTTTTTAATCAATGTTGAGATAAGCAGGAGTTGCATTTTATAATTTATAACACCATCGTTTCCTGACTCTATGTAATGTCCTGAGTTTGTGTGTCTCACTCTGAGGGTGAGTATTTGTGAGAGACAAAGACATGCATAATGTATCTCCATATTTTTGTCCGTATCTTTCTATGATTTTTCTGAATGCGGGCTTGTTTACATGTGCATCAGCATGCATGTCAGTGTTCACATGCATGCCCATTATAATGTGTGTTAAATTCACGTTATATCACATATTGGTTGAGGTGCTGAAATTAATTTATATCCACAACAGTATGTAGATGAGACATTGTGATGCATGCCTGAGGTGGTGAATTACTGGGTGATTAAACTGATATAAAAATAGCATACGGCCTGTGAGTAGGGACCAACACTCAAACACACACACACACACACACACACACACACACACACACACACACACACACACACACACACAGAGGCAGACAAGTAAAAATAAACCAAGATGCTTTAGTTGGCAAGATAGTACTTGACTACTGTAGATCACATTTTCTTTTCATCAGTCAACAGTTATGGTGACTTATTAAAGATACTACTTTCTGCCTCAGCTTGTTATTTTGACATGCCCATTAAATCCTTCAAGCATGTGTCTAAGTGTGTGATAGGCTTTTACTCAGGCTTCTGGGCTCTGTTTTTGTATGTGGATCTCTCTGACAGATGCTCCTAATTTTCCCCTCTGCCTGCCTCCACTTGGCCCTGAATGCATTATTACACTTGAGATAAAACTAATAAAGGAGAAGAATTCAAATGTATCTGGATTCATCCAACCCCTCTCATTTGTTTCTACATTTGTGAAGCATGGCTCGCGTTGAAATTCACATTGGGGGACAGAAATGGGATAGCCTGGGACTTTTTCAGTGATGAAGAATATGTAAACTGAGTGCATTGCAAAAGGCTGCGTGTGTGTGTGTGTGTGTTTAGACGGAGATTACTGTATTTCTAAACATGAGCTTTAAATTTACTACAAAACACAACTTCTCAACAGTGTCAGTTTCATAGAGCAGCATGTGTCAATATTCTGCACCAACTAGTGTATGTCCAGTAGCCCAAGGGGAGTTTCCTACTGTTTCCTCAATATTGTACCCTCGAGGGATAATTTTGCTCTCCGGGCCCTGCAAAGGAAGCAAAAACCTCCAACCCAACATGCACCCTACAGTGATGTGTATCTTTCTTCCCTTTATGTTTAAATTCAAAGAAAAAACAAAAATAACTTCTCCATCCGAGGCAACATGATATGGAGGATAATTAAGCTGATATTCTTTGATCAAACAAAGCTAGACTGATGCAACACACACACTAAGTCATGCATTTCAATTAGAATGCAAAGCAGGACAGCAAAAGGAATATGATAAAAACCACAAGGTCAGTGTTTACTAATGGCTGTTGACAGTTTGCATATCAAAATGTATGTCGGAGATGTTTTTGACATTTAATAAGTCAAGAAATGTTTTATTATCGCATTTTTACTTTACAATATTTTTGTTTGTTTAGTTCTTTCATGAATTAAATACATGTTAACTACATTTCATTTTTCCCAGCAATCCACAGTTAGGCATTACTCTTTTAGACGTGATAATTAATCATGCTGGGGATTAAAAATTTTGATTTTTATCATCAATGGACAGAGTGAGCCCACGTGGAGCTATTGAGGACTGCCTAAGAATCTGTGATCGGGTGGGGACAATCCAGTCTGTGCTCAATTCAATTTGAACACAATGCCCTCTGCTTTGGCATCATTACAAACGTTTCACACTGAATAATGAAGCAGATTGCAACGCTAATTTAAGAGGAGTGTCAGACTAACAATATTCACCCTAAGAGAAAAATTCAGTGTTATCATTAATTATGGAACAAGAGCTCTCAGGTATGATGAGGGGGGTAAAACGCCTGGCATTTGAGAGACGACGCTAGATTGCACTCAAACATTTAGCCGCTGACCTCACTTTTCTTACAGTGATTTGCCAGGCAGACTTAGGACATTGCAACACTGGAACCTTGCATGCAAGCCCATATGATGCCGTTTTAATGCAGCACAATCAGAATCGCACAAATGTATATATCCATCAAGAAAAAAAGAAAAAAATGTGCTCAATATGTCATTTGATGTGTAATTTAAAGGAACCAAGGCCGGCAACGGGAGGATGACTTACGTGTGTTCCGTTTCCACGTCAATATTGTATAATTGTTGTAATCACAGACACGGCGTCCACACGTAATTAAAACCTGGTCACTAGACAGTGCTGGCAGATAGCGTCTAGTTCTATCTTAAGTTGATCAGAGGAGTCAGGCCTGGATGATGAGCCATAAGTACTCCAGTCAGATAAAATACATCCTGAGGCTCTCTGTGCTGATCTGCTGGTATATCTCTGTTGACCTCTCTGAATGTGTGTGCATGGATCAGTGTGTGTGTTAGAGAGAGAGAGAGAGAGCACGCGTATGGGTGAAACATTGTGCGAGTTCATCTGTATAGAGGCTGGAGTCTGACATTCAAATCAAATTCAAATTATGGTGAAATTAATTTATCTGAATAAAATAAATTCTGATTTGATTCAGATTCTGAACACCGCTCTAATTATAAGCTATATTAAGGTCCTCTAAATTGACATTATGAAGAGGTTCGATATTTCATGTTGACAAAGTGCACATTCAGGATAAATCTGCAGCATGAAGACACTCTTATAAATCCTCTCTCAATTCACATCAACAAGTTCCCCAAACCATACCTAATCATGCTTCACATTCTGCAACATCTCCGGTCTCCTTTTGCTCCCCCTAACATTAAAATATTTAGCATGTCAACAAGCATCCTGGCATAACCAAAAAAGCAATTTGGGGGGAAGAATTTTCAGCCAAGAGAGAGGTAGGGTAGCAAAGTTCTGAAAGCCGATTAAAAACCTCAAACTCTGAGCCAAATAGGTTTGATATCCTGTGCTCAGGAGCATTGGGTTGTGTATTTACCAATCTCTGCACTGCTTGTTTTGTTGAATGTGCTGTCAGAATCCACGAGCTACGATTGAGCAGAGCCTAATGATCTTCAGCAGTCCCAGTTCATTTTGGTTTGAAGTGATACATGAAAATTATTGCACTGTTTACTTGTACGAATTTAGTAAACCTCTCTTCCGCTCTCCTATCAATTTACACCAAGCCAGCTTAGCTCAGGCTACCTCAAGCATGGCCGGGAAAGTATTACACAATGGAGTCAATCCTGCACAAAAAGACAGCTGGGAACGGCTGCACACACACACACACACACACACACACACACACACACACAGGCTCAGCCATTTGATATAAGACTGGGCTGGTGCTGTAAATTACAAAATGCAATTCATTCTACACACACATACATGCAGTCCTCATTTTTTTTTAACCCGTCAAGGTACTGTATCCGCGTTCATTCATTTTATAGACACATTGGTAATTATTGTGCCTTACCCTTCTCGTCTTGAACCTTAATCTCTACCTTATCGTTAAAGTAAATCTAATTAGAATTTTTACCATTACCCTTAAGATGTCTGAAAAACAATCAGTACAAGTGATTACTTTCCTGGGTTTCCTGTTTTTTTCCCCCATGTCATCTAAATTAACTCCATTTATGCAAGCCATGTGCAAATTGCATGTGTATAAATAACACGCATGTAACTGAGAATGTAAAGGATTATGGAGGTAGAAGATCATGTAAACTGTTCTTTTCGCAAATTCTGCTAAATGAAACATTCTGAGTTGTATGATTATGATGTCATGTTTTACAGTCGTGCTGCTGATGTCCTTCAAGGCAGCTGGACTCACGAGATCACAAAATCACAAGATCACACTGAATTAATGAACCTAAAAAGAGCTCTGTTACTACAATATAAGCTGTAATTCACCTCAACCATCTTCCTCAACACTAAATTTGTTCATTCCATTTATCCAGATGACTTATTATCAGAGGGACTAACATTGCCAAAAGGTTAATTATTCACCATAATTCACATGGGTGGATAAAACTCAAGTGTCTTATTAATATAAATGTCATACCAGTTAACAAAACATAAAAAAAAACATACCCTTATATTTCTCAGTGAGTTCGTCTCAGTCCCAGCATCTGACCTTGAAATAAGTGTTCTAATGTTATAATAATCTGCAATGTAAAATGTTTTTGTCAATGGAGTTTGGTGACTTTGAACAGAGCTGTATAACTGCCGTTTCTGGTTAAACAGTGTTATGGTGAACAGTAGCGGACCCAATATGAATCAGTTGAACAGTTTCTTTAAACCTGTAGAGGTTCTCTGAGGCAGAGCTGGATGTGTCAGACAATGGCAGGCAGGATTCATGAACACAGGGAGATGAGGGTTAGTCAGACATCACAAGAAGGAAGATTCAAAAGTTCAATGAGCTGGCCATAGTGTTAGTTACCATGAGGTATTTTATACTGTGCAAGTTAGAGGATGGAAGCAGGTGTCTTGCACTGTGTCTCAATTTGCATACGTCCATTTTGAGTAAGTAACAGACAGTAACTGGCATTGTGACAAGTTGCTGGAGCTGATGAGGTTGCAGTGAATACAGCTATGTACAAATCTAAGTTTTATATCTTTTATATTTAAATTTTGGCAGTAAAATGTTGGCACTAAGGCTTCACCCAGTTGCAATTTGGCAAAGAAGAAGAAGAAGCGGTAAAAGGTCAAGACTATCCTTTGTGCACAGCGGGCGTTCTCAAATTTAGACAACACTAAAATCCTGCTGAAATTAGTGCACTATGCCTGGAAATACATAGTGTACTACATAGAAGTGTACTAAAGGGAAGTATCCAAATCAAGACACAGTGATGTCTAACAGGAGGCCACGTCTAGCAGCACACAGAGACAGACATACAAGACAGAGAGACACAAAAGAGGAGGGAAAATGATGGGAAACACTGAGAGAGGAGGAGGTAAAAAGCCTCCATCATAACACAAAAAGATGTTACTCTTTAACAAAAAGGTATATCTCTCTAGAGATCCGAATGTTGTCAGAGACTTAACAACCTGAGCCTGTCCATGACAAAAACAAGCACTTTTAGTAGACGTACACTGACGGTGCAAAATTGCCCTGAAGGATCACATTGCAGCCAGTTTCGCTGGTGCCGGCCGCAGCGCTCTCGTTCAATACTGGACCAATTTCAAAAATTGTTGTCCCCATTAGTCACTAAGACACGAAAACATGGGAAAATAGGGCCCAGGTAGAAAAATACCAAAGTTACCCTTTAAGGTAGAGAAAAAAAACAATTTGTACTATTTACAGACTGGCACTAGATATTCATTCTGATAGATCATGTCTGTTCCAAATGTGTGCAGATTAAAGAGGGCTAGTTGTGAGGATGGCAACAGATAGAGTGTTCAGCTCAGCTTCTGTCACAAGCTGTGCAGCGGCGGGGGTGGAGGTCTGTCTCAGCTAGAATCTCCAGAAAACAGAGTGTAGAAGTCACTGGGGGACTGATTGTGTTACCTTGCTTGTGTGTTCCTAGTAATTTGATTGTGGCGGGTCTTTGGTAGTGCCTCTAACAGGCTGGGACGGCAGCCAGGTGTGTGAAGTGATGAGCTGCCAGCACAGGCTCTGGTGACTCCTCCTTCCATTTGTGTGCCATGTTCTTCTTTGTTTACACATGTACCGTCCATGGAGTTGAGATGGTGAGGCCCACAGATTCCTATTTTTAGTTTGTATTCAAGTATCCCAGTTTTTACCTGAGTTTTAACCTATTTAAACTCTGAAAAACTGTATTTAGTGTGTAGGATTTAGAGGCATCTAGCGGTGTAGCTGCTGATTGCAACCTTATCGCCTCACCCTCTCCTTCTTAGAATGAAGGAGGATGTATGGTGGCTGCAAAATGTGTGAAGCATGTAAAAAGCCCTATGTAGAGGCCAGTGATGGGAATAACGGCGTTATAAATAACGGCGTTAGTAACGGCGTTACTTTTTTCAGTAACAAGTAATCTATCTGATTACTCTTCCCATCATTGTAACGCCGTTATCGTTACTGCCAAAAAATGCGGCCCGTTACTATGATTGAAGGCAGCTGTTTTTCATCAGACCAACTAGATCTCTAAGCCGAGCGGCAAAGATTTTTCTTGTTCCTCCTTAATCCTTGGTGAGGGCGGGGGCACGAGACATCGCATAAATGATGACGATTGGCTGAGGTTGAGTAAAATTCCATGGTGGAGGGGTGGAGGGGTGGAGGTGGGGTCCAAATTCTTTGACCCATTTGAGCAATTAAAAAATTACTTGAAAGTAACGCAATAGTTACTTTCCAAAGTAACTAGTTACTTTTATAATTTGTAACTCAGTAAGTACTTTAGTTACTTTCTGGGAGAAGTAACTAGTAACTGTAACGAGTTACTTTTTTAGAGTAACTTGCCCAACACTGGTAGAGGCAGTGTTTAGTGTGTTTTTTCTGGGCTACTGTAAAACATAGCAGTTCAACATGGTGGACTCTGTGGAAGCGGACCCACAGCATCTGATATAAAAGACTCATTCTAAGGTAACAAAGACACAATGATTCTTATTTTCCGGTGATTATTCACTAATAAAAACATAGTTATGAATATCATATTCAGTTTTTGCCATATTCTGTAAACAGATTCTGTAAATTCTGTAAATTCTAAATCCCCCCTAAATCTTACACACTGGACCTTTAACCTAAACCAGTCAGTTTGGTGTTTGATTGATGTTCCCTCCGTTTACTTTTATCTTGGAACATATGGTATGTCAACAAAGATTGGCAGCATAATTTTTACCACTGGCAGCACGATTTCTTTCCCCTAAATTAAAGGTAAACCGCTGCTCAGTCAAATCACACGCCGGATGTCTGTTTTACAGGTTTTGATAAACTTTTTTGCTGATAGACTGCCTGATCGGTGGGTGGTTCACCACAAGTGGGCTGGAAGATTCTGTTTATTGCTTTATTCATGGCATCAGGGAGCCTCCATTAATGGGTATCAACATCACCTGTAAAGTGCTTAGTTCCATAAAACCTCAGCTGTGATATGGTTAGGATTAAATGTAGCTCTTAATGCAGGATGTCTGCTGTGAGCACTTTCATTCTGCATCAGTGATACGTTTATATAACCTGAAATGCATTTAATCTGCCACAAACAGAAGCTGAAGTTGAGCAGGACTCAGTTGCAAATAACAATAAGGGTATTCATGATGTTGTTTAAGACATGCTATGTGCTAAGGCACACTCCTTGCACTGTTGCATTGACAGGACAAACACGCATTTGATGTCAGCCTGAACGGGTCAGTATGTGTCGTGGAAAATTGCGACCATTTTCCCACCAGGTTTAACAGCGTGCTTGATATGGGATGGTGAGTACAGAGGCAGAGATACCATCCTGGATTCATCTGTAAACCAGTTCATAAGTAGAATTTTATGACGGCAGATGGGTCCAGATAGCCGCTATCAGTTTTTATTTCGTGATACAAGGTCGTCTTGATTTCCATTGGTGTCCAAAATCTGGTTTCACAAAGCATCGGGCAAAACTACTTGTGACCATGAAACCTTGAATGTAGTAGTCGGTGCAGACAAAGTCTCAACAATACAGATCCTAATACAGCCACTGCCTTCACTCCACATGCCTGTGCAATTTCCATCATAATAACTGTAACGGTTTATGAGGCGGTGTGAGCATATGTGTGCATGTGCGTGTGGGTGTGTGTGGGTGTGTGGATGTTTGCTCCCAGATGACCAATAAACAAAACAGTGAGCAGCAAAAGTCTAAAGATTTATAGCCAAGGCATGGGCTTTCAGGAGACATGAGTCACACAGGAACATTAAATATCTGTTGTATGCGCGTGCCTCTGTCTGGGTTTGTCTGGCTTTGTGCATGTGGGCGCATGCAGATTTGCTCCTCTCCCGCGAGCATAGAAGAAGAGTGTTTGTTCACGTGCACAAGTGGCATTGAATGCGCGTGCATATCTCTTAATAGGGGTATCATCCTCTCTTTCTTTCTTTTTTTTACCCTTAATGGGTTTTTGGCTTGTTCTCAGCCTCTTGTCATTAGCCAGTGACCACAGCAGCGACAGCATTGTTCAGATCTGTTCTGCTCAGCCCAAGACAGAGAGGCTCAGCAGCATTGTGGCGAATGGATGAGAAAAACTAAAAGAGCTGAGGATACTGAAGAGAGGGTTTGATAGATGAGGGAGACTTGATTTAGGAGAGGTGGGGACAGGTGATCGCTGAGAGCCAACGAGTGAAATGGGGCGAAGAGGGTAAGAATAGGTGAGATGAGAGATGAATGGGTGTCATGTGGGTGGAATAGGTGGATATTGATAATAAACGACATAAGATGAAAGCGTGCTGGCTGGGCTGAAGGCGTGTGAGGAAAGATCAAACCTCCCTACAAAGGACAACACTGATATATGAATACACCATTATATTATTAGAACCTCTTCATTGCTCTCCTCTGTCTCTGTCTCTTCTCCTTTGTCTCAATACTCATTTTAGACTATTATCTCCCATTCGTTTCTCTCTTTTCCCTTTCCCTTACTCCTGAGTCTTCTATCAGTCTGTTCCCATCAGTCTAACAGTATATTGCAGAGCAGAGTATTGTGGCTGCCTTTATCTGTGTTACAGTAACTGCCTGTCCACCGATAACAATAATCAATTACATCTCTGTTTAGTGTTGCTTTAAACACTGAAGCACACATTACTTTATATAACACACTCTTCCAATCTCTGCACTTCTTTAGTCTCCAAGTCAAACCTTTAACACCTCATAATTCTCTTTGAATCTCATTTCTTTGTTTGTTTTTTCATCCATCCTGGGGTATGATGATCTTGTCTATTTTTGGATCCCAGTCCCCAATGCTCAACCATGTAACAAACAGCATGCTGTATGATTTGGACCTCATGCTTCTCTGCTGTCAGATTACAACACACTACCCTCTGTATTTTGTTATCTAGCTGAAACCATTGGGTATCTAGCTGGACATGGCAGGTCAATGTATGAGCTAATGTAGGATGTCCATGAACGGGGGTAGAAACCAAAGATCTGTGACGGTAAGGCATGAGACTTCTCAAAGCTCCAAAAGATTCACATCTCTATGAGGGACAAAGAAGAAAGGGGACCAAAAGAACGGGAAAAAAACGACACTGGTGAAACAGATCAGAGAGATCAACACTGGAGACATTGCAATACCCATAAGGGCAACATTATGGGTTTGAGCCAAAGCCTGAAAATTTTCAACGAACATCTGCAGCATCTACAGCAGTTGATGCTCATGATTTTTGAGATTTTTGGACTCTTTTTGCCGTCAACTTATTCTACCAGACTCCAAGGAGGTTAGAAGTAAACCAATTAAAATAGGGAATGCAGAGCCTTAGATTATAAGAGATAATGATTGTTGTATCTTTGAAAATAAAGATTTCTGTACAAGTTTCTCTAAGTGCCAGTAGAGATGTCAAATTACAAATTGTGTGCGACGGTCAAATTCATAGATGAAAGCTCTTATAGGTTGATCTAGACTCTGAAATTAACGTTAACATTTCCCTAGCAGCAGTATTAGCAGCTTAAATATCATCTAGCAACTATAACAACTGTTACAGTGGGGAAGTGGGGAAGACTTTGGGAGGAAGACAGTTGGCAGCTAGATAAAATACCTTCGCTCCAGCCCATAGCATTAATTTGAGACAAAAAGTTCTGTTCTGTTCTGTTCTATCAGGAAGTGATAATCAGGCTAGTCTTTGCCACTTTGAAGTGAGTGCTGAACAGAGCTCCTGTTCTGGAGTGCCTGGGTAACACTGTAGCAAGGAGAGTGACAAACATAATGAGATAATAGGGTTGGCTGTACGTTGTTACCACTGTGTCATCAGTACGATCTTGGTGGAGTCTCTGACTGAACTGATCGTACATACAGTGAGGGTTGATTGCTTGATGAGCTGCTGGTGTTGAGATGAGCATCAGGTGGGGAAAAAAATGGAGGCCATGCCCAACAAACACAGAAAGGAAGGGAAAGCAACACGAAACACTTGGTATGGTGAGAGCAAAGCCTCCATCATAACAGTGCAATGAAAAACAACATAAAAAGTAGCCATAATTGCAGTATGTGGTACGTATGTGTAAGTTACAATTGTAGTATCAAGTGCATTTAGGGAGAGTAGTGTACTTCATTGGTTCCCATAGGTGTAATATCAGTAGCTGTGAGTTCCATGCTGGTATTAGGAGTGTGTAGTGCACACAAAAGTGTTCTAATAAATGCTTACATGTTTGTTTGCTGCTATTAAGTGTGGCTGTAAAGGTAAGAAGCCACGCTGTGCCAAAGCCCACAGCTCTTACTGTGGAGTCACAGCTGTAGAAAAGTAATGAGACTGCTTTCTAGCAGAGGGAAAACATATTTCCCCACAGCCCACTTCAAGCAATACAGTCCCCTAGGACTTGCAGTGGTGATCAAGAATGACAAAAGATAAAAAAGGAAAGTATTTTGTTGTACAAACTAATAAAGTTATACAATAATGTTAAATGACATTACCATTGTACCCTAACCAATATCTAAGAAATTTCATTTGCATCATCCGGCATTTGCAACACTATCTCTGCATCCATTGTTCTCTACAAATGCAGTGCTTGCCTATCCCAGAGATATGGTTTTTGTACTAGGTTTCTCATGAAGTACTGTGTACTAGATGTAGCGCAGTGGAAAGTAAGGATGTAGAGGTTGGAGTTGTAGATGGAAATGTGTTCAACTTTTATGTTAGAGTCCAGAGTTGCACCCGACCTGCAATTTGTGTTCTGATATTTATGAACTCTAACAGTAATGCCTACCTACTCTTAACCAAGTGCCTACACAACCTAACACAAACCATTCTGTGATGAAGGCCTTGCACAGTCTCACAGTAATGTTGTTACTACAACATGGCACTGGAGTTTTGTTGTACCAGAAATGCTTTCTCCCTAGGGTTTTTGTTGCCTGACCCTAAACATATGGTAACCAGGATTTATTTGCCGTACCCACTATCTTTCCTTAACCTTAACCATACCAAAATTGAAAGCACAGATGATGTAAAAGCAAGAGTTTTAAAAAGATTGGCATTGGGCATAAAGCACATTATCATTGAGTGTAATCCAGGGTTTTGCAGAATCATCCAATATGTGGCTATCTGGCTCTGAATTTGGTTCGACACACATAAAACCATCACTGCACTGAAGCAGTACATTTTTCCAACCATTTCTTTCTAAATAATGTGATTAGTTAAAAATGTTCTATGCCACTGCATCCAGAAAATCATTTAAGCCAAAAGCATAATTAGTTTTGGATAATAGCTGTCGTGGTAGTGGGAACAGAGATTATCTCTTTACATGAAGTGATTTTGTTATAGCAAATGCCAAATGTTTCTCCTAGCTCACTATGGATGCTTTGAAACTCGATTCCATTCACAGCTGAGTTTCGCAATGTCGTGAGTGAGCTGATAAGACATTTGGGCTGTCGTGTCGGCCTACTACTGTATAAAAAGGTCACGACTCACTGTATAGCCCATGTTATGAGGAAAAAAAGGTGTGCCTCGGACTATTGGATAAAATTTCAATTGTCTCTCACTGAATAAAAGCAGAATAAAAATCCCATCCCCCAAATTTCCCAACCTAGGGTACTCAAGCTCAAACAAATGCAACTGCAATAGGTAGCTGAAACGGCACACAGGCTTAGCTGCCTGACGACATATTCACTGACATTACTGTTATGGGGGTCGCAGTGACTGAAAAGAGTTGTGAGAGTCTGCAATGAAAAAGTTGAGAATACAGATTGGTTTTCCTAGACGGTCATTGGTTTCCGGTTGGCGTTAAATGGGTGGTTCACACTGCATCTTCTCAACCTTTTTTTGCACCACAACAAAATAATAGCACAGCAGCCTTGCACAGTCAGAATTCTACTTGTCCTTTGAAATGCACAAGGTTCAAAACCTCTATGCGATGAAGCCCTAATGTTATTGCCTTGTCTGATTCAATATGCTGTAATTATCTCCTTAAAAGTTTCTGTTTTTAATGAACCTGAAATTCTCATAATCAAATGCAAAATGCAAAACTGAGAGACAAAAGACAGTCAGAACATTGTGTGAGCAAAACTGGCTTGCAGTATGCTAGGATAGGTCATAATAGTTCGGCTATTGCAGCATAATGAGTGACAACAGGAGTGTTTTGTAAAGTGAGACGCTAAATATTTTTTTAAAAATCAGAGGTATTTCAGCTGTGATACACTTCCCCGAAGAAAAGTAAAGGTACAGCAACCTGCAATTTCATTCTGATTCGTAATGACCCACAGCTGGATTTCTTTTTGCCTGCTTGGTCAAACATTGCAAACCTCACTAACAATACCAATGACACAATAGTAGTGATCAGTATAATTATCCATATTAAACTCAAAAGTAGTGGATAATTTATTGGCATCTTACTGAAATATGACTGTGCCCCATGATCTGAACTCTGAGTAGTATTTTGTAATAGTTTGGAGGGCAGGTAATCTGTTAAGCTTTTTGTGTGCACTGCGGCAAAGCCACCAGAAAAGTGTTTTTTCATTCTTGTGCCGTATTAAAGCAACAGCTGCTCCTCACTAAACAAATTTTGGTGTTTTTACCCCTCTGAGCCTGGGTGCACAAATGTGTGTGTGCGTTAATAGTTCAAGGAGGGGCTGTAAACTCAGTGAGCCTGATGACCAGAACGTTTGTCAGCACCCAGGAACCCTTCAAGCCCATCATCATCTGGACCTCCGTCATAAACCCAAGGTTTATTGTAGATTTGGGTCTAGACATACTCTACCGACACCTCAGTCTTAAAAAAATAATAGAAGCAATTTGATGAGGCGGTAAAGTTGAAGGATCCAGCAAGGAGATTACTTGTACGTCAAAGGTTGCAGCCTTAAAATATGCAGTGGTGCATCAGACCAACATGTTATTGGAGTCTGACTGTTCCTGAATTCCTTCACAGTGTGCAAAAACACAGATTTAACAAAAGAAACAGAAACATATTAATGTAGGATCTGGCAGGAGAAATAGAAAACAGTTTTGCAACGATTTCAAACCATCCCCTAGCCTTTCTAAAACTGTTCATTATTCAAGAGCAATCAAGAGTTGATTGATTTTGGATCCGTATCAGACTGCTAAACCTCATAGTTACATTTATGGTCTGAACTGAAAAGAGGAACAAGCTTCTGTTTGTGGCTGGCAGTTATTTTTGGTGTGAACACTATCATAAAATATGCAACTTAGAGAAACAATGAATTCATTCTTCTGTTAACACTTAGCAGCACTCGGCAGAAAAGCAATGCGGCATGAGCTGCTGCATGTAAGTGCCATATTTGTTTCTGCTCATGAATTCAGTGAAACATGCAAAGAGCACCTCCAATCATAACAGTGTGTTGTATTTAGACAGCAATCATATACAAAAACAAAACATAAACGCATCTACCTGATACTAGTTGGATCAGATTTAATTGAAAGTACACAGATGTTTTCTTTAATCTTTTCAAATCTTGCAGGCTTTGTAATGGACCACATCAAGGTAATTAAAATAAAGAAACGTCAAGCTTTATTCAACCTTCATTTAGATTTTTCACAGATAGGTTAAATTTCTATTGCAGTGAGTGAGGTAGGAGTGTGCCTGGTTTTAAAGAGCTTTGTGCCGGGAGCAAGTGGAGGTTCTTGTGGACGGGAATAATGTGGTCACAAGTACGGGTAAGTGTGAGCAGGCGAGCAGCAGAGTTTTGGATCTACTGGAGTTTATTTAAAGTTTTGGATGGTGCGCCATAGAGGATGCTGTTGCAGTAGTCGATTCTGGAGGTGATAAAGACGTGGATTCTGCAGCAGAGAAGGAGAGTGCTGGGCGGATTCGAGCTATGTTTTTAAGGCGAAAAATGGTAGTTCAGATTATTTGATTTATGTGTTGTTCAAAGGAGAGGTTATTGTCAAAGATGACTCAGAGGTTGCGACTGTGAGGGGAGTGAGACAGGGTGGAGTTGTCAGCGTGAGGCAGAAACTGTGAGTGGTTTTGGGGCTGATGATTATCATGTCTGATTTGTCACAGTTCAGTTTGAGGAAGTTGGTGTGCATACAGGATTTGACGTCAGTGAGGCAGCTGGAAAGAGTGGAGTGAGTGGCAGGTGTTTTGGTTGAGATGTAGAGCTGGTCGTCGGCATAACAGTGGAAATGGAGACCATGACGGCGAATGATGTTGCCAAGGGGAAGCATGCAGAGGATGAAGAGAAGAGGACTAAGTACAGGACCGTGGGGGACACCTTGGGACAGAGGAGCGAAATCGAATTGAATACATAAATGTAAGAATTTAGCAAGTTTGTCACTGGAAGATTGTTGGTTCAATTCCCTGTATCAGCAGGATGAATTCAGATAGAGAAGGTGAAAGGCAGTGGTGACCCTCCCTCATTACCACCACTGAAGTGCCCTTGAGCAAGGTCCTTGTAATGATGTTGGTACTCACACAGTACTGTCTACAGTATATAGCCATATACTGTATTAAAGGATAAGGTAAACAACTGCAGACAAAGATTAGGCGTGGACAGTTCAGAGTAAGTAAATAAAGTCACCTACACTGAGCTGAAAGTTTCTGAAAATGAAGTCATGTATTTTTTTTTTCATCATCAGATCTATAAAAGATCCGAGGTAAGCCCTGGGCAAGAGCTTGGCATGTTTAAACATTGGCGAGAACTGTCATAATGCCCCTGCAGCATCCCCAGCAGTTCAAAGCTGTTGCTTCTATATTTTATCATTAATGCAGCTCAGGAATTTGTCTTTTTTCTGCATGCACACAGTTCTTTGTGTTTAAGTCCTTTAAAAACAACGCCACTGGGAATCCAGTGGAGCAAACCTACTGCACAAATAATGACCTCAGATCCAAACGTTATTACAATGTGATGTGGCACAAGCGAATGGATTCTGTGTCTGGCCTGGCAAGGTGAATATCTTTTGATGACAGATGATCATTCTTCAGCGTTCATGATGAAAAGGAGTCGTGCTGCCTACAAACAGCTTGCTCACTTGAATGTTGAAATATATCTAATGAGGAAAAGAAGATAAGAATGAACAAAGGACAAAGTATATTGGGACAAAATGTGCTCAAGATATGATCTTTCTCCAAATCAGGTCATATATTTTTATTAATTTATGAAGCTAAATTTGATGCTGATGATCTACTCAGCATCATTTATATTTCCACTGAGACTGTTGCAACAGAACAACATATATGTAATAGCTGGATTGGTGTTTGTGTAATGAAAATACCCTCCCACACACACTTGTGTCCTCAAGCTGAGTAGATGGCAGGTAGCTCACCAGGCATACATATTTAGCAAACTTTCCTACAATACTCAACAAAGTATGATAGAAATCTGGGGTATACTTGAAGGTAAGATGAAAGGAATGGGAACAACTATAATAATAAGTAGGTACTTCTAATCACACGTGCCGGTCAGTTGATGTAACAAGGCATGTTTTAGCATCTTGTGACTTAGCCCTTTTACAACTACAGCGCTGATCAAACACACTAATCCACACCAGACTGTTATCAGCTCAACAGCCATCATCAGCATCAGCGAGTCTAAAGTGGACTGAAGTGTACTCCAAGATTAAGGTGAAATCTTCCATTGACCTCAACTTTATATGTTATTTTCAGATTTGATGACTGTAAATTTCCATTTTGGATGAGTTGAGATTGAAGGTTGGGAAATGAAAGGCATCAGTTTACAGAGCGGTGATAAAAGTGTTATTGTGTTGGTCTTTGTTGCCCTTTTTGTGGTGACCACAGTACCTGCTGGCACTGGATTAGTTCTGTCCTCCAAAACAACTTGGACACTTTTGTCTAACAGACAGTGTTTAGAGACACAGCCAGCATCACAATGTGTTTCCAGTGTTCGGAGAACATACAATCCTTTTCTGTTCAACGTAACAGCAAAGCAAAAGTACTGAATACAAAACACTGGATGGCGAATGAAGATGAATATATAGTATAAAGTGCAGGATGTATTTTTCATTCTTCAAAATGTGTCTTGACAGACAGAGGGTGGTCTGTATTTCCCAAAAGGTACAGCACTATTGTTTCTTTCTTGGAAAAAATAGTATAAATGGATGTTATCATCTGGAAGAGCAGCTCTCTGGTATTATGAATGTGAACAGAGCATCAGTTCTCCTCTACTGTACCTCTCATTTCTTTTTTACCAATTAAATGATTCTCAGAGTTACGATCTTATCCCGTTATATCATACTTACAGGCTGTCTGGAAAATAGTCTCCAGGCTTTTAAGATTAATGTATCTTAATTTAGGATCCAGAATTTGAAAAAAAAAAAAATACAAAAAATAAAAGATGGCCCAAACTCAACAAAAGATCTTGGAAGGAGATGGGTGAATGTATATTTTGTTCATGTATTTACCTAGACCCAGCAGAATTACAAATGTATTTGATCAGGGACATAGGGTTACAGCTAGGTAAAGTAAATTATATATCTTCATTTTTGTGTAAAGTCTTATACTCTCAGTTGCCTACATAGACTCTATTTTAAGAATTAAAATAATGAACAATGATGAATATGCTTTGGGAATGAATGACCATGAATGTATTTTGATTTTTCAGTTGTATATTGTATATTAGATATGATTCAGACTAGGGGGCATGTTTTGTTAAGAGCCTGGAAGACTCCACTTTTCATAAATGGATTATTCAGGTCCTCAAAGTTGCCTCTTTTGGAAAAATCCCATTCATAAGGACATATGGATGATCATTACTGTATGTATTATATGAAGTAGTATCACTACAGCTCCACAGCTGCTGACTCCTGCTGCTGAAGCAAGAGTGGAGAGAAGTCCACTTTTTTTAATTCTTAAAGTTTAAAAAATGCACTCTGCGCTCGCCTCCCTCCTGCTGGTAAATAGCTGTGGATCAGAGCAGACTCCAGCACGACTCTGGGTGTTTATTACTCAAGAAGCCATCTTGAATTGATATCCATACAAGTGGCAAAAAAAAACACTCCTGAACCAACAAACATTCAAAGACACATGAACCCACTTTTTCATATCATTTTGATACTAGGAATCAAACGGAAAGGTCATAACAATATAACCTTTGCTACTTTGTTTTGCAATAGTTTCCTGCCAAATAGCCAAATGGAAATAGTTTATTCCCTATCAATTACAAAGTTATTAAATTTATGGCAGTCACTTTAACTGACATAGATGGCAATCTGATACTAACTAATTTAAACTCTTAACTGATGTTAATCTTCCCAGCTGGGTTTTTGCAATATGTTTGCAATGAAAGTGCAATCAAAACAAACCAGAAAGTTGAAAAATGTAAACTATAACTGTCAAAAAGTTGACATAAATCTTAAGTATTCACATATTGGCATAAACAGCAGTGCTGCTACTTGCTACCGTCACTCTGTTGCCATGATAACAACTGATTTACTATTGTTTACTTTAAACTGCTTACACATTTACATATTCACATTACACTTAGTCATTTAGCTGATGCTTTTATCCAAAGCGACTTACAAAAAAGAGAAACCATCAAGGTACAGTGTGACAAGGACATGTTAGTGCAGCAATAAGTACTGTGACAGTTCTAGAGGGGGATAGATTTAGCATGTCCAGTTGTTGGTAGTGCTAGTAAAGGAGGTACTCTCTGAAGAGCTCGAGAGGGACGCCACTGCTCAAGCAGGAACTGGTAGCGCGTGTTACCAATGGGGAACAACAGACGAGAAAAGTTTGGACTGCCCTGAGTGTACGGGTGGTAGAGCCAGGCGTCATTCATTGAAGGAACGCTATGGTCATGAGGTTACACATTTCAAATATTAATTGTTGCCACTCGACAAGACAATTTTACAGCTGATAACTACTTATAAATACTATATGCAATAATCTACAGTTTTTACAACTGGAAATACTCCAACCTATTTCTCCTGCTGACTTTTTAGTGCTGATGAAACTCATGCTTACCATGAGCTTGATCATCAGGAGCAGGTCAAGTGCTGCCTACTTTTCCCTTTTGCAGTGCTTGATCACACAGACCAAAGAAAGAAAACTGGTCTCTGATGACAAGAGGCTTTTTCAGGATTTTTAGGGTCTGTGACACCTTCAGACATCTAAAAATCCCAGGTATCACTCTTATCAAGTGTGATGAGCGAGCTGCCAGTTTTCCCCAAAGGAGCCTACTTTGGAACAATACCTGTGATTTAGGTTAGCCATCACTCTCTATCTTTCTCCTGCACAGCCTCTCTCTCTCTCTCTTTCACAAACAAACACACACACACACACACACACACACACACACATGTGAGAGCTGTGGCCCATGGGGATATTTTTCTTCTGGGAGGGATCAGAAGGATGCGGATCTGTGAATGCTTCAGTCCCGCTCTCCTCTGGTGTGCGCTCTCGCTCACACTGTGTTGGGAATTAATGACTTCTCTGTGGCCCATCAACAGCACCAAACGCGTGGGGAGAAAACATAAGAGATGGAGTGTGGGGGGAGCGACCAGGGGAGTAGAAAATAACAGATAAATGCGGGACCTCAGGTTGAATTCCTTGGCCATGCACAGAACTGCAGCAGAAGAGGAGGTAAAGGATAATACTAAAAGGCGACTAGAGAGCAATAGGAATGAAGAGAAAAGAACAATATGTTGGTGCTGAGTCAGATTGGTGATATTGCAGGAAGAGGTAATTTCATTTTGGCTTCCCACCAGAGACCACGGAGAAGTGAGAGAGAGAGAGGTTTAACACTTCATGCCTTTTCCTTTCACCTTCACACGTTCAAGTTGAGACACATACTCTCATTCATTTCATCTTTTTCTCAGTTACACACCTACGGTACATGTTGACACATGCATCCGGAGCTTAAAGAGAAAACAGAAGATGTAGATAAAGGGAATAAAAGAGTGATGGGAGAGAGAATGGAAGGGATGGAACGAAGACTTGTGAAGGAATCCTTTCTTCGTTTATGTACGCTCATGTAGCCTGAAAAAACACATCTCAAAGGACTTATGACCGATACCTCATTACAATAATTAAGTTATATGCTCATTTAAAAATTAATCATCACATATCAATTTAATTGCATTTACTTAAATAAGGCCAGCGCTATTGTCTGTTTTGCCATGGCCTCATGAAGCCACTTAGAACCATTATTCCAACAATAAGGCGGGCAAAATTATTTGGAGGCTATAGCTTGTCTTTCAAAAAGACAATCTTAAAGCACTTTATATCACATACAAAAGGCATTATGAAAAGAAACACACAGCAATGTAAAAAGACTAATAAAGACACTTCTAAATTAGATTTAATTAAATAAGTTGTAGGGACAAACAAGGTAACATCATTTTAAATGTTACATCGTAGATCTAATTTAGAAAAATCTCTAAACCTTTGATTCAACACATGAAGGCAGTGTCTTCAAAACGAATCTACTGGATCTGCTTCATCTCACAGGTACATTGAAAGCCTACACATATCTCTAGGAATATATTAGATTATTCTGCGTCAGATGATTTATGTTCAGTGTAAATCTAGTTCTTCGCAGGAACGTGTGGAGATTGCGGTTGTGATGACCAAGTTGCTACAGGGCATGTTCAAAGATGTCTATTTGTTTTATTTTTGGTCTGTATTAGTGTTTCTTCACTCTTCCCCATTTGTTGTGGCTCCAATTCCCAATTCAATATGGTGAGCTGACAGCACAGTGACTTAAAAAAAGGTGCTGACAGTGTGTTGGCCTCACTAGGCAGGCCTAGACAAAGTAGCCGTACTGAGTTACCCTGTCTAAGCGTTTTTTTTCTTATTTCCGGCCCCTGTAGGCCTTTAATAGCCAGCTCACCTGTTCCCAAATCCAATCAGCTATAACTGTCCCCGCTCTCTATTTACACACTGTCCTGTTATTTCTCTTCTCCCTTTTTTTCTCACAGCAATCTAAAGCTCTTAAGACCTAACTTTGGCTCCCAATAACAAATTTCTTTAACTAAAATGCATCCATTCATGGACCTTCTTTCATTTGAGCCTGTGCTACCTCATGAGACTGACCTCAGTCATTTTGTGACACACTATAAGTTGTTGTATTCTGCAGATGTTACTCGCCACCGGATAAACTGTAAATTGAGAATGAAATTGTGAATATAAGCTATACGATGTCCGTGCTATGAAGCACAAATTCAGAAAATAATCAAAACACATAAAGTTTTCAGAAAATGTAAAATCTTTGTCAAAGGTGTAATATATCTAAAATTTCAAATTGAAATAAAAGTGCATATTATAACATGCTACATATTTATGTGTTTTTAAAGTGTTTATAATATCTATTGTATGCCACACAGAGACAATTATAAGCATGTTCTAATAATGCTATTCTTTTCTACTCAAAAAGCTGCTAATACCAGAGCTCCTGCTGATCCCACTGCAGGAGTACAGGCTGGTAAATGGACTACTCTTATATAGCACCTTTCTAGTCTTCTGACCACTCAAGGCACTTTTACACTACATATCCCATCCACCCATTTAAACACACATTTATACACTGATGGAATGCCTGCAAGGTGCCAACTGCTCAGCAGTTTTTGGGAGCTAACCATCCATACACGATGGCGCAGCCTTCAGGAGCAATCTGGGATTCAGTATCTTGCTCGAGGACACTTCGACATGCAGACTGGAGGAGCCAGGGATCGAACCGTCGATCATCTGATTATTGGATAACCTGCTCTACCTGAGCCACAACTGCCCCCGCTGCTGTGGGTTCACATGGTTTCAGACAAGTAAGCTACAGAATAACAAAGCTTGTACCAGCACTACCAGCTTTTTTTTTTTTAAACAAATTATTTTTTTTAAACAATTATATCCTGATCTAACAGCAGCTTTAGTGCACAACAGCTTACTTTACTGTCCATCAGGAAATTTGTGTAAATCACAAATCAGATATCCATAAAATATGATCCAGTTTCATCAAATTCAGTGAAATAGTTGGTGATGTATGACTTAGCATCATAAAGCGTTGTCAACTGTCAACTGGCATCGTCAGTGTCCTCATGACTGACTGAGCTGAATTGAAGAAATCCCCAGCTTCTTTGGGTGAGTTGAACACACCAAACTGAGTATAACATCTTGTGTTTCTCTTCTCTCGGTCCGCCATCCTGAGTTGGATTGATTGTAGAATTGACTTGTGGTTGTTTTAAGTACTGGAATTACACTAGACTGCTGCCTTTAGCTTGCTCAGCTGAGAATTTATGGCCAGTGAGGCCAACTTTCTCTGCTTGGATCAACTTTAGGTTTTCATCAGTCCCTTTCTCCAAATGCTGGAACTGACAGCACTGTAGTTTGAAGTCGCAGTCTTTTTCCAGCAATACACTCAAAGTCAGAGCAAATTTCCCTCGAAGAAGAGGAGATATAAGAAAATAATTCTTTATTAAACTTAGTCTGGTGTTGGTCGCATGACTCACCTTGAGGATATATGTGGAAAAAGGAGCAACATTTGAACAGACATAAAGCTTCAGCAGTTATTTAAGAGATCATTTTCTTTATTGTGGATTAGACAGAAAGAACATCCTGACAAAAATTGCAGACAGAGCCTTTGTAATTATATGGGATTATATAATGAATGTAATTAATCAAGCAATTAATTCTGCAATGATTTGACTTTAATATACAGTGCATGCATCATTACATGTTACAATAGCTGTAATAATGGGAGGTTTTGATCACTAAACAAGCAGAGACAAAATATTTAATGTGTTTATTAATGATCTGGCCCCTCAAACTGCACTCGTAACAATGAGTGACGCTACTTTGTTGGTAATATTTGATTCAGAACTGCTGAAAAGGTGAATTTCACAAAGCAATCAGTTTACTGTTATCAAACAGTGTTATTAATGATGAGTAGTAAAGCAAAGCAGGGCATAGATCAGCAGTGCATTCATACTAATGGGGTGATAACGCCCACACAGAAAAGCACTAGCATCTTCGAGCAACTACTTAGGCTGTCTGCTTTAGTGCTTACTGGTCTGAAGGGAGGTCACAGGATCAGTTCTGGATAGACCTGGCTTCCTAAACAGCTGCGTAGGCAGCCAGTGTGGACGAGCTGCCTGTAGTTAACACATACAGTATGAACTGCGACTGGTTTTGTTAAAATCCCAATCAAATGCAGTTTTAATGAATCAGCAAGCAGAAGGAATGGTGAATTAAAAATAGTGGCTTGCAAAGGCAGGTTGGCATCACCAGCTATACTGGTTGGTAGAGACAAACAGCACGGAGGTAGGCGTGCTCCGAGGAAACCTGGCAGCCTTTACAAGTCCACATCCTGGTTGATCCAAAGATGAGTCAATCATGAACAAATGATCACTTTCCAACTGATGACTTGAAACCAAAATAAAATGAAAGTCCAAATATAAGAAGACATGAGAACAATTTCTTTACTTACTATCAACTAATCAGATATGGCATATGATTGCTTATCAGGAATTCTGTCTTAAGTTTGTTTTTTGGGTTTGGTTTCTGGTGAATCTTGGCCATTTTAGAAATGTGTTGATGCCAACAGATTATAATATTTGAAGAGCTAATTTGCAAAAACAAATAAACACCATTCTTACAATGGATAAACACCAGTTTATATTCCCTTGAGTACACAGTGACAAAAAAAAAAAAAAAAAAACACGACTTAAAACATGAAAATACAAACAGAGATAACTGTTTTAGCAAATGAACCCCGCATTTGCATTTTGCTCCGAGTGTTAATGTGTTCTGCGTTTCTTTAGATAATGCATCATTTAAAGAATGTGCACATGGTTTTGTGTGCTTTTTAACATTTATGTCCAAGCTAATCTCCATGCTCTATCTCATGGCTACAGCATTCTAGTCTCTCATCCGCCCCCAGGTTATCCACAGTTGGATGCCAACTAACTGTCAACTTCCCTGGATCACACCATTAGCTCCACCACATTCTCTGTCTCTCTGTTCATGAGCATCACATTAAAGTGGAAGCCAAAACTTGTCACTTTGTTTCCCCACTCACTGACAAACGCGTACTCACTTTATAAAACTTGACAGAATAGGTTTTTCCTGAATTGTTGGCATTCATTGTTCATGTTGACATACATCCAATCTGTCAAGAACATCACGTCTTAACAAATTCCCAATCTTCTCTTAGCAGTCTTACTTTGATTTCTTTCATTTTGCACAAGATTATTTTACAGAGTGAGTCAAAGCAATGACTGACAAACCAGCCCACGTCACTTGAAGCTGTCATACAGTCATGAAAGAGCGAAGTGAGAGTACTCGCCAACGACTTAAGTTACGGTGACATGACATTTCAATTGGCCTCTTTTTATCATCGAGGCATCGACACACAAGTTTGCTGAAAGATGAATGACAGATATACCTAATTATTTCTAAAGTGAAACAACAGTTATGCTGGACATGGATGTTCATGCTAGATCTGCATCACAGAGCTTCCTTGTGCATGATTTAACTGTCTGCTCCATCTTATTGCAACCACTGCTGCTATTTGTTATCCCTGCCACTAACTGCTATTCATGGACTGACAGTGTCGTGCACTGTAAGCTAAAAGAACACTCACCAGCATTCACCTATTTCACTTTAAGAAACCGCTGCTGCCAAACAGTGCTAATTACTATTCAATTGCCATATTGTAATTTATTGCAAACTGAAATGCATCGCAACCTTCACCAATGAGTGATGCCAAGTTACAGAAAGTTGGCTTCTTAATGTTACTGCTGAGAGCAGTGCCTTGGCCGTGTTTGTGAGAGGCTCACAAATGCATTAGCATTTTTTTTAAAAGCTATTATTTCTCCCATCAACACTACAATGCCATAGTGTGTTTTTTCCAAATATATCCACCTCAGAGAGCAAGGTCTAAAAGCTAAGTTTATTGTGGTCAAAAATGATAGCTTAGTGTCTATGGAAGATAGACGTTTTCAAGACTTTTTGGGCTAAGTCTGCAGAAAACAGATGGTAAAATTGGATGGAGGAAGTCTCTCAGGAAGGATTTTTTGGGGGGAGATTAACAGACAGTTAAAGTAATGGCAGTAATACCATGATGTAAATCAACAGACATATTCTGTACTGTTGGAATAATTCCCCATCCATTTCTAAAAGGCAAAATGAGGACACTAGCATCATTTCTTTGATAAGAACAAATTATAAATGGACAAAAAAACATTTTCCTAGCAGTGACATTTTAAGATGCTCCTCACACGTATGGTGTTAGGTTGACTAAGTTGGCTCCATTAGCCCAACAGATTTGTATTTTTCGGTTTCGTCATGATGGTCTCAATAACTCACTGCTGTGCATCACTGCTCTGTCTTTTCTGTTTGTGTGCTGCCAGTTTTCTATTTTCACTCTGCAACAATAGGCTATCAGTTATGAATGTGTTTTTGACTGGGTGATACCGGTTTATATTGTAGGCTAATTTATGCCCCATGCACGCTGCTGATGAGAGTAATCTATGTCAAAAGCGCCTTTTGTTTCTCCACTTTCGCCACGTTAGTTTTGTGGTTTGTGGTCATTTTGAGACTCGGTTTATAAGGTTTTTCCATCATGTTAGAACAAAAAAAGTCTCCTGTCATGTACTACATGTATGAAATAATTCTTCTGACATGAGCACCTCTCCCTGAGCACGAAGGCAGTGGTAATAGTGAATTATTGTGGGTACAGTGATGATCTGTGTATATGATATGAAATCTGTTATTGTACATTTTTAGTGAATATTATACAGGGTTGCCAACATGTTCTCACGCCGCCCAATCAAATCATGCCACTTCCTATATGTTAAATATATGTTAAGTATGCTTTCTGTGCACAGAACAATGTCTGAAAGCAAGCGCAAAGCACACAGTTTTATCCTGATGGTGGGTAACTGACAACAAATCTGAAAATCATCAAATCATCATCATAAAATTGGTATTTATCCTAGACAGGACCACTGGTTAACAGCTTAATTTAGCTGCCAAGGTGTCAGAAGATTAACTGTCTTTGTTGTCTTCAATAAATGTTCAGTTAATATGAATCCAAACACTAAAAACTATCTCCCTCTCTTCTATTTCTTGTCTTGTGTTGTTTGTTAGGATCTGTTGTGTTTGAGTGTTTTTCTCCTTCAGATTTGATGGTTCATTTATCTCTATTGTGGTGATTCTGGAGCGTTTAAGGCCATCAACAGCCGTGTAGTATTTTTTTAAGACTTATAAATGTACAATAATAATATGAAGGTTGTCTATTTTCTACCATATGGCTGTATGGTAAGAACACTCAGTCAAGTGATGCAGTCAGGTACAAGTGGAGTGAAACATCTGGATCAGTTGTAGCCAAGTTTTCTCACAGCCTTGAGCAGTAATAAAAACACACACACACACACACACACAGACACACACATCTGTGTATCTGTATAAGCTACAAATTGAATTGCTCTTCACATAGAACCTCCTTTTGGCAGAGTATATGAAGGTGACATTTGAGTGCGAGAGGTAATTTAGACAAGACTGCAGCCAAGAATTTAGCAGATCATACAACCAGCTTTGCACCCACAAGCTGAAAAATCAACTTGTGCCTGTATTTTTTTTGTCCTTTATTATGAGATGGAGTAGGAATAGACGAGGTGCCAAATTACCCATTTCCCTACACTTACCTCTGTAGCCGTGAGATCAAATGAATTAAAACAAGAAAATGGCAGAAAAGTGCTGAGAGTGTGCTTTGGAAAGTGGTATCTGCTAATTAGCTACATACACCCTTGGGCTTTGAAAACTGTGTGAGGATTTGTATGCGAGTGTGCATCCACATGTGGCCAGGTTGGGTTTGAAAATTTTAGTCTGGAGACACATCATAACATACAATGAAATGCTCTTTCATAAACTTTTCGCCGTTTCTCTGTTTTACTGTTGTTTTTTAAAGTAAAGCACTTTGTAACTTTGTTAAGAAAAGTGCTGTCCAAATAAAGCGTGCATTTTTATGATGATTGTCTGGGACAAAACATGGAAAGTGTAAATAAAACAAATTCCAGTTCAATAAGAAAGACCTGCTATATTTCCCTTTGTCCGTATTACAGCTTCTTTTATGAGAGGAGCTGATAAATTCTCACTTTCTGCCTTTTATTTTCCCCTTCCTCCTTCCTAAATGTCAGTGCCGCCAGATCACTGTGCCGTCGTTCCACCCCTGAACACTCAAACGGAATTGAGGGGAGCCAAGAGGAACCGGAACAATTTGGCCTGATAGCACACCCTCTGCTCAACATTGCTAAGCGACCACCGTGAACTCAATTTCGTGAGCCTTCCCTTACCTAGAGGCTAGAGCTAGTGAGTCAGAGAGGAGACTGTGCATGTGTATGTTTGCGTGTGCTCAGGGCCAACCTCTCTCCACTGAATCATCCCAGAATCTGTGCAAGTTCTGGTCTGCTGGGTTTCTGTCTACACTTGGGCTCTTTGTATGTCCATGTGTGTTTAGTACTTGCGTGCATGTTTGCGTGCACATGGCATTTGTGTGGTTCTGGATGGCTGAAAGGTCTCTGGCCCAACTAGATACCTCAGCTGTGGACAGTCACACTCATATTACAAATAAATGACAAATGATGGAGCATATTACTACCGTGTGTGTGTCTCTGTGTTTGTGTGGCTGTGTGAATCCAATGTAAAAACACAGGCCTCAAAGAGCTGGATTTTCCAATGTTAATAACTATAATTATTCTATAAATATTCTTTGATTTTTTTTAAATGTATACATATTACAAATGTAAACAGAGTCTTAATGTGGCCTTAGTAGCAATTTTGTTTTGTGTGTACCAGCACTGAGTGTTGGAAATCTTCTTTTCTATTATATACATCATTCTTAAATGAAACTCCATAATAATAACAACAATTACTTTTCATGAATCCTGCACACGTCTACTGGGTAAATTGTCTTCTTTTCTTTTCTCCATAGATAATGCACCAAAGACCCATTTCTATTCATTTATTTCATATAAATACTACAACTATTCATCATATTACCTTCAGAATTTCCTCTTTCAGTCACCTTAATCAGTTTTTTCTGCCATCATCACAGAGTGTGGTTGGAAAATTGAAGCATCAGGAGCCTCTTTTTAGCACTTGATCTTAGCTTTACTCCCACTGATTTGGCATCACTGGCACGGCTTTGCTGAATATGGCAATCAAACACGGAAATGTAACTTAAATGGACTGGCTAATAATGCGTCCCTGACTGCCAGGAAGCAGTTGGTGTATTCAACTTTGGCTACTTCCCTCCAGACCAGTGCTGGATCTGACTGAATCAAATGATGTATTGTGCCCAAGCACATAGACGGACATACTGGCAGGCAGAAAAATAACATGTAAAAAGACAGACAGAGGCAGGAACAAAAGCAGGAATGCAGGCGAGAGCAGACTAACATTGTCTAATGGACATGTCAGACTTTGCCCTTCATTGCTCATTCTGCGTAAACAAATGTAATTCTGTTTCTTTTCTCTTTGCTCATAGGAAAGGAACAAAATGTTGTGAAAGGTCTCTCCAGTTTTAGATGTTTCGTAATAAAATGAACAGTGAAACAGTCTCTCGTCTTTAGTTCAGGCTTTGGACAGCTTAGTAATATTTCACGTTGTATGTAAGTTAGGTTTGCATTTGTTATCACTTACAGCAACTTGGTCAACACATGTCACAGTCCGTCACTCACACCTCTCTGCAGTGCAGTTTGAAGATGCTAATTTTGGTGTTGCAAAAAAACAAAGACTGCACTGGAAATTACCGTGGCACACAAGTTTATGTTGAACTACCCGCAAGACATAATGTGACATTTCACAGGCAGCAAAACATACAGAAAGAGGATTCTGACCTTTTGAAGTTCAAATTTACCAATCAAATTGATGCCAGCACCGATAAACACACACACACACACACACACACACACACACACACACACACACACACACACACACAGTTTTTCTATCCCTCGAACAGGTTATACTTCAGCAAGATCTACAAATAGCATGACATTATTCAGTAGTTATTATTGTGACCCTACAGGAAAGAACAAAGAACATAATTCAGGTCTCTCTTGAGAATGAGAGCCTATTTCTGAGATTTATCTGTCTAAATAAAGGTTAAACAATACAATAAAATGAATACAAAGTTATTTTATTGTATTTAAAATATTTTCCCATTAGCTTCACTTGGGTTTTCCTTGAAATGCCAGACAAAAACCTTTTTTTTTTACAACAGGAGTGTAGAGTTTTATGTGAGACAGAACAGTAGTGGGTAGAACTACTAATATTATGTATAAGAAAGAATAATTGTGTGTGTGTGTCTGTGTGTGCGCATGTGTGTAGGTGTGTGTGTGGGATTGAAAATGTATGAGAAAAATGATGAGTACATATGAGGGAGAATAGTAGCAATCGTGAGAAACAATGATACGTGTACATGACAGATCATAATAATGTATGTGAGAGAGAATAGGAGAGGGTGGAAGAATGAATGTTTAATCAAAGGAAAGCTGTTTCATAGTACAGGAAAACGCTTTAAATCCTCACCTGCTGATTGGCTTGCAGCAATCTTTCAGAAAGTATGTACCCACTCTGGCTGTGTTTGGGTACACGCTGCATTTAAATTAAGCCAGATGGGAAGAGAACAGCACCATGATGTGTGGTGATTTTAGTGTTCTGGCCACAGCTGAAATTACAGGTTATGACCAATGACAGTATAAAGAATGGACAGAGCATGAGTGACATCACCCGTAGGTTTCCAAAGCACTGTTTTGAAGCTGAAAATACACTCGCTGCCACCATGTTTGATGTACTCCTAATCTAAATATCAGCAGAGATGTGGATTATTGGCGGACCTGAGGTGGGCCGAATGATGCCTGTGTGCTCTAATAAGCCATCGGTAACAGCACCTATCTGTCAATCAAAGCGGCCACACTGTTAATTATGTGCAAGAGACCAAACTTGTTGTCTGTTCCAGGCTGTAAACATGTTTATTTATCCTGTGAAGTTGGACATTTTAATACGGGCGCTTATGGAGGTTGACTCACGTCTGCAGCTTATCTCAAGTGGCCGCTCGAGGAATTACAGTTTTTAGCACTTGCGCATTGGCTTCATTTCCCAGTACTGGAGGGTGCCACCCTGTTATGACATGCTTTGACCCAGAAACTCTTTTTAACATTACAAAAGAAGCTGCTATTAAAAACATCTAGTTGTATGGTTATTGATTGCCAACCCAGAAACTGCAGTGGCTGAGAAATGTGCATACACTGCAAAAGTCCCTGTCCAGAGCCAGTGTTTAGTTTGTCCATTCTGGACTACTGTAGTAATATGACGGTTCAACACGGCAACTTTCATCAGGACACTGTATCTAGTACTCATAATGTTGAATGACAAAATTAAACTGTAAAATTATTCAATTATTCAATTTCAGTCAAACTTCATCATTTTATGTTTGACTTGCCCCTATTTTAAGTTACATACTCTGTCATTCTCTCTGAGTTTCATTGCAGATTATCATATGGTTCTGACCGTAGTTGTGTGTTTTAGATTGGAAGAGTAGTGTATGATTGATGTCAAGTATGAGAGTGTATAGGAGAAGAGGGTGGAGAAGAGTGTGTGGGAGAGTTTAGTGGCGTATTTATGATTACGATTCAGTATGTGTGAGTGAATGAGAATAACGGTCTGAAAGGCCTGCCGTACATGGAATATAATATTCATAACTACATTTTAATGCATGTATAATCACCTGAAAATAAGAATCCTTTTATGTTTGTTACTTAAAAATGATCCTTTTATATCTACAGTGGGAGAGGGTCCCCTTTCATGGAGGCCGCCATGTTGAAACACCTTATTTATACAGTAGTCCAGAACAGACAAACTAAATACTGACTCTAAACAGGGTCCTTAAAGTGTTGTTTCTCCTTTACACTAGGAAGGTGAGGGTGATGTGAGGAGATTGCAATGCAGTGATTGGACCACTAAATGCAACTAAATTCTACACACTGTACCTTTAAAAACACATAGACCATTATCACAGCCACCACAGGAGACTGATTTCCACCAACAACCACATATTTTTCAGAAAGGACAAATTGAGTTAATGCATACACAAGGTAAAGTATTCACAAAACCACCACTATGCTCTTTTAAAGCCTGCAGACAAATAGCACACAGCTTTGTAGCCACCAAGAGTAAATTTTCTGTTCCTGAATAAGGCCGGATATGAACTTGACCTTAGTTACCAAGCAACACAACCAACCAATTTTTATTTCCTGTCTCTTCGACTGGTATCTCCCACAAATCACAAAAAAACTTGTACTGGAAAAGTAGACGGACATACATACTAGTCCAAGTGTGAGAATGAATGTTACCCAGAAAGTGCATCTACCCAGTCTTTTACACCTCTGAAAGAATGTGGAATGCTGCCATTCTCATTAACAAGAGGGCAGTCCCCACTGTCTTTGTATTCAGAGTTTGGTCTAGGAACACTTTCAGAGTGAGTGGAACTGAAACAATTGGTGTGCCACTCTAATCTCAGCACTGCTGCTGAGCTTTGGATCTGGTTGCATTTGGCGGAAAGTCTCCCCTTGTGGTGTGGCAGCCTGCAATGGCTCTGGTCTCTGTGGCACTTCATGGTTGCCAAATTCTGAGGGAAAGGTCATTTATACTGCAGACACAGTGGGAGAAAAACACTCAGGTGTCTGCAAGAGAAACCGCCTGTGTCATACTGAAGTTATACATCCATTCTGGGTCATAGCTACTGAGCTGTGAAGCCTTTTCAGTTACTGGTGCATTGTATTAGCTACATACCATTTCCTTCCTCACAGTTTGCCATCTGTGCAGGAGCGCAACTTATCAATGTGCTTTTTCTCCTTCTCTGTCTGGACTGAATGTTTCTGATTTTCCAGTTTTGGCATGCATAGTGACTACAAGGTATGTGTGTGGCACATATGTGGATAACTGATCTAAAATCAATGTCACCACACATAATGGTGATGTGTTATGGCAGTACTTAAATAGCTGTGATTTGAAATCAGTTTTCATTGCATGCTTTGGCTGTTCCAGTGAGTGATTTCTTTTGCTCGAAGAAGAAGAAGGCAACAGGAAAATAAAAAATGGATGGCAGGAGAGTGCTGCAGAAAAAGAGAGCGCTCCAAACCCCCCGAAATCCTGGCAACAACACCCACACACTTCCAGATGTCACACCACAAACTTCTAAACTGTATGTTATTAGCAGATGTCATGAGTCCAAGAAAAGTGTGAAGGAGACATAATGTGTAATATTCAAAACAGTTTTTTTTCTGCAGTTGCATTTCCATATTGTACTACATCTTTTACTGTGGCGGGTTTATGTGATTAAAACCTGTCTCTGATTTCACGATTAATCTGTAAATTAATTCATCTTTTAATTTCAGGCAGCAGAATCTGAGCATATCTTATAAACAGACACAACGGACACACTCTTTTTTTGTGTCTGTGTTTGCAGAATTCCTTCTTCAGTGCACGGAAATAACGCAATTCTCCTTTTCTGATGCAAATATTAAATATCATGTTTTTATAAAAGCATTAAAGGTCCCTCCTTTGATTGTCATTTTCTTTTTTTTTATCTTTTCAAAATGAATTATCATTTATCTATTTCACCTTTGTTATTGAATGGCTTTGTACATAACTGACAAAATAAGTAATTCATTTGAACATGCACGCAGTCACACACACACATCCAGACATGGATGAAAGAAAATTTCAATATAAAAGGTGCGGTGATTTATGTTGTGCCCCGCCTTGTTCCATCCAAGCCAAAGTGCTCAGCCCTCAGCTTGGCAACATGTGTCAGCCTACATTAGGTGGACCAGTGAACAATGGTCTCAGCCAGGAGCAGGTGGTGGTTACTTGAAACTCTGAGAGGAGGCTGTGCATTAGTGGCTGTGTGTGTGTGTGTGTGTGTGTACATGTGTGTGTGACAGAGAGACAAGGGGGGAGAGAGACAGATTGGTCTATCTGCCATCTGGAGCACCAGGACAATCCCAGGTGAGGCGGAAAACTTGAATGTGCCTTTTCTATCAGTTCCCTGACTGGTCTCTCTCCTGGATCCAAATGCATTTTAGAGAAGACCCCGTGGTTCCTTTGCTTTGCCTCTAGTGATGGCGCACACCAATTTTGAGAGTGTGAAATGAGCCATTACAAGGTGTGCAGCACCCCCTCTTAAAGTGGATTGACCCAAAATGAGATCAGCAGGACAAGTCAAGTTTATTTATAGAACGACTTCCACAAACAGATTAAAATCTTTTACAGAAAGCAAGGGAGACCATAACGTGTGTGTGTGCGTGTGTGTGTGTGTAGATGTATAGGACAGTATATTTATGTTAGAGGACAAAACAGGATCTGTCTACCCGCCTGCAGAAGAAGGAAATGACTGGTCAAGGCACGTTATGAGTAATGCTGAATAAAAAAACTGGTCCTAAATCTGAACTTAACACCATGTCATGTAATACCACTGTGCTATGGACAGCTGGACACATATATTTGTTATGATTATAATCCTTATGATAAGAAACTAGCAAACAGCCAAACATCGAACAAGGTCAAGACATAGCAGCCAGCTAATATTACTGACTAGTCCAACAGCAGTCAGCCCAGCTCGGCGTCTGTCTTTCAGCCTTTTATTTCACCAAGCTCTCACCAACCACTAAAAGTCAGTCCCACATTTACTCTTGTCCGGTGGCATCTTGCTCGCTCACTCTCTCTTTGTCTCTTCATAGCTTCCCCCATCAACATCCTCTTTGGTCTCTTCTTCTTTGTCATTATGTCTACAGAGGCTGTTGAGCCCGGCTACATTGCCCTCTTGCCCAGCTCCTGTTCTGGCATGACACCAGTTCTGCTCTTTGTCAATAGTCCCCTGCAAGTCAGGCCTGAAAACCTCCTCTTCACCTGTGGTACAAACACTAACACTCCCCCGGTGCTCTGAGCTCACAGTCCGGGCAGCCTGGCTTACAAACTGAGCTAACCTTAGCTAACGGCAGCTACAGTTGGCAGCAGTTCACTTCACTGTCCATCAGGAAACTCTGTAAATCATAAAGTGTTGAGGCAGAGCAGCCGGAGGACATCAGAGGGTAAACCAGAAACATTTTCTCCATAAAATATGATCCAGTTTCACCAAAATCAGTCAAATAGTTGGTGTTGTGTGACTTAGTTATGTTAGCATTACGTACTTCTCCCAACCCCAGTGCCCAAAGTTTTATAGTGCAAGAACAGACATATGAATAACAGACAACATTCACCTGATCACAAATCAGTGTAGTGTCAACATGATTTAAAGTGTGTTAGTTTATAGTAGATACGTTACACAGCTTTAAATGAACTGAATAAAAGGAAAGAGAAAATGATGGTGACAAACAGCAGTGTATGTTTTCTATGTGTTAGTCGGTGGAGGAAAATCCCTGCTAAGCAGCTTCAGTAGTGTGATTGAAATGACTTTGGGTTGTTATCAGCATAGGTAGGCAACTTCAAATAAGCAAAGATAATTTTATAAATAATGCATAGGGTGCTTTTATAATCAAGCTAAAGACTAGCGGAGATACCCCCTGTCTTTGCTACAAAACACAGAGCTGAAAGATTAGACATACTGTGATAAAGTGTGTGACTGCCAAATACATTTTATTGCATAAAACATTTCATAGATCCATAACTGAGTTTGCTTTTCAGCAACACTTTTTACTATCAACACCTTATTAATTCATAGCTCCCCTGATTGCAGAGTTGCTGATGTCCCTTCTGAGATTAGTCTTATGATGTCTGACATTCATTTATACGTACAGTAATTACACAGTTCAAAGCAGGTCTGTGGGCTCCTCCACTCTACTCTATTCTTTTTGATGGTCTGATACAGACCACAAAGCCAAGTGGTAATATGCACAAAGTGCTGTCTGTTGTCAAGTCAAATTTTACTGGCTAATTAGAATGCTCTTCCTCTTATGTTCATGTAGCATCACAAAGCAGCTTGTAGCCACATGGAACAAATTATTCCCATGTATAAGATAGTGAGTTTTTTAAGAAAGCAATCCTAATTAATTTCTGTGTTTGTTGCCACAGACACCGCTGATGGCAAGTGGTTACAAAACACTGTCATCTATGTATAACATCCAAATCCTGTTCCTCAGCCCACCTTTCAGTTTTTGAACAGCTGCAGACAGAACACACTTTTCTGTCTACCCGGCTGTCTCACAAACCCCTGACATGTGGAACCCACTCTTTCTTTCTCTATTTCAGTCTTAGCAGCTTTTTTTATTTATTTATTTGTTTTTTTTTTGTTTTTTTTTATGAAAGGGCTGTAGACCGCTTCCACCCCCTGTCCCCGGCACCTTGTCCCATCGCATCCCAACCTCACCTCTCCACCCCTCTGATTGTTCCTCTGCGAGACAATCTTCAAAGCTCTGACAGTTGTCAACCTTAATACTTCACAGCCCTCTAACCTGGATAGTCACTATCAACAGAGCGACAAGCAGTGAAACATAGAAGTCACTCAGTTCATGTGGAGGGAGATGCTCACACCCCAGAATCATGTTTGCATGCTCTTTCTCTGTTTTGAATTCTGAGCGCATTCTATGCGTACACTGCAAAAAATGACTTGTGCCGTGATCTGGATGACAATAATACAATCCCTTTGAGACAAAAGCGACATGATGGAAGCAATTCATTTCACGCCATATGTTCATGCACTGACAACAAGGAACACACAAAGAGATGCAGTGGCTGACTGAGATGAGTGACAGCAGGCTTCAACATAACCTTCTCATCTGTGCTGCAGAAATTTCTGGTTCATTCAAACTCTGTTATGTACACTGAATGTCATTTATGTATTTTGCTGTGAGTTTTTAGGAGAGATATGTGTGCAATCCTTTTTATTGTTGCATATATATATATATATATATATATATATATATATATATATATATATATATATATATATATATATTTGTATGTAAGTGCAGCCTGTGTGTCTGTGTATGTTTCTTTATGTTTTTGCACTGCTTTATCTTTACTGTGCAAGCAAATATAGTGAAAAAAACAAGACAGCTGCGGGAAAATAATATATTTTCCCCAAACACTTCACTTTAGGAATGTTCCAAATATTTGTGGCATCATACTGGAGAAGCCTTCTATGGAAAAGGGACATGAACTCGTCTCAATGCTCTTTTTTCCTGTTACGACTCTAACTAGTATTTTAACTCACAGTAGGTGTAAAAACTAGCTAAACTGATATTTTTTGAAGTGTACCTCTTCGCTTGGCCCCCCCGGCTCTTCGTGATTGGTTCACCTTTCACGTCCGTCAAAGCCGTTGTGGGCGGGACTCAAACAATCCACTCGTGTTCCTTGCGCTGTGGATTGTGCGCCACAGCAGACCAAGACCGGGGCAGTCAGTAGTACAGCAGCGGCGGCAGCATCTACTCTGTTACCGGAGGACGACTGTTCTGACTCCCTGAGGTTTGCTGCTGTTGTGCAGTGAAGTCCCGTCAGCTGAGCCTGTACCTCACCCGCTGGTGCATCTCTGAAAATATCCAGAGTATTGTTTTTTTATTTTTTATTTTGAGGGACATTTCCGTTTTTAAAAGCAGAGTCTGCGGAGTCGTGAAGTCCGTTGTGTTAACCCCTTTTTCCAGAGACGCACAAAAGACGCACTCTCAAGTCCACCTGGATAGCTTGACAAAGCCGTCCGGTCAAGGTCCAGTGGGGAGAGACGGTGAGGAGAAGTTAGCGCACGGAAGGCAAAGAGCAAAGAAAGACAGGAAGACAGGATGCATCTCAAGAGGCATTTGATTTTCACCCTTTACACCATTTATGGGATTCTTCTCAAAGGTGAGCCTGCGTGTGTATGTTAATGTGTGTTTAGTGTGTGTGTGTGTGTGTGTGTGTTTACGCGCGCATGTTACAGGCCAGCAGCAGGGTGAAGTGGCAGGACGCGCGCTCACACGCGGGTCCTGGCAGAAAGATGCGGAGCTCTCACCCCCCTCCCTCCCTCCCTCTCTCACATCATTCTCATGTACATGTGTGTGTGCGTGTGTACGTGCGTTGAATGCGTATGCAAAGGTGCGTGATGTGATGTGAGGCAGCAAGGGTGAGAGAGGGAGAGAGAGAGAGAGACAGAGAGAGAGAGAGAGAGAGATGGGGATCTCTCGTGGATGTTAATGTGCGGAAATAAAGGAAATCCTTTTTTCATAATTGTGTGCTCAGGACGCGACCTCACCAAACTGGTGCGCCTCCTGCGTCCACGATCCCGTGCTATGTTCTCTGAGTGAGTGCCAATGAAGCAAACAAAAAAATAAATAAAAAAACGAGCCCGTGAGGGAGACACACCTCACCATGAAGACACCAACCCCGCGGTTGTTTTTGACTTGCAGCACTTGGATGAGTCACGGGGACACTGGCAGCGTTTTACGCACCGATCTGTTTGATGCTGCTGATTACAGCAGCTTCAGCAGCTCACTGACACGCAGAGCGTTTCGATTCCAGAACATTTGGATTGTTTTCTTGTTACGAGTTTGATTTATTAGTTTATTATGCACAGGTGTGGCGCGTGTGCGCCTTCACGAGGTTTTAAAGAAGGCTAATACCAATTATCTCAAACGTGTTGCATGAACAGGCCTGATTGGAATGTCAGGGCCCTTCATGAAAGTTTATTTTCCTTGATATCACACCGATATGATGATTGAAATATAAGGCCGAACTTCCTCTGAGATTAAGCCTCACAGCCGATATTTACGACACTGTTTCTGAGTGATTCCTGTGCTTACCTTACTCAAGTAAATGGAAATCAATTTTGGTAATGGCTGGTCTCTTCTTAATCTGAATATGATCCTGATCTGGAGACTCTCTGTGATAACAGCGCGGTAAACAGCTCGCCATGGTGTTTACGCACAGTGGAGACTGTAAACACGCGAGTAAGGTGACATTGGGGGTCAAGGTCACAGGGAACGGCGCGTGCTTGTCTGTAAGACGGTTTACTGACAGCTTCATTTCTAGGAATGCATTCAAGTAGAAATAGATGAGATACATAACAGTGACATGACGAATTTGGAATTAGAATGGAGCTTGTGTTTGACTTTTTAGGTTTATTTTATGCTTCAATCGCCTGGTGTCTTTAATAGTAACAACAGAGGACAGAATTTGGCCAATGCAGGAAAAGACAAAAAGTTAATTTAAGATTGCTTGATGGTTATGATCAGTGAATGCAAGAATGATTCATTTATACCTTAAGTTGGAGTCTGTGTCCATATCAGGGCATATTATTTTGAGCATGCTACTTCAGCATGTAAAATATTGTTTCCCCTTCAGAGTAGTTCCACTTTTAACAAATCTGAAGTCTCATGAGCACAACCCAGTGGTATTTCATGTGGCCATTTCTTTTTTACACTTAAATACAGCACAGTGAAAAAAAGAAAAGAAAAAAAAAGTCCTGGATGGCACCCAAGGAAAAGTAACAAAATCCCCCGTTTATGTGAGAAGTTAAAGAAGGAACACTTCTTGATTTTCTGGACTGGAACACTCATGCTGTGTAACAGTGGCAGGAGGGTGATGGATTTACTCCGAAACAACTGTCAGTCTAACAGCAGGGCCACATATGCCACACTGAGCTTCAGTTTTGTGATATAAAGTCCACTTTATCCCCCCCGAATCACATCAAGATGTATTTAAGGCATTGGATAACGCACTTATTAACATGAAAGCCTTGACTTTAACTGCTGTTTTCCACACGAGTAAATGAGAAATCCCAAACGAGAGATCATTTGTGCTTGACTCCCTTGATCATTTGTTGCTGTCTCTTTGAAGTGTGTGCGTGTGTGCATACGAGCAAGTGAGAGCAGTCCTTCCTTTATGACCAGACATGATTAAGGCCATTCTTGACTTAATGAATTGGCATGTAATGAGGTATCTGTATATCTGACAGCTCGTACTGCAGCATTTATTGACGTTCCCAAGCCTTTCTTTGTCTCTTTATTTTCCTAAGGGCGGCAACACTCATTTATGAGTGTGTGCGTGCATGTGTGTGTGTGTGTGTGTTTGCATATATTCCTGCAAGTGTGTGCTCTGTTTGTATACCTGATGTTTGGCCTATAAGCAAAGACATAACCGTGCAGGTAACAGCAGAGTGCATGTCAGGCAACAACACATAACACACACACACACACACACACACACACACACACACACACACTCACATCTCCTTCTCTCTCTTCATCCCTCTCCCTAACCCTGAAGAGGATAATGCTAGGCTGCTTGATTTCAACAATCATCTCTCGGTGCAAGACCTATTATTGTATAGGTTCCACACAGCAGGTAGGTCAGCCTCCTCCTGAATGAAGTCTATCTAGCTGAAGCCATATCCATGCGCTCTGTAAATGACAGCTATTTCAGCCCCTCTGGCGCGCTGCCAGCTGGCATCAAGACGTCCAGAGACACCGAATCTCTGTTACTAACTAGACCTGCACGCTATATAGTGCGAATGTGTAGTGTTTGTGATAGAGGTTGTTGTTTACCAACAGCCTGAGTTGTTAACATATTATCCAGTGTGTCTCATGTGCCCGTGCCGGAGCCAAAGAAAACAGCCTGTTATGCAAATGGGCCTCTTACGTAAGAGCTTGGGGCTGAGCGGCGGGCGAAGGGAGATAGAGGCAGAGAGTGGCAGAGAAAGAGGAAGATGTTCTAGAATAGAGGAGTTGATGTAAGAGTAATGTGGGAGGAGAGGTGTGGAGGAGGAATGTGCAATCTCCTCTGCTAAAGCTTGCGATACGTGCACTGGTTGTTGTTTGCTGGATGCCTGTTTATCTCCGCTGCTCTGTCTGGTTCCTGTCACTCTGTCGCCCTAACCCCTGCCTGCTAGTCTGTCTGTTTTGAACTCTGATCTTGCTAGCCTAAATACAAACCCCCGCGAGAGATGTGTTTATCCCTGCAGTGAGTCTAAGCCGCTGAAGGCTGACCCTCCATCCCTCTGTACTTCCGTCCATCCCTCCCTCGCTTCATCCTCCCATCCTGGCGTGGAGCTTTGTACCACAGCAGCGTGGGAAAGCTTCTGATAACAAGCGGCCTTGTGTGTGTGTTTGCAGAGCCACTGATTACACGGGAGAAACAAGATGTTCTCTTTTTCTTGCTCACTTGGACTCTCCCTCCCTCTTCTGTGTGTTTGCGAGTGTGTTCATTTTCACAGCCATGCTTTGTCGGGTAGAACATGTGAGGTTGTTCTGTACCTTATACCGATGCCACGAAACTTCAATGCTGAGAATCCTCAGTAGAGCAGAACTGGCTCAATGTGCATCACACAGACACACACACACACATACACACACACACACACGGAGCTCCACTGTGGATTCATTGCTGCTCTGCCAAGGGATTTCCCATGATCAAAGCCAGTCTTTTGTTAGTCCAGGTGTTAAAAAAGTTAAAACAGAAAGGAGGAGGAGGCTGGAGGGGAACGTGGTAGGATTCAGAGCTTACACGCTCTTCATGGCAGAGCAGAAATGTGTCTCTCCAGAGCTGCTCCAAAAGCACTTGCAGTGAAACTGCCACCTGTTCCAACTCCTCATATCAGTAAACTTGTGCATTTGAGGCAGGTTTTGCTTAGGAAGGTACACTTATGGCAAGTTAAACCCATCCGCTCTTACGGCGTGTTTAGACATACGGATAAAATGAGGCGGAAGAGGAAGGAGACCAGATCTTGTTAAGCTTAATGCGCGCACTCAAGATTCACAGGTGGAAAAACAGAACTGAGCAAGACACCATGGAAGATTTGAAAAGTTTGAAGCCGTGTGCTAATGTCCTCCAATGTTCAGAGCGCTCAGCTCCCAAAGCAAATGCTAAAATATATATAAAAATAGGATGCATCCACACCGAATTATGCTGCAATGCCAGCCAGATCAGACAGCATTGTTTTACTGTAGCGTTAATATGAAAAATGAACTCATTTGCATCAGTAGTCTAATATTATACATTAGACCTACTTGTCTTTGTCACATATGTAACCTCAGAAAACACCTGCCACATCTGAGCCCTATGATTAAATTGCTGCTAAATATGCCCCAAAACTACAGATTCAGTGAGAGGCAGCATTCAGCCTGTCTGTATTGTCTGAACACACTGATATGAAGACTGGAAATATGGCCTCACAGGATGTCAGCTGCAGTATACTGTAGGGCTTGGCTGATTCTGGCAAGAATCTCATGAAAATAGAATAAATATTGCAGAGTAATTGGCTGTGGGGTGGCAATGACGCACCATCATGGGTGGTTGTGTTAATCATTGCTCATTTCAAGCATACAAATCAAAAAAAACATCTATAATTATGTTGTCAGGCTTAAATTCAAGAGCATGTCACATTCATAGGATAGTTTAATTCTAATAAGTAGCATAGTATTTTAGCCAAAGTGATAGGTATTATCTAATAGAATCACATGCTGGTGATGCCAATGGCTTCCTGGCTCCAAATACAGAAAATGTCAACCACATTTCTAATCCACAAACAAACATTTTTTGTGGTGAATCAATGTAGAACAAATGTAGATTTTTATTTTGGCATCAAGGACTGCGTCTCATATTTCTTAGGCATAGTGTAATTTAAAGCCAGCCCAAAGTGAGAGAAGGGAGAGATCAAATGCAGCCTCCCATGGTGAGCAGTGAGAATACGAGCCCACAGGTGGATTCGGCTGCAACAGCGGCGGCAGCAGACAGAGAGTTTGCACCCTAAATAGACCTCCTAGTAGGTGCAAGAGGTGTGCAAGCTCAGCTCACATATCAGCTGATGGGGCTTTTCTTTAAAGTGAGCATGTAGCTATTGATGTGTACAAGTGAGAGTATGACTAATGTGCATTTATCGATGTGAGACTTATGTAATAATAAACCGTAAGTTAAAGAATATCCCATCAAACGCTCAGATGTAGAAAAAAAAACATCCTTTCACTTTGAAAAGGATACTGGAGCCTCCATGAGGTGTTCATTTTTGTAAATGTGCAGCTTGCCCTGTAGTATTGATTTGATATGATGCATCATTCTCATAGAGAAACTTCTTGAATTACTATTTTGGGCAACTTATCTTGTGATTGACAGAGCAAACTTCTTCAGTGTCTTTTGTTAGAGTCAAACTTCAGCGATCAGATATAATCTATCTAGAACGTACACTGGGAAAGACACACACTGTGTTATTGGGTGCGAGTACGTCGGCCCCGTTTGTACGCATGCATGCATATGTGATGTCTGTATTGGCATTGAATTGAAAAGGATTAGCGAGTGGCTAATCTGAGGCTCCAGTCTTTGACAAGCCATGTGTCACTAATCTCAAACACTCTGGAATAAAGAGACACAAACACAATCACCTTTTTGGATTAAAACTCTCCGTGCAGAGGGTGTCGTGATCTTTCACTCAAACCAAGAAAAGCTAAAAGAAGATTCAAACTGAGGGAAATGAGAAAATTAAAGAAAGCCCAAGATGATGACGTTATTTTCTGCCTCTCTCACACACACACACACACACACACACACACACACACACACACACACACTTGCAAATAAGCAAACAAATGAAGTGATTTAACATGCGTTTCAGTTGATCTGATGCGCTCTACAAGTTCATGTATCGTCCGCCCTCTTAACAACTCTTAGCCAAGATAATGTTCTTTTTCTGTTATGTGCCCTTTCATCTGACAGCTCCTTTTCATACATTTCCCCGAGGACCAGAGTCTGGAGCCGTGCTAGTACATGTTACAGTAATCATTTTCTTCACCAGAGATAAAGATATGGACAGCCGTGACTGCCTACTCCCTCAGCTCTCCTGCCCCATCTCTGATATTGTTTGGGGACAAATAATGAATTCAGTCAAAGCAAAGTAAACCCATACACACTCTTACGCCCAAAGCCATATTGTGTACACCAAAAACACACACGCAGACACACACATAAACTCAGAGGTGTGAGAGAACCGCAGACAAACGTGCTGTTTTCAGGGACATTTGCTGGACTAAACATGGATGAAGCTCAGGAATTGTGGCATTTCTTTTAAAACTTTATTTCTGCTGTTTTTATGACCCAGATTCAGCAATAACTTCCTCTGTCTACATGCACAGGCATATTTTTTCAGTCAAATCAGGGTTGACAGGAAGACTAAATTCCCAGGGAATACACTGAAAAAGATCGGAGGTAGAGCAAAAACAGAATTGGGAAGAGAGAAAAAAGATACAAGTGCTATCTCCGGGCCCTACGATTTGGGGTTTAGATAGAAACATAACAAGAAATCTACTTTTCTCTTCACCATGATGGTCTATATAGCCAAAGGTCTGTAAAGGGAAAGTCCAGTCAGTTAATGAACAGGAAATTAACCAACATCCACAGAAAATCCCAGAGGTCCTCCTCCAGTCAATATTCATATTTTTCCAAATCACTGCTGCATTTCTATAACGTAATCCCGATGATGAGTTGCATCCCTCTTTAATGATGGTGCTCATTTCCTCCTGAAGGCTATTACACATATCTAATGGACACTTATATGTGTTCATCTCTCATTGCAATATTTTGGTTTTAAATCAGCTTCAAACGCTGCCGCGTTAGTAATATCTGCAAAGTCATTCCACGCGTAAGCTGCATTATAATGTTACGGTTCTCTAATATCATGCGAAACACTGATTTAGTGCTTAATTGCTTAACTTGTACTTATACAATAACAATATGGAGTTATGTCATGATACTAATTAAAAAGAAGGATTTACTGCATCCACAAATACACAGCTATGCACTTGTTTTAGCATCGTGGTCTCAAAGGAAGCCTAGAAGTAGCTAAAGCTAATTGAAATATAATTCCCTAAAGACACATGTTCATGTTAATTGACTTTCTGTGTGTGCCTGTGTCTGTGTGTGTGTGTGTGTGCGCGCACTTGAGTGTGTATGTGTATGTTTTTGTATTCATATTATCGCCAGAAGTCACTTTCTAGTCCCTTGTCTAATCATCAGCTTGAGGGTCCCCCACATCTTAATTCGGTGTTTGAAAGCTATTAGACACTCTTCTGCATGAGAACCATTTCTGTACACATCTAATGTAGGGAAATTATGCTGTTAGAATCCATTGATGTTGTCCTATACTCAAATTGAACCCGGTCCTTCCATTGTGGTTGTTGTACACCATAAATCAAAGTGGTTCTTACCGCTGTGTTGTTTCAGCTCCTATATTTTCAGCCGAGCGGTAATGTGCAGAACAATAGAGCTTTAGATGGAGCAAATGGAAGATGTTTGTGAGACTGTGTATGCGCAGGTTTCTGTGTGAAACCAGAGATATATTTAAAACCTGCAATTAACTGATTAGTTTTGAAAAGTGAGGGGGTGACATTTCATCCAAGTGAATAGGTTTCACACCCATGCCCTTGTTAACACACACACACACACACACAATACATACACTCAGAAAACAACCGTGAGCCTTAAACCCGTGAACCTGCACTCTGTGACTCTTCTGTCTACCAGTATGGATCCTGTTTCTAAATCTAAAATCCTGTATTGGTTCTGAGTTTGGAGTCTGGTCGCTCTCTGTGTAGAGATTGCTCCAGGCCTGTTGTAGAGGGGAGGGAAGATGGAGTCAAGTGAGACAATTTATAACAGTTAAAAACCAAATGAACTGAGACCCTTGGCTTGGGTGAGCGAGCGGCAGCATACATAATGCGCCTTAGGGATTTCTTCTCCGCACTCATTGTGCTGTGCACAGTGTGTGTGTGTGTGTGTGTCCAAGCTAGCAAACACATAGCACACAGAAACACACAGCCCCCCTCCACCATCTGTCTCTGTTTGCCCCATTGCAAATCCATTATGTGCTACACAACATTATTCCCCCCATCCTAAGTGGCACACACCCCTGAGCTTACTTCCACTATCCTACTCAGTGGAACGGTGACAATTTGCTACCGCATACACATCTTTGTTAAAGATGCTGTGGCATGTTTCCAGCTGGATTTTAATACATATTTTCATGCTCCATTTGCATTTTTTGTAAGTTGGTGTTTAGCATTGATGCTTTGAGATTTTACAAGCCTGTTTTGCTTGTTCCTGCAGCGTCATGTGGGAATTTGTGTGATGAGACACTGTCAACTGGTCCGCGTTGAACCTACACTGGACTTTAATAATCCTCCTTCGGAATGATTAATTCTTGCATTTTGGCAGACACATTTAACACATGCACACACACACACACACACACACACACACAGTGTGAATCTGGCTAAGGTTTGGCTCAGTAGTTTTATAGCTAACTCATCTTCAGTTCTAATCAAAAAGCTTCCCCAGCCCCGAACCTCCTGCTGAGGAAACAAAGAAGTTATTATGTTTTTAAATGGTCTCCAATTACGGGTAATTTCACCGCCTATCTTAAAGCTATTTGCTTTTCTCTCACTTTGCTCCAGTTGGGCAGAACAAGCATTGTGCTTTGCGAAAACACAGTTAGACATACAGCAGATGCATTCTTTTGGAATACAGAATGGTCATGCCTTTCTTTGCACTCCCTCTCTGTCTCTCCTCATCTCTTATCATTAGAAATGGGGAAACACAGTTAACTCAATTGCTCCTTTATCTTCCTCATTAGTGTTTGTCTCACAGTGCACTGAATTACTCAGTCCATCTCTCCCCTATACCCACAAGTCAAATGCTTCCACTGGCTTAAGTGAATCAAAATTCTCATGCAGTGAGAATTCAGTAAGTGTCATTAGTGAAAAGTGCATTCATGTGCTTAATTTTCATCCCATGATGTGTGATTCACGGCACTGCATGTGTGCTGCAAAGAGCACAGAGTATAGCATAAAGCATAGATCACTCTGTCAGCTTGCATCCTCGTGCTACAGTTCACTCTTAGTCTTATTGCTGTGGCATTCTGTTATTTTAAATGTTAATCTATGGCCCACGTGGGAAGTGAACTTAGCACAGCTGGATTCGTTCTGATGGACTGGATTTCAGTTGTAACCCTGGCTGTATGTTCTGGCTTTTGGCAGATGCATTATTTTTGGATTGTATGACATTTCAATAATAACAGCTTTTTTCACTGGAGAATTTGTCAACATAATTGTTTTAGAAAATTGGTATTGCTCCTGGGGGCATTCTTTTAACAGCTCATATCGCCACTTCATATCCAAATAAGAGGGCTAAGAAAATTGTCTTTGCACAAATCAGCCTTAAACAGCTAAAGGTCAAACAACTACGATTATGAATCAGAAGTAAAAGGCTTTGGGGGTTTCTTTGATTGGTATTAAATCCACATATACAGCTGAATTAAGATATATAATAAGAAGAATTATTTACTTATTCATTTTCTTGATTTACAAGACACCAAAGCTGTTTTAAAGTTTGCCATTTCCTTCTTGGAACTGTGCACGTGTATATTTAGCTTTTTCTATGCAAATTCATACTATGGCTACAATCCCAGACTAGTTTGCCAACATGCTAATGCCGCTGCATGTGTATCCAGTTCAAATGGACCAGTTAATGCTAATCTCTGCTGATCCTTTGAGAAGCACCCTCAGAGCAACATTATCATGCTACTCTGTATTTGAGATGGATGGTGGAGGAGAGGGTACAACAGAATGGTGAATGGAGATATCAGCACGGCAAATATTAAATCATAACAGCTGACACGCGTAAATCCTCACACCAGTGGTCACCTTCGGGTGCCCGCTTCTCAACATGCACACACACACACACACAGAGCTGCAGACCTGAGCTATTACTGTAGAGATAGGCCCAAAATCTGCCGGCACGGCACTAATAATTAGACAGTGTTAACCACAGTTGCACTGAGCTGGTAAATGGTAGCCCGCTCTCCAGGACTAAGCGCTGATCCTAAGCCCTTGTCGTAATGCACTGGTCACCCTAATCCTGACCTTATTAAAAGTGAGCCGCAAACCAAAAAAGAAGCCAATATCTTACTGTAGTATTTCCTCCGTACAGCTGGTCCCAGTCCAGCCTGTTTGAGAGGAGGTGACCTTCATCTGACATAATCCTGGAGCCACCTTTCACCCCCATAAGCATTACAATCACAGAGCTGAAGTCACTGCGGAGTTTTGAGTTTCTGAATCTGATAACATTCATGAAGAAAGAAATTAAACTAATCTCAAAGAAAAGTGGAAACATTGCAGAATCCATACATATCTGAGAGTTTCTGCTGGATATGGATCATTTCCATATTCAGACACAATCTCAGTGCAGCGGGATTCCCTTCAACGCAGAGAGCAGAGCTGTATCATAGCACATGGCAGCAATTTGACCGTAATACGAAATAATAAGGAACGTTCTGTCAGCAGTGCATTTACAGCATTTAAACTACATGCTCGTATCCACAGGGTGAACATATAGTGATCACAGTATCTTATCTGACATCTTTAATGAAAAGCTGCAGTTTTGATATATTTTCCTACGCTAGTCTCTCATGTTCCCACTTAAAGCATCTCTACTTGTACGTAAAAAAGACATAGATCTGTGAGAGATGATCATCAGGTTGATTATTTGCTTCCTCCCCCTGATCTCTCACAAACACATGGTTCTGTCATGCTGTTGGACAGGCGGCATGTGCTGATTCCAGCGTTTATTTCTCACACTTTTGGGTTCATTATGTCTGCATAGAAATATTTCTGCATAATCACTGACATTATGGTGCATCGCGTCTGTACACAGTGATGCACAGTAAGGTGTCTGTTGAGACAGAATTATATTGAGGAAAAGAGCAAGAAACACCACAGACGACTGCTGAATCGACATGTGAAGCATCTAATTGCACTTTTATTTGCTAATTTTTCATCAAACTGGGCCTTTTACATACGGCACTATACCAAACAGCGACACTGCTTCAACTGCTGGCAGTGCTTTCATCCCTTTCCAACTTGATTAGAAAACCTAATAGCACAATGCCCTGAAGTATCAGCAGTTCTGCTGATATACAGTGGGTACTTGTCATTCAAAGGAGACCATCTTTGATAGCAGAGATAACAGAGAAGAGACAGGTAGGAGGAGGAAAAAAGCACAAGCATCAGAAGAACCAGGGGACGGTGATGGGCTGTTTTTGAGATGTTATGTGAGTATATGTTGTGCCTGTGGCTTGGCTGGGATCCTGAGTGACATGTTACTGGCCACTGCTGTGCCGATGGTCTCTTAAAGCCTTGCTGTGATAAGATGAGATGAGACAGGGATGAGGGTAACAGCAAAACATTGTGTGTCTGTGCCTGTGTGTGTCATAAATGGGTGAGGGGGATAGGAGAATTAGACGGATGTAGGGAGAACAGGATGGAGGGGGGGGAGAACAGAGGCATTCCTATATCACATCTGCTCCTCTATGCAGACAGTAATTTGGAGCAGAGACAGATTAACCCGGAGAATTTGATAAAAAAAAAAAAAAAAAAAAAAAAAAAAGACAGTTCAGCGGGGGAAAAAAAATAACAGAGCCAAAAAAAGAACAGCCGCCATCCATGAGATATACAGGAAATGAGCCTTGACACAGCTTCAGTCTCGTGCTCAAACACCTAAACTCGCACACACTATCTCACAAATGCAAATACTATACGCAGGCACGACTTTAAGCCATTTGTTACGTAGACACAGTCACATAAGATGAACAGTAACAATGAAGAGGTGGTTCATTTCATATCACTCTCTGAGTAGAATCTCTGTGAATGCAATAAAAATAGTTGTTTCACGTGTTTTATATGTCTGTCCTTCCTTCCACTCCTCCGCTCTCGTCTCCCTATCTGGATGTTTCATTTCTCTCTTACCCTCGACACCTCACTCTCCAGCGTCACCCGGGGCTTTCATCTTGGCAGGGTGCTTCCTTGAATACTCCAATTGGCAGACAAGCGCCCTTGTCAGACACCATTCATTGCACTTGCATAGATATGAAAAGTGTTTTAACAAGCACCACTGAGTTTTGCCATGCAGCAGAAACTGCATACCAATGGCGATGCAGATCCTGTGACCAAATTAAAGAGGCAGAGAAGTTTGAAGACAGTAATGTTGACGTCCTTGTCAAACATTAAAGTTTCACTGCTGCAGCCTGAAGGTGGTGAGTAAAGTTTGCTTTGCTTTGCTGATATCCGCCGAGAATTTGGACTTATTATACAGAGCAGTTAATGGAACCACATACTGTGTCACATTTTATGAATTTGAGTTTCTTGCATTAAATTTGGTAAAATACATATCGACTTAATCTCAGCTATCACAACTTTCATTTTAGTATTCAAATACTGAGGCACTTACTCTATAATTAGGTATGTTAATACTCCCCTGTGAAACCTGCATAGATTTCTGTCTGGAAACTGTTCTATAGGCCAGAGCAAGAAAGCAAAGCACCGTGTAGCCATTTATCCATCAGATGAATCAACCAGTGGGAGTAGATGGCATACCCTTATAAATTAAGGATCTGCTGTGAGGTCAGTCCTACAGGGTTTTTGATAGATATGCACCTGCTGCAGAGGATATGGATCGCTCTGTGGTTACTGGGGGTTAGAACAAGAAAGTGTTGAAAGAGGTGTTTGGCCGCAGAGAAAGAAAAAAAAAAAGAAGGATGAAAATACACTAAAAACAAATCAGAGGGATGGATGACTGTCAAAAAATGCAGTTTCGCTGGCTGGGAAATATTTTGGTCTTGTACCAAATAAAAGATCCAACAGAAACTCTTTGTAAGTTATGTAAAGCTAGCAGACAGGTTGTGACGTGGTGGTGAAATGTTCCTCCCAGCTTGACTGTTCAAATTGGTTACTTCTATTTTCCACCTGGTCCTGGTGTAGTACAAATCTGTAACCAAGGAACCTGTGAGACGTGTGAATAGCACGTTTAAATAATCTTTTTTACAGGCTTTAACCTATAACAAAGGCTAATATATAGTACTGCGTATGAAGCAAATAATCCATGTTGATTCGTGTCATGGTGCATACTGACATTTCTGATCCCAGTAAGCCTCGATACCTGCATGAAGCAATCATTACTGACTTACAATCATTGCACCTTGTACCCCACTTTTGAGCAGTCACGTTCACACCAAGTCTTCAGAATAAATATGTTGCTCCAGATCTATTTTGGCTGTGTGCCCTGGACAAAATATGTGAATGGAATTTGGGAAACTTGATCCTTAAAGTAGCTTGATCTTCTACAGCCAGCTACAACAGAGAAGGTAAATGGCTTAAAAGGAGGTGATGTCATCATCAGTGAGTGTTCTACAGCAATCGTTCAATGATCTAAGCCACAAGGATACTGTCTCTGAAAAGTGTCTGCTTTATAGACCATGACATATAATTTCCTCTCTTTAGAACGATACGTACAGTGCTCTGTTTCCATCAGAATGCACCCAGGCTGTACTGATGAAACCGTTACACAAGCAGGCATCGTTCTTTTTGCTTCAGTCTCTGTGTCCTTTACACACACACACACACACACACACACACACACACACACACACACTCAGTCTCTCTGTCTATGTCTGGATGAAGTAAGACTCCAGCTTTATATGAGTGCTAAAGGCTAATTCAGCTACATCAAGGTTATGTGCATCCAAATAAGTTAATATGCAGCGTCTGTCAAAGGCCTTTTCTGAAATAAGCATGTCTGCTCTTGTCCTGTGTAGTGTTTAATGTAGAACATTAATTCCCTTATTAGAGTCAAGACATCAATGGCAGTGAAAGAAATGTGGATGTGACTTTTGGATGCAGCGTCTTTCTGTAGCTGCGCTTCATTTGAAGGGTTAATGGATTTGCTTTGGAGTAGGATTTCCTGATGAGCTTGTTAAATACAAAATGGAGTTGCATCCTAATCTGACTATTGATAAGTGGGGTGGGTGGGTAGAGGGGGTGGGGGGGACAATACAACACTGATATCTGCAGCAAGATGATTGGTTAAGAGCAGGTGTGGAGGAATGTAATTGGTTGAGAATAAATAGTAGAACATCAAGAGACAGCTGACAGTGTGGAAAATCCATGAATACAGTCTTTGTGATTGAACTTTCACTAACCTCCATTTGTCCAATAATGAAAATCTGTCCATAGATAATCACTTTAGCTCGAATCAAATTCAAATAAGATGTCACTTTACTAATTTTTCTACAAATTTAATTTAGAAGACAGCACAAGCTGTTTGTCTAGTCAATAAAATGTTCAAACTAAGGCACAGCATTGCTTGTTGTAACAGAATACTGGAGACAGTCAAAAATTGAATGCTGTTAAATGCAGAAGAACAGAAAAAAACATAATAACATGGCAGGAAGAGAGCTGGCTGTTGAACGTGTACCACAAAGCAGAGGTGGAAGAAGTATTATGATCATTGTACTTAAGTAGAACTAACAATACCAAAATATACTTAGTAAAAGTACCAAAAGTAAAAGCCTCATTATGCATGTCCCATTTCATATTTATATTATATTACTGCATTATTATTATTATTGATGCATTAATGTGTAAGCATTACTTAAATGTTGAGCTGATTTAAACTACTTTATCTGCTGGGTAGCTTGTGGATTTACCTCTGGGGGATCAATAATCTTCAACACAATATATAATAATATATTATATATATTAATATATTATATATTGATTGCAATTTGTGTTATTAATCTGAAGTGGTTGGCACAATAGTGAAGTATAAAGTAGCAGAAAATGGAAATACTCAAGTAAAGTAAAAGTACCTCAAACATGTACAGAAGTACTTACTTTCCAATACTGCAACCTAGTATCAGTTCTTAGACTTGTTAACTGATTCTTTGATCAGATATTTCCTCTAATTATATCATATTTTTTTGTGTTAAGTTTTTCTGTAGCTGTTTTGTGTTAAGTACATAAATTTGGCATCATTTGCTAGAAAAACGTTTGTACTGTTATAAGTAAAGAAAAATGTAGCATAAAACACAGGTTAGAAAACCTTGCACTAAGGCCATTTAATCGTTAAAAGCACATTGTACAGTGACGGACACTGCACAAGACACAAAATGATCCAGCTCTTAACAGCCATGTTAATCTGAATTTGAACGAGGTTGCAGGTTCTGTGGGAGTTTTTCTTCTTGCTGGTGGTGTTTAAATCTGCAGAGCGTGCTCTCAAGAAGAAGAACACGAGCAAAGAAGTTTGAGGTGCATTCACTTTCAGCTGTGATGAAGATGATGTCATCAGTTTAACACAGTGTGCTATTGTGTGCCTCATTGGACTCCGTGCCACAGGTGACACAGCCACATTTAACATAATGGGACCGCATAAAACTTTCACGACAGACAATGATGTACATGTTGTAAGCTACTGAACAGCTGCAAGGACTCTCAAATCCCCCCGACATCGCCTCTCTCTCCTTCTGTGTGAGTGTGTCTGTCTGTTTGGTTTTTTCTCCGTCTCCTGGAGGGGAAACATGACTTGTTTACAGTGTCTGTACCGACAACTAAATGAAATCGCATTTCCCATCAGTCAGTGGGCTAATTGAGGCTAGCTCTTCCATTAGTTGTCTGCTCACATCTTCTTTGTAGGGAGCCAGACCGATCAATGCTCAGCCGGAGTTGAATATTTGGGTGCACACACACACACATACACACGTATACATATACTCAAAGTATATGACTTGCAGGTGCAATGATTTTGCATCATTTCTTTTGTTCAATAATGAAAATACAGCTTCGTCTTACCCTTGTGTTTTCATTTAATAATGTTTTTTTATGTGCAAATGTTTTGCATGCAATCCAAGTGGAAAAATATTTTCACTGCTGCATCAGGCTCAGAGAAAGAAGGTGATACATTCAAGGATAATACCTCCACGGCTCTGGGTGTATTAGAGAAAGGGAGAGTTGAGCTGCTCTTCCTCCATCTTTTGTGGTGTAAGAAGGAATCTGGCTGTTCCCACAGTCTTGGCAAATCCTGCCTTCCCAAATCCCTTTCTCAGTAATTCTGTTGTCCTGCCAACGGTGAGTAAAAGCGCAGAAGTGCATTATGGACTGGTCATGCATGAGTAACGAGGGGCCCCTCTGAATCTGTGTGTGTGTGTGTGTGTGTGTGTGTCTGTGTGTCTACTTTTCTGCTCAATAGAAACCTAGTTATTATGCAGTGGCCCTAAGTGGCCCTCTACTCTTCAGTTATCGCACATGCAAAGTCACACCTACACCCAAGCGAGCGAAGGCACACACACATACACACACACAAAACACACACCTCAGCATTCATTAGAAACTTGCTTCTGCAGTTCACTGTAATGAATACACAAACACCATCCTTCAGCACCCTGGGTCTCACCTCTCCCTCCCCCACCTGCATTTCCACCCATAAACCATCTGTAACAGTTAAACTCACCGAGTATAATTTCATATGGGAACAGGTTGCCGTGAGCTTCTTTCACTGTGTGGACAAACCAAGCCAAGACAAACCTGACTCTGTTAGTGGAAATTAAAGTGTGACAAATTCCCCCACACGCCAGCAAAGAGATAATTTTACTGTTGGACGAGGCAGCGGTTCAGATTCAGTGTTGTGAGGATTATGGTGATACATTAGTCCAATCTGTGTTGATTGAGCAAAGCAGGAGATGAACAGCCCGTATGTCAGATTGTCATTTGGATTGGTTTGGGTTTTTATCATGTCTGCTCTGGTCCAGTGTGTCTTGGCGAAGCTTTTTAAAAGCTGCACCATGTTTAGTTTTCAATACATGCTTGTGCCAGTGCAGACAACTGACATCAGCAGAGGCATGCACTGCCAATACCTGATTTCATGTAGATATATTTTAGAACTGAAAACCTACAAAATCTATCTCTGCATATTTCACAAAAAAAACAAAAAAAAACAGGCTTTTACAGTTACACACTGTCAGACTTTGTAGCAGATCGTCAGTTTGAGAAATGTGTCAAGCCATAGCTGCAGGCTGGGCATTCTGAGGATTCAACAATGTAGTCTTTACTTAGAAAATTTGCATTTCATGAAGAAAAAAATTACTCAACAACTTCAAACTGATTTTCTTCTTCTTGCCAGTAGCTGTCTTCTGTCATACTCCCCCTTCTAACAGTGATAATGCACACACATGCACTCATGTCATAAGCCATTACTCTGGCAGAAATAAAAGCTGTACAAGACGAGACGACACGTTACATTTGACTATAAGATGACCTGGCTTCATCCTTGTGCATGTTGCTTACTGGTGCTGACAGCATCTGGTCACATAATAGGCGCTTACATGGATGTAGCTCATTACAGTTCCGTGATTTAGAATCATGTGAGTCTAAAGCGTGGACATTAACCTTCAACTGAATATTATAGAGTAACCAGTCTAACCAGTCACCAAGCAACATCCTGCTGTACATATGTGATTTATCACACATCATCCACCAAACACACACACACACACACACACACACACACACACACACACACACACGCCATCAGTTCCACATGCACTGTCAGCTCCTGGTGTCTTTCTGATCACAGGTCAGATGTAATCAGTGTGGCTCTCACACACACAGGCACACACCTTTAACCAAGGTCATGTGTAACTTGTTCAGCATGCTGAGGTGTAGTGGCTGATGTTGCGTTGTACCCCCCCCCCCCCCCGTGTGGCGGTATTGCGCACATGTATGTGTGTAAGCGTTCAGACATGCTGTCATTTTCCCTTGCTACAGGCACAGTTGTGGTTCTGAGGCTGGCATTGTTTGGCTTTCTTTTAGTCACATTCTATTTTCGTTGTGCCTCAAATGCAGCATGACTTCTAGCCCACGGCACAGGAACAGAATGCCAGCGCGCGGGATTTGTGTTATGTCTTTGTTTATGTTTATTTATGCGTCTATGTCTCCAATCAACGATAACTGTTGCACAAGATGAGTAAATAAATGACAGTACCGACATAAATCTAATGGGTTTATCTTAGTTTGTCTCCCTGTCTGCCTCCGAGTGTGTTCCTGTGTGTGTGAGCGTTGTGAAAACTGCCAGTGAATGGTTAAATAATGACCAGCAGTGACAGAGACAGAAGCTTTGAGGCTCTGGATTTGCTGTTTTTCTCAGCCTCTCAGCACACAGCCAGCCAGAGCCAAAATGGCTCTGCAGGGTCAGCTTTGGCCCCCTGACAGGCTGACGAAGCGAGCGCTGTCTGTCAGGGGCCAGGCCTATTAAATGATCAGAGACTACGTTCCCCTGACGCCGCTCTGGCTGAGAGGCCTCAGCGCCCTCCTGGAGGCTGGCCCAGAGGTGTGTGTTCGTGTGCATGCATGCATGAAAAATGTATGCTTGAGCATGTTTGACTTTATTTTGTGTTTCTTTTTTTTCTTGTGATGGTTTTGTATAAAGACCCCGATGCATTGATAATTCACTAAATTGAATGATACGAGGCACCGTCATCCGTGCATAGTCATCCTAAATGTGTGTTAAAGAGAAGCGTGTAGAGCAGACACATCAGACTGTGTTTGTGCTGCAGTAGCCCAGGAGCTAGATTTATTCCTACAGAGCCATTTCAAGCAGGCATGGTTGTGTGAACTTGTTTGCATGCTGGGAGGCTGAGAGAAAAATGAATTCAGACCCTCAAATACTCTGTTTCTGTCTCTGCTGGTCATTATTTGACCATTTGCCAACCGTTTCCCATACACAACTATGAAGGCATAGAGGCACACGCAGAGCAAATAGTAAAGACAAACACTCACATATGATACAGGTTGCTGCTGCTGCTGCTGGCAGTCCTTGTTATGTGGCTGGAAGAAGTGTTCTCCCCTTATTTATATTTATTATGGTAGCTGTTCCTTTCATACAGCTCTGTCTTTGCAATTCATTACGTCCACTGTTGTTGACAGAACTTAAACAATCCCTACTGTGCCAAGTTCATAAGTTCTTACGGACGACAGATACTGAACCCGATATTCAGGAAGCGTAACCGGGAGTGTTGTGGGTCACGATCGATCAAGCAAGCACACCGTCACTGTTCAGGATCTCTACAAGAAGTTTCATGAACTACACATCTAATTCTTCCCCCAGCCTATTCATCACTGTAATGAAGCTTTCAGCTTTTCTAACAGGGAACTAATGTATGATTTTGACTCAATTATGGCCGCTCTGTTATTTCAAACTCTAGTTTCTATGATGGTGTATTGTCATTGGCTGCCATTAGTGAGTGTGTCATAGTGTGGGAAACCAAGAGAGACTAGGAGTCAGTCATTTTATTTATTCATCAAAACCTCTCCCAACTCCTTATTCTCTCCTCCCTGTCTGTCTTTTGTTTTGCTTTGTTTTCACCCACTCTGTGTCTTTGTGGTTGGAAACCATGTGTTGCATATGGCAGACAGACAGCTCCGGATTTCATTAAAAAATCATCTACAACAACACTGCATAATGCCTCCTCCAGTGCCATTGTGTTATTTGTATCACTGTGCGCCTGTGCACATTCTATATCGCCCTGTCTGTCTCTGTGCATTGATTTTGATATTTTGAATGACTTTCTAAAGTAAAGGTGGATTTTAATTATACCAAGAAGGCTCACATGTTAATTGACAACATGTTGTCCTCTAACTCCTGTGGCTCAGGAGGTGGAGCGGGTCGTCCGTTAATCACATGGTCGGTGGTTTGATCCCTGGCGCCTTCTGTCCACATGTCAAAGTTTTCTTGGGCAAGACGCCGAACCCCAAATTGCTCCTCATGGTTAGGCAGGCACCTTGTATTGTCATTGGCTGCCATTAGTGAGTGTGAGTGTGTGACTGAGACGTCTCGACCATTTAATTTATAGAAAGAAAAGTGAGGAATAAAATGGAACTGAAATATCACACCAGTGAGAATTCCAAATAAAAAAATAAAAGCACAAAAGTTTTCAAATTTTTCAAATGGAAAAACCACAATAGTGTGTGTGTGTGTGTGTGTGTGTGTGTGTGTATACATTCATTGTGCATGCTCATGCTTTAGAGTGTCATTAATCAAGTGGAGTATTATTGTTTTCAGCATCTCGCCCAAGTCTACACATTACCATTTTAATGACATTACTCTCCTATTAATCTGCTTACCACACAGCCACTGGTGCAACTTATAAAACTATCAAAGAAGTACTTTGATAAAAAAGAGAAGAAAAAAACAAGGCCATAAAGAGAGAGGGAACAGTAATTAAAAAGCCACTCTAATGAAAGAAAACTCATAAACAAGAAATAGGGGTAAAAGAATGGAAAAAGTGCATATGCTGCAGTCTTGAATTAGACATGCGACAAATAAATGGATGCTCTATACAGCACAGAATCACTGAGTGTGTGGCAAAACAAAGTCGTACCCAATGCCTCCAGCCATTCGCACTATAATTGTAACTTAGTGCGTTCCCCAGAGCCTAATCAGATAACTAAATTAAAGCTGCCATCAACATCTTGCAGTCTAGATTTAGAGGCTTTGGGAAACTGTTTCCAAATGGTTTTTAATGTCTGTCTGAAACTATGCAATATTTTCTCCACTTTCTCAAGGTTCTAAAGATGAAGTCGAGCTGAAATCCCTCATCATCGGGATGCTTTCTCAGATTTTTTTTTAGCAAATGATGAGCTGATTAACCTTGGTCGCCAGGTCTAATGAATCTGTGAAATTCATTTACATGGGGTGTAGGAGGAAAAGGACTTACGGGCATCCACAATGATGAAGGGCAAGTAAGGCCCATGGGCTACACTTGGCCACTGTGCCTCTTAATTCCAGGCCCTTCACCTCAATTTCAAGTTTTTTTTTGCTTGTTGAAAACAAAAACGGTCAAAATCAACCATCAATTTTGCAATATAAATACATCTTTTTCATTTATGCATAGCTTAATAATACAGTGGAATGTATAACTACAAGGTTTCAGTCTAGGCAACTATAAATGGTGTGAACAGGTGTTACAAGAAGAGACCGCAAAAAAACTGCCTAGAGGTAAATGCCAGTCGGCCACTCTCAAACAAAAGGTGTGTGTGTCGGTGTGTCTGTGTGTGTGCGTGCGTCTATACACATGCGCGTTTAGAATACAAAGATAGTTGGCTGAGTGTTTTGCTGCTTGTAACACACAGTGTGAAGGAGACACATTCCAAGTTTTGTTGTTCAACGGCAAGCATGATTTGGGTTTTGGAAAACAAAGCTGTATGCTGAGCTTAACCCATCACAGACTGAAAGAACCAATATCAGTCCTGTTTAATAATATGTGACCAAATAATATCCAACTACCGCTACAGATGGTCAGCTTTCAGATGTCAGACATCTTGTTGTTTACCACATTTACAAACGATTTTTATATCCGGTAGATTTTCAGTATTTCTTCTCATTATTGTAAGTATAATACTACACTATATGGTTTTATTAACATAAATATTTGCAGTGTAACACTGTCAAACATTTGCACTCTTTTGTGTTCTCATTATGGTATAACATTACACCATGTAAAGCTATTAGAACCTCTCTAATTTTGTGATGTTTAACCGATTCATGTTGGTGATTTGCTAATCTGTTTGGCTTCATTTATTTTCCCCCACCCCTGTCTCTCTCATTACCTCTTATTGTGGCACTTTCTTCCCTCCACTTCACTTCTCCCCCAGGAACACTGTGTCACTGTGTCTCTCTTAGGCTTTTATGACTGGTTGCTTGTAGTGACGCAGGAATTAAAGCTCATCCTGCTGGTTTGCGCTTTGTAAATTGCTCTGGAGTGTGGATGTTTTGATCCAGCTTTTAATCCTTGATGAATTATTGATTTAATACCCTAAGACTTGTCAATCCAATGCTGATTCTGTTTTTTATACTTTTTTTTTACCTTAGTCCTTCAGCATTAGAGGCCCTGATCAAATCACCTCTTTTGCAAAGAAACTGTTTTTACAGTAAAGAATTTGCAGCTGTGATTGCCAGACCGTAATAAATACGGTATAACTTTTTCTAATATTACAGTAGAAGGATGTTAGTATTGTTGATTTCATGCATAAAGTTGGTGTTTTATTCCATAGTTTAAAATGTCTGTAAATTTTACAGTGAAACTATGACAGTAAAAGACTGTAAAATATGATATTAAACATTAGAGTGTTTTACTGTATATTTAACACTCTCTAACATAAAATACTACTTTATTCTGTATAAATTGTATAAATAAAGCTTTTTGAAGTATAACTGACATCCATAACTATACAACTGTATACACACATTCATACTTCATGACATATTTTACAGCCTTTTGCTGTCATGATTTTGCAGTTTTTCACCATAATATCTACATGTATTTCTTACAGTGTAAAGTTACCTATGTTATTTACATAGGACTATGTACAATTAATAATTTATAATATAATAGGCTAATATCATTGTGTAATCTTACATATTGTATGTTACTTCTTATATTACTATAACATCCATAACATAAAAATGTTTTTCAGATGACAGTGGATCAGTGTACCAATCCTCTGTGTTTTCCATAAGTTTAAAATGTAACGTTTTTATGTCAAAATATTATCAAATAGACTTTATGCTAATACAGTTCTTTCGTGAAGCGTATATGAATATCTGTCTGCTAGTGTCACTTCAGGTCAAATCTGTCTCAGTGTAGACATGATCATTAAATTGAATTTTTTTGCCATAAGAGAAGCATAACGGAGGAAGAGATTGTGTCAGGTAATAGGAAGAGAAACAGAAAAGGATGTGAGGGTGAAAAGATAGGGAAAGATTGTATGAATGCATGACATGGGTTCAGATAACAGGAGAGAAAATATTGTACCATAGAAAGATGTCAGGCTGTTATGAAAAAAAATGTCTGGTTCTTATTTGTGTTGGCTTACATAAACAGATAAACAGATAGACGCCGTAGGAGCTGCTGTTGTGGCTACTGAATCCGAGCGGTCATACACATACAACCAGCCTGACTGTAAATCACATTCAACTCCTCCCTTCCTCTCTCTCATTCCATCTCGCTGCTCTTTCACTCCGCTCTCTACATTTTCTCAGCAAATTTGCACGAGTGTCATTTTTCTGATACACGCGTAGATGCTCTGACTGGAAGAGGATTCCTGAAAGTCGCATCCCGGCAGCCCAAATGTGCTGTCCAAGAAAAGGTCTTATTGGCTTATCGTGTGCTGAGAAGACCCATTCACATAATCCTTAAGCAGCTAGAATCCAGAACATCCATCCCTGTCAGCCATTGTTCTGCTTAGGAAAATGGATAGAGAGAGAGAGAGAGAGAGAGAGAGAGAGAGAGTGTGTGTGTGTGTGTGTGTATGTGTGTGTTTGCCTGAAAGCATAGCACATACATAAAAACAATGCTGCCTACAAGTCTGTGCTTTCATGCATCCTTGTTTGCTGCACACTCTTCTGTCTGACTGTGCTGCAAATGTGTTTAAGTGTGTGTATTAGTGTCACTAGGAAAAGAATAGTAGTGCTTCGAAACATGGAAATATGTCTTTATTTAGATGGTGGCAAGAGGAAGAGAAGCTTAACATAGTTCTTCGTCATTCTATTGTAAAATTAACCAAAAGAGGACTGAGCCTATTGTTGTCTGTAATCCAACTATTTCCATTTCAAAAGCAGAGCTAAGTGGCTGTGATGGACACAAAAGCAGCCCATTAACGCTGTAGTTCTGTGCCTGATGGATCACAGGACCATGTTCGCCGTGGGATGTCCATGTTGTGAGGGGGGGGGGGGGGACCTCACATGCTACACGAGATAAAGTTGTTACTCGTCAATTTGGAATTAGTGCAGCACATCAGAACTGACCGGCATTGTTGCAGTCAGGGTAGAAGTGTGTGTGTGTGTGTGTGTGTGTGTGTGTGTGTGTGTGTGCGGTTGTGTGGTGCTTTTCAGTTTGTGTGTCTTTGTGTGGGAGTTGAACGTGCGTGTGTGTGTTGGGGTATTGTGGGGGGGGGGGGGGGGGGGGGGGGGGGGTGTTCCCCTGGCAACCTGACCAGGGTCAGCATGTCACTGGCTGAGTGTACTGCCATATGCAAATGAGGCCTGTGCCAGCATTCAAACATTAGCATTAGTGAACATTTGCATAAAATCAACTTTTGCCGGTGGAAAAGTAGGGCACGAGAGAGAGAGAGAGAGAATGGAAAGAATGGAAAGAGTGGAAGAATTTTGGGCGTGAAAAGTAACAGGGAATTTTTTTTAACACACAAAAAAGTATCAGGTGTAAAAGATTCTTTCAGATAAAAGAAATGTGGTGGACTGAGAGCGCCCTGTGTGTTAATGAGGTTAAAGGGATACATTACTATTGACACGATGTGCCAAAAAGAGTAAAACATTTTATGTTTCGGTGTCAAGCACCCAGTCATGCAATATTTTTCTCACATGTGTGTGTGTGTGTGTGTATGCGCGCAGATTTGTCTCCAATCAGCTTTCCACAAACCGAGCCATTCTCCAGAGATCAAAGAGCCCACCTCTGCTCATGGATCAGATGTTGAGATTCCAGCATGCACCTCTTCTCTTTATCTGTGGATTGCACTCTCTCTGTCTCAGTTGCTCTATCAATTTTTCTCTGTTTATGTTGCCTCATTGCAGCCTGTTTTTTTTTTTTTTTTTTTTGTCTCCGCTACTGTCTGTGGTGTAAAATGGACAGCCAGCTGAAAGCAAGAAATAATGTGAGAATAAACAAACCACATTTTTCTGCTTTTTGCTCATTAGTTCCTCTTTATCTGCATTTTGTCAGTTGTAGTAAACAAAAAGCATATCAAAAAATGAGCTTACTACCAAATGATGTTTATTATTATGATTATTATTATTATTATTATTGTTGTTGTTGTTGTTGTTGTTGTTGCAGCATAGTTACTATGCAAAAACAGATTGGACTATCAAGAACATTAAATCTGATTTTCCAGCTATTACATGTATGAGATAAACTTCACGGCCGAAGAATGAATGATGGAGGGAAGAATAGATGTATGGATGTGGATATGGATGGATGTATGGAAAGATGGATGGAAATCATCGTTTTTGATGTGTAGAAAATCTATCCAAGCCTGATCCTTACACTCAGTCCACATATTTTTCATAATTGTGGATTTGAAAAGTGTGAATCTATCATTTTATGAAATACAAACACTACACACACAGTGTGTATGTGTGTGAGAGAGTGTGTGTATGTGTGTCTGTCTGTCCCAGCCAACTCTGAGGAAGCCTGTTAGGCACAGATAAATGTCTGATGCTCCCTGGGGTTCGCTTTTAGTTCACACAGTGTAGTTTTTCACTGTGATTGGATATCGACAGAGGCATCATGCTCTGGGCCATAAGTAGACCATACACACTTTGACATTCACATACAGTATGCACACACACAGAAAATAGATTATGGATGTCAGGATATTTAAAGATCATCCGGTATTTTCCAAATATGCTAAAAATCCTGAAAAATGTGTTCTTACCTACTTGCTCACCTCCCATTTGATGCTGCGCCTCCTCATTCGTACCTTCCCCATCAGAGCCATCAGAACAACAGAGTTTACTGAGCAGTTGTTCTCTGTGATAGGCAGTCTAATGCTTACATATTGTTGCAAGGTGAGGTGCAGGGTTGCATGACACAACGTGAAGGAGAGAAAACATCAGGCTGGCAGAGAGGTGTGCTTGGAAAATAGGCAGTTTCCAAAAAAACATGAAATAAAACAAAACATGGAGGAAAACTTTTTCACCTTTACACAGCTCAAACAGTTCAGGTGCTGCTCTTTACATTAAAAACAAAACAGTCCATTCCCTCCCATTCTCCTCACATATATAGCACAAGAGCCCGCCTCTCCGTTTCAAACTGGCCTATCAGGGGAGAGCTTTAGAAGGGAGTGTTGACAGAGGTAACAAGAAATAACACATTTTTGTCAGTTCACTCTTCACTACATAAACAAAGATACTGTACATTCAAAATAAGCAAATTATCTGTACCTCATTCAGTATTTACCTTAATTAGCTGTCATTTCATCACACATCCAGTATCCAATCAAATCTGAGAACCTGCCTACTCATACACCACATAAAAGGAAGAGTGTTGAGGCGCGCTCCCTCTTAAAGCATCGGCACAAGATGGCTTCCACAGAAGACTCAAACTCTGACAGGTTATTGCTTGAAAATACATCATGTCATGTTTTCTCTAAATATGAGTTTGAAGAAATCAACTTAATTCCAATGTTGAGTACAATTCTTTGTCTTTCTCAACTGATGTCAGAAGTAAATATTTAATCAAGAAAACAAAGAGAAACGTGTGTGAGAAAATGGCCGTCCTACTTAACAAACATTGCTTAGCAAACAGTGATGAGTTGGTGCTTCCTCACACACATTTTTTCATTGTCCTGTGGCATAACTTGACACCAGGCCAGATATTTGATTAGCATTCAGGTTGTTGAGGGAGTCAGGTCATTTCCCCTGAGAAACTGTTTGTACTCTGCCTCCATATGATCTGTCTACTGTGGCGTTTTCTCTTGATCTTAAGTAGCCTGGAAAGATACAGTCACACACAGTTTAAGGCATTCTATGTAGTTCTAGAGCAAAATGACTGAGTGTTTTGTTTGTGGAGCAAATGGAAGCTTTTATGGGGTAGCAGGGATAGAAGCCACTGTGTAAAGATACCATTAAGTTGGAAAAAAGCAGCAGCGTTTCTTTACTGATGCCTTGACAGCTGCTCTTTCCATGGATCTTAGATCCATTTCATACCAGAGTTCAATTTTTTTATATTTTCCCAGAGTTGTCGTAGTGATTTTTGTTTGTTTTAGTTTGCTCTGAGTTCCCTGATGGAAACTTAAAGTATCCCCATCGATTCCCCTTAAAGTTCTGGTGTGTCTGGTGTTATGTTTCTCCTCTCCATTCTTGTTCGGGGTTTCCTTTATTCAAATGAATCCATGTTTAAAATATTCAGTAGTGGCTTAGTGGTTTAAAAGAACTTTCCCCTTAACTTGTCTCTGTATTTGGATACTATATTTAGATCAGCACTTTAGTCTGGCATCAGTTTGTAAAGCTTTTCTGCCTAAAGGAGAGGCTTAATGTCAGTTACAGTACGTCTGATGCACTTGATTCATCTTAAAACCCCTTTCCTCGCGTGTTGCAATGTTGCTGAAGTCTCCTATTAAATCCCTGAGCGTACTTGAAAATACTCAGAAATCTGTGATCCCCCCCCCCCAAAATGTATAAACTGATCCAGTGTCCTGAAAACAAGTATAAATGGTCACCTTGCTGTCTGTGTTCTAAGCAAATCAGTTTATCACAGCTGCAGTGTTTCTACTTCCACATGAGTTTTGCTTTCAGATCAAAAGCTAAACTTTAAGATCACACAGGCCATCAGATAGCACAAGGATGACTTGCTGTCATGGTCTCGGCTAAGGCTAAGGTATTCTTCATGCAAATGCAGTTCAAAGAACAACTCTGTACTATATGTGTGTGTTAGCGTGTGTACTGTACGTGGGCGTATGTGTTACAGAGAATCCTTTAATCCCATATGGCATGCCACATATTGTGACAGTGGCTGTCCCCGCCCACAGCTTTGATTTTGTTGGAGAAAAGATAATTATTTCACCTTTCACTTGAAATTCATTATCAGAGGGAGAGAGAGACAGGTAAATGACAGGTAATTGCTTTTCAGAGTCAACACCATTCTTCCTCCGATATACCAGAGCAAGCGGGGAGATGTGAGGAATAGAAAAAGAGCAGGTGAGAGGAGCGAGACAGAGACAGAGTGGGAGGAATGAGAAGGAAGGGCTAATTTCCATAATGAAAAGGTAATAATTTGTGGTGTTAGAGTTAGTTTCAGTCTAGTGTCTGTGGCGTGTCAGCTCCTCGCTCGAGGTCATTGTGTGGTACCAGCCATGCATACTAATTCATTAACAAAACCTCGCCCGCATGGCCTGCCCCTTCTCAAGAATGTCAGTTTCACCTTCCTGCCTCCCTCTCATCTTTCCAATCCCATCAACCCACACTCCCTTCCCTCCCCGGCTTCACCTCCTCCTTTTTGCTTTTCCTACATTTCTTTATCTTTTTCTTGCTCCATCTAAGGGACCAATATGGTAATGAGGAATATACAAATGAATTATATCCACTCGTGGGATCCCACAAAGGCTTTGGAATACTATTTCATCCAGTGCTCCCTCTCACTTGTTCTGTTCTTACATTGCAACATCAATAGAAGCTGCTCCTTTCTCTCTGCTCGCACACACAAACACTGACAAACACACGCAATCCCCTCCACCCAGCTACATGAATGATTTAGGAGCATGCACATTGACTATCTGCCACCTGCCTTGGGCTCTGCTCAGGCCCACCTAGCGGCTGCTGGCCCTGCATGTTAATGTCTACTGGATAGGGACTTGCATGTTAACATGGAGTGGGACACTAGGGTAGCTGACAGAGTGACAAGGAGCTGACACTTTGCACCTCCACTGCTGGTTAAAGGCCTAAGATAAGATATCAAGGAACCTGCTTTTAAGTTGTTTTCACTTGTGGCATGGCCCGTGTTCAGCCAAATTAACTGCTATAATGATTGAGCTATTGGACACGAGTTAGACTCGATGAGAGCATCCACTGAATCCCTAAAATGTAAAGAATCTTAAAGGTTTCGAGGCCGGGACTGTTGCAGAATGATACGAACTTGTCAAGTGAAAGCAAAACATAGCAACTGTTCTAGTCGAAGGCAGAGAGGTTCCTGTCTTTTCTTCACTATAGTGATGGTTGCTATGTGACTAATGGAAACGCGGCTGAAGTGCACTTCCCTTTCGCTAGCTAAAAATTTGACTGTTTTTCTCCTCCTGGCACTGTGAGCCCTAATCACATGTTAAGCTCTCGGTGTTGTTGGGTGTGTGCAGCAGCAGTGCGTTGTTTGTTTGCTGTAAACAGCAAGGAGAAGTTCTTTGCGTGGGGTCGCGAGAAAAGAACATGCACGGGGTTAAAAGGTTGTACACCTGTTGAAAAGGAAGTGGAAAGCACCAAACATTTCAGAGAAGTGACAGACATCATGAAGGCGGCCTTGGTGACTGACGCATTAGATGGTGCACTGAGTCACATAAGATAAGAGTTCTAGAGAACTAACATACTGCAGGTTTCAAATTCTGTCTGTAAAATAGAGCAATGAGTGCTTCAAGCTGAATTGTAAAATAACTTATGGTACTTTATAATATATCTTTTTTATATACATACATATACTCAGTCAGAATGTGTTCATTGTGCGATGGGAACTAGTGTCTGAGCTTAGACAGAACAGGGTAATTGAAATTCATTGTATGTGTTTGGTCACTTTCTCCCCATTAATTTGTTTCCAACTCACTTGCTTTTCTAAATAGACTTAATTCTTTTTCAATATTAGAAAAAAAAGACATGTGCATGAAGAATATTAATCTCTAACTTGCAGCCAATTTCAAGAGGCTGAATACTTAACAGGTTTAGAGAAGACTGTTCCTGAAATTTAATTGTCATTTTTAATAATCAAGCAGACATCATTTTAAAGATTGATGCATTCAATTCATTCTTGGGTGATAAATGTGCAAATGTTGGCCCACGCACAACATTCTCTGTTTATGTTTTAGCTAACTACATAACATGGCAACTAATTTAAGTGGAGAAGGATACATACTAATTTTGTACAGTGTAATTCACTCTCAGGCCTGTGATATGAACAGGTAAAATAACCTCGTTTGGATTTAAAAACATGGAAACTCGCTCCAGTATTTAAGGTGCTGTTTGATTTACGCATGTATGCGTTCTCTAGGTGAGATTGTGGTTTGTGCGTAACTGTGTAACAGGATTAACCCAGCTGGGTTTCATATCTCTTCCCACTATCTCCCACTGGCAATGCAGAGTGTGTCAAGCTGAGGAGGCTGTCAGTGGGTGGGCGACATATTCTCCACAACTAGAGGGGGATTTTATGGAGTCTGGCAACTGCTACAAATAGGACACAGGCAGGCAGCTCCCATTCCTCTATCCACCTCCCTCTGCCGTCTGGGCTTGTCACTACTAAAAGGGGAACAAAGGCAAGAGCAGCAAGGGGATTTGATTGTTCTTGTTTGCAGGGGAAATGTGTTGTTAGTATGTTGCTCACATTTTAACAGGTTGTTCTGTAACACCCCAAACACAGGTTTTCGCTAAAGGATCAAAACTGATCAAAACGTTCGCTTGGTTCGTGTTTCTTTACCTCCAGGTTATCAACTCCTGAATATTCTCAGCTGCAAATGTGAGTTATAAATATGGCGTCTCAGTGATGACATGTCCCATGTTCCTTAAAACAGACGGGCATGACTGCTAATTCGTGCACAGACGCAACTGCATCAACACTTTGTCTCCCTCAAATGAATGTGACGTCTACGATGGTGTTTGACAACACAGTGGGAGTGCAGCTGACAGGACCATAACATAATGTGATGAGCTGCTGTATGTCTCATACACACAAACACTCAATAAATGACAAATGACAGGAGCAGTTAATGGCAAATGACTGCAGTGTACATCAGCAAAGTCCATTTTCTAATGCTGCATGGTCCAAATAGTTCAATATGTTGATGAAATGGTGTGTGGATTCATCAATTAGTTGATTGGCAGAAAATTAATCAGAATTTTAAGAGTAAATTAATGGTTTAGGTCATTTATCAACCAAAAATTGCTATTTTCAGCTCCTTAAATGAGAATATCTTTGTAAAATGAATATCTGGACTCTCCTTTGGATTCTGGTAAAATTGCAATGGACAGATTAATCACCAATGACAATAATGAGTGAGTTGTAGCCCTGCAGTACATGTCTTCTTGCAATGCACTGCAAACTATCGGTGCAGAAACGGAACAGAATTGCAAACATAATCACCCACAGAAGCGGGCACGTGTGCAAACACATGCAGCCGCTTCAAGTGTTGTTGATTGTGCTCATTAGCACTCATAATCCTGGTGGCTGTCATCAAGTGAAGCAGTAATTGTTTTGCTTTGGGATTTTTTATTTATTTATTTATTTTTTGCATTGGAGGCTGTTGATAAGTAAGACTTATTAGACTTTATGAGACATATATCGTGCAACTTTCAAAATGCGCTTACTTTACAATTAACAGTGACATGCGTTCACCCTCAAAGAGGAATATGTGAAATGTTGTGGCGCACAGGCTGGGCCTGTATCTTGTTTACTTTGTTTTGCTTAAGTGGACAGCTCTCTTTTTTACATAACTTGCTAGCAAGCATGCAGAGAGTGAGTGAAAGAGACAGAGCGGGGGAGAGAGAAAGAGAGGGAGAGAGAATGACTTCCAGTGTTTTCTTGTTGGGCACTGAGGCATGGATAAATATTCTACTTGTAACAGTAAGTGGAAGAGACAGAGGTTCTCTGAGTGTACCTCTCCTCCCCTCCTCTCCTCTTTTCTCTTCTCTTTTTCTCTCTTCTTCTCAGTCTGGATCAAGATCCACTGTAGTTTGCAGAATTGATGTTCGGAGTCTGCAGGGAAATGGCTATTTTCTTTTGTTTAGGCAATAACTGTCAGTTCACAAACTAGCAGGACAAAATGAGGATGCATAGCAGAAATTCCGTAAATGCCATAAAAAAACTGGATATGCCTGTGTTTTTTGCTTTATTTCTAGTTTCAGCAGAACATTTAATGCAGTTGGCACTTTTGTTAGCTAAAATGGTCATTATTAAACCTACTGTCTATGAATGAGCCTATTAGCCATGAGCTCTGACACTAAACTGCCTGGTTGTCTGGTTTCAGCTTCCCTAGCCAGAACAGTGTTAGTGACAGTTTCATTGCCAATTTCACAAGTTTCATATTGTGGAGCAAACACAAACTGATAATTCCTTTGAGGATTTGAAGGTCCAGTGTGTAAAATTTGATGGCAGCAATGGAATATGAGAAGCATAACTATGTTTTCATCAGCGTATCAGTTTTTGTGGCTTTCTGTGGCGGGGGAAGACATTTTCCATGACTTATTAATTGATTTAAAAAGTCTATTAGTCTGTTAGATTAATTGTGATGCTGACTCTATCGCACACAGCGTCAGACAGGCTCCTGGGGAGAGTTCATGAGGTAACTGCCGGTGTGTAGTGTGGGCAATTTGTAGAGCAGGATGTGTAATTTGGTTATCACTCTTGATTATGAAAATAGATCTGACAACTAGAGCTTGTTCAGAAATGGAAGATTTGGCAGAGTATTTACACAAAATTCTGTGAGTTTGACTTGGAGGAACTTGGCAGAACTGCCGGAAAATGAAAGTGAACCTCACGTTCCACGTTGGCATTGTTTCCTCCTCCTATTGTTACCTTTCTTCATAATGTTCACTCCTATCTGTTATTTCAGTTTGAACTGTTCACTAAAAACACAAGCATGTTCAATCACAACACCGCTGGGGCCACTCTCAGGGATAGATATAGAGAAAGGAGCGTGAGAATATGGATGGACTTGACAGAAACACTTCCTGAAATTAATGTTACTCCACAGTTCTCGGTTTTTCTTAACTTGTGGCCCTTTCAGACACAACACAGTGACAACAGCAGACCTGGAGAGAAAGTCTCATACGAACATGTACAGGTTGAATGCACACTGGTGGGTCAGTGTTACAAAAAGACTAGTGTATGAAGTGTCCTCACTATGCTGTATTTTATGATAATCACCACCTCTCTCAGACACCGTATTACTCCATCTTCCTCTCCTTGTGGTAGAGGGTGTCACAGGTAGAGTAACAAACACATTGGCATGAACCACATATGTACTTCGGAATTGGATCAGATGATTGCTTGAATTGCTTTTGGTGTTGGCCCACCAAAGCAAAGTGTTACCAGCAGTAATGCTGTGTACGATCGCCTGAAAATAAGAATCATTATGTTTTTGTTACCATAAAATACGCCCTTTTATAGCTAAGGGACACTGGGTATCCTCCCCCACAGAGTCCATTGTGTTGAACCACCATGTGTCTACAGTAGCCCCTGAACAGACAAACAGAACACTGGCTCTAGATTGAGCTTTTTACATACAACATATAAACATACAACATAATCTTTACCATAATCTGTGATTTCAGGTGATTGCAATCAGCAACTACACCGCTAGATGGCACTTAGTCCTCCACTGGTCTTTTTTCTTTTTTTTTAACACAGTGCACATATCCATGCTGAAGTCACTGTAGTGTATTAGGCCATAACTACAAATTAATGTCTGTGAGCAGCAGTGTGGAAGAGGAGCAAGTGACTCTTTTTTTGGACATGGGGATTTTAAAGTCAGCATGTCTCCAGTGGTGGATTCGTTCAAAGCTCAGTGGCTGCAGGCTTTATGTCTCCACAGGGAACTTTAGCAAGAAAAACACATCACTACTAAACGCCCATGATCACAAATATATTACACAGTGTAATACACACAATTCACACTGTCATACTGAATAATGAATATGTTAATGGTTACATCTTGAGGACAATATCCAGACCTCCATAAATACAAACCTACAGGGTTATTTGCTTCAGTTGACATGCTGTATGTACATGCATTTTTATATTTACAGCATTATTATTGTACATGTGTACAAATCATAAATGCACCACCCACAATGAGCACCACTGTTAAAGTGTGAAATATTGTTAGTATGATATACGAGTGGCTCTGCATATGCATGTGTGTGTGTGTGTTGTGATCGTGCTGGGCAATCACTCAGCCAGTTGGTGGACACAGACTGCCGTGCAGGGCAGCAGACTGGCGTGCAGGGCACTCTGGGGACAGCAGACATTTCGCCTCCCCTGGGTCAGCGATGAGGGACAGAAGACACCACAGGGGGCCAGCTCACACCTGGGTCACTCCGAAAGAGTCTGCACCTCATCTGGCCTCTTTGTTTCACTTTCTCCCTGCTAATGTCCTCTGTTAGACATTTTGTAAATAGCCTTTTTGTGCACAGCTGATGTTGTTTTTGTCACATTTACAGCTTTGATGATGACATGCAAAATTGGAAAACTGCTCAGATCCGCACTGAGTAATACGACTGTGAATGCCAAAGAAATCGTGTAGGAGTTTCCAAAGAATAATGCAACAATGTTTTGACAAGCTCAGGGAAGAAAGTGTCACTGTGCAATGTGAACTGTCACTATTCAAGTATATGTAGTTTAAAACAAACACTAATGATCTCAGGTACACACGCTCTACACACAAGTTAAGGTCTGATCTTCTATATTGTATCTGACAATTAAGGACTTTTGTTTGTCATGAGGATTCTGATATGTAGCTGTGATCCCTGATGCTGTTTTTTGTGATACAGAACGCTATACATCTTGGGATAATTGAGATTGCATTTGCTGCAACTCTGTCTCACTTCATAAAAGACAGTTGTGTTCTGTAATAATAGCATCCTCAGCAGGATTGAACCTGTGAGATTCCGACGGCGTGTCATCACAAAAAAAAAAAAAAAAGCTCTTTATTTCAGGTGTGGCTCTAACCCACCGCTAACCTCGAGCTCATGTTCTCGTGTTAAGCACGGATGAAACATTGATGCTAAAAGGAGGCGCAGCCTTGACTGGAGCAGATGTGACATGTTTGTCAAATGACCTACTTCTGTCCCTATTATGAATTAAAATTGTATGATGAAGACTGGGGCGACTAATGAATGATACATGGCGGGGGTGGGGCCAAGTGGGTGGAAAGGGAAAACAAAGGTTACATGGAAATAAATGTGTGTTTTGGTGAGTACATGCTGTGTGTACTGTAGATAAATGTGCAAATAACACATTATAATTCATGTAGCATTAAAAAAAGATTGCATTAACCTATAGAGAATAAGCACAAACATAAACAGGCATACTGACCCACACACCGCCCACTGAGCCTGAGTGTTAATGGCTCTTTAATTGGTTGAGTGTTTGCAAGGAGGTAGCTGTAGACAGATGTTATCTAGCCCTGCTCTCTGTAGGAGGTGCGAGTGGGGCTCTAATGGTCTGTGCATATGGAACCAGGACTTGGACCCGGGGTGGAGACACAGCCTGCTGATCTGGCCGCTTTAGCTACTTAGCTGCTGAATTAGTTAACGTGGGAAGAAAGCTGACTGAAGGAAGATTAATTTCCACATTTTGTACCAGACCCTATTGTGCCAACATCAGCAAACTGTGTGTCCACTGCTCGTGGTAAAAGTACTCCTGCCCTTATGGACACACACAGGCTTTGAGTAGGATGCTGTTTTTTGATAAATGGACAGTGGCTTCTCTCAAGAAAAAGTTTTATGTCTGTCTTGGCCCCCTGCCCTCTTTTGTCTTTCTTAGTGACTCCGTCTTTCCCTCATCCTCCCCCTCTTTGTCTCCCTCCTCTCTCTCCATCTCGCTCGCTCGCTCCCTCCCTCCGGCTCAGTGAGGCAGGCACAACTGTGTGTCGTGAGAGATCATATCCTCTTGACCTTGCTCCAGGAGTTCTGATATATTTCATCTCCCATCGATTTTCTATCCTCTGCCCATTTTTTTTATCGCCCACTCCCTCCCTTCCATCGCCATCTTTCTTCCTATCCACAAAATCATTTTCATCTCTCATTCCATACAAACATACTAACAGAATTTCTATTAGTCAGGGGGAGAAAAAAAGAATGAAGAAAAGCAAGAAAGTGAGGGGATGGGACAAGATCACATTTTCCATCAGAGTGAACTCTGAGAAAATGTCCACAAACAAATAGAAAAATAGAGGTACGCTAGCAAAGTAAAGATGAGAAAAGAGGTGGAAAGAAAAATCAATACACTCCGGTGCACGCATGTGTACACACACAAAAACACACACAAAGGTGCGCCCTAGTTACAAAGCAGCCATTTACCTCTATACAGTAACAGCAACGCTTCATTCTGAGCCCTCCTTAAACAAGTGGGCGTCACTACATGCGAGAGGAAAGAAGAGACACAAAACAACTTTTTTCACCAAGTGACTTTTTGACCTTGATGCTCCCGCTAATGTCTTTTGACTAACACAGTCTGTCCCATTAGCATCCATGCTGTTGAAGGCTACCAGGTCACCTACCGTATGGTGTAACGGTCAGGGTTCAGGGTTATTGTTAAGCAGGCAGCATAGGCATCGTGTTTACTGTCCATGGCGGTGACTTGGCTCACGACCCGCCGCCCTGCTGCATCTGGGTCCTCCCCGTGGAAGGGCTGTCATTTTGTGCGTCCGACCTCGGCTGTCACTCAAATGCTTACATCACCTCTCATTGGTGTGCTTCATGCCTTGTTAGAGATGAGTAGTGAGAATAAACATAGGATGAAAGATGGCAAACCAGAGACATCTCACAGAGGAATACAATGGGCTTTTCCCTGTCACTTCAATTCAGCAGTTCCCCCCCATTTCACCACACACACACACACCCCTGCCGTGAACAGCTCCCAGAGAGCAGTACCTTTTTCCCGGTCAAAAACACAAGTGAGTCAACACTTCGGGGGAGGATGGCACAAACTAAACAGCAAGAACAGACTCTCTATTGATTTGTCGGCTTGATTCAAAACAGGGTTATGCAATATGTTGCTCCGTCTTCCTCGCCATTCTAACTAATTAAACTCATAATTTAGCCATCAACAAAAGTTGCTATGTGTGCATGCACATGGAAGTGCTTATGTAATCAAATGAATTCATGCACTGCCAGACATATTTATTATTAGAGGGATACAGATTTCAATAATGTTTCCATTTAGCATAACTTAGATTAGGTGCTTACATAACCCTTTGTTTTTTCTAACAGTAATGTTTTTTGTTGTTGCCCTACTTTTTTTTTGTCTGGTGTCCGTCCTATAATAGGAGGAGACAGTGGGGTCAGTTCAGTGTCAGGCCATAATGTATTTTTAAACAGTCACCATATGAGTATATGTTTATACCCAAACAGAAAGAACCAGTTAGTTTCTTCTTCTTCTGTCCCCTCTCTGGGCTGTCTAGCCTTCTAAAAAGAGAAAGGTTAGAGCACCAGCACTTTGCAGACTTCTCCCGTAATTGGCATTTGTAGAGAGACACAGATAAATAAGCAGAATGGGGAGTTCAATAGACAGCAGATCACATCAGGTCCTCTGTTGTTGTATTGATTTCATATTGGACTAGCAGAAATGATATTCAGTGATGTAAAACATATTTTACTAACAAGCTTGATGGTCAAAATTCTGTTTAATGTTTTGATATTCTCATTTCGACTCTATTTTCTGAAAGGCAATGTAATGCAAACTGACAAACTCTATAAGCTGATAGCCTGATGGCTTGATATAAGCTTTCTATGTGCTGATGATCCATCTTGCATTCAGTCAGTCCCAAATCAGAGAGTCACGAATCTCTTTTCAGAGAAAGGAGAAGACGACAGAGCAAAGAAGATTTTTTTCTTTTCTTTCAAGATTTCGGAGAGGGAATGTTTTGACTGCAGGCTAGATCCTGGAGACAGGGAGAGGAGGTGAGAGACAGCGTGTCGACGTATCTGATTCAGATACAGAAACAATCGCTCACTATCTCAATGGAATAGAGGAAAGAAATGTATACAGAGTAAAGATAATCCGTGTTTCTGCATTTTCTCCTGGTTTCTTGTCCAATGAGGACATTTCTCAGTTAACGTCTATATTCAGTGTTCTGTCGTCAACGACATGCCTGACCATGTCTGTTCAGGAGGGCAGCCATATGTGGTCATTAGGCCAGTTAGTGAAAAAATGAGGAGCTCTGTGGGTATACCGCAGATGTCACAGGCACTGGCTAACAGGCTGATCTGCAGACATAGCTTCCTATAGTTCATCCTGTCCCATCATAATGGAAGAATCCAAGCTGTCTTAGAACATTTGTTAAAAGAAAAGTTAATTATGTATACATATTTCAGTGACATTTTTCGGTTGTTTGATTGTAAGATGTTCAACAGCTGCTAGGTGGAATTCATTTTCCATATTTAAAGAATTATTTAGTCCTCAACAGTTTTGTAAGCAAACATCGCTGGATGAACAACTGGCCAATTAAATATAATATGCAGAACTCTGTTTTCATCAGTATATAATCACCTGAACATAAGGGTTATTATGTTTTTGTTATGAGCCTTAAATATCTACAGACACTGCAGGTCGTTTTCCACGTAGTCTGTCATGTTGATGTTTCTACAGTAGCCCAGAAAGGGCAAACTAAACACTGGCTATAAATGAGGCCTTTTGTATTTTTCATGCATTTCACGGTCACCGTAGTTTCTCCTTCGTGTGAGTAAGGAGAGGGTGCAGCGCTGGAATTGCAATCAGCAGCTAAGTAATAAATAGGTTTCATATACTCCCTGTGATTGACTGGTAACCTGTCAAGGGTGTACCCAGACTCCTCCCTATAATGTCAGCTGGGATCGGCTCCAGCTGCCCCATGACCCCTCCTCAGGAGAGTTTTAGTTTCACGTTTACGGTGTCTGTATTATCACTTTCTCGATGAGAATAGTTTTAAAAATGGGAGGGAAAAAAAGTTGGAAGGAAACTCCGATGTGCATTTAGTTTTGTTTTTGTCTTTTTAATGGGCTAAGCCTTACCTCAACTCAACCTTGTATCATTAGTGGGCTTTTCTACGAGGACGCATCGATCCATCATCAATGCATGTGGAAAGCCGTGGTTGGCGGAAGAAGTATTCAGCTCTTCTGTTTATTTTAATGGGCTTTCACTGAGTTCACAAGTCATTCACACTTACTCCTTTAAACTAGACAATAGTCAGGTTTTGTTTTGCTACAATAAGCTCCCATTGCTTCTTAGTTTAATTGGTAGTTTGAACAGGCTTTATTAGTTGTCTTTTGAGAAATGACCTTTTTTTATTTTTTGTGACCCCTTGTACAAAATACTGTGCATAAAAAGTACACAAGGCTGCGTAATGGTGATCATTTTCTGTAGATAGTTCATATATATCTGGAACATTAGCAAATGTTTTATTGTTTGTTTTTGTATTTTAAATCAGTGTGATCATAATTTTTAAAAGCAGGAATTCTGAGTGAAATGTTATTGGGTGCTTCTTTTATTATTACTGACCAACTCATGTTTTTGGAAAAGATATTGTACAGTCACAGTTTGAATGCTTGGAAATTGATTTTAGTCTTCATAACTCTTCTTAACACAGGCAGTGCCCAGTCCTTGCCATGTTTTCATCACTTTGTAATGAAAGCTGCAATGGAAATTTCTTTTCATGGATCACTTTTTTTTGTGTGTCTGCTCTGTGGCCTTACCTTACCCTGTCCATCTCATCAGAGAGAGCGGGGGGACATGGTGGGAAGCTTGACCTCTGTATTTTCATGGTTGACTAGAAAAAACCCGAGTCTACCTGTCCCTGTGGAGAAGGAGAGGATTGTAGAGTGCAGGGCATGACAATCTAGTTCCCTATGTGCTCATGGTTGGCCTCTCGTGGACAGCCAGTTCCACAGCTGACATTTACACACAACTCACTCAGCCCTCAGAAAGAGGAAAGACTGGCGAGGGTGTGTGGGTATTTGAGGAAAAAAAAAAGTAAGAGTTACATAAACTGCAAAATTAAAGCCCAATCTTTTGCCCAATAGTAGCACGCACGAGGATTTCCATGATTCCAAACAAAGGGACACATAATAAATATTTACCAACTCTCGAAACAATTTTCATTTTCAGACTTTGCTGTTCATCACAAAACACACAGATGAACCAGTTTTAGTTTCAGTCCAGAGATTCCATCCAACATTCATTAGAGTTTCTGCTCATTTACCAGCTTCATTTGGTGAAGCGGGAGTGAATTAGTGGAGATTCTATTTGTGGACAATGTCTTGGTTAGTGTGTGCATGTGTTCAATGCTTTATAAAAAAAAACAGTCTGGAAATAAATGTGTTAACAAGTGTATGTGTGTGTAACACTATCTCTTACTATCTGAAATGCAGCGTGTTCACACGAAGCAGGGCTACGTTTAAACAACATTTCACACTGTTCACTGCCTTCCTAACACGTAATGCATTATGTATTTATTTGAGTCTGACCTCCATGTTTCTTTCTCTCTCTCTGTTTCTCTGTTATAGGTGAGTTCCAGGACCCTTGGTGCATGTGTCACGGTTGAGGGGAGCTCTGGGTTGGTCGTCACAGTATGAACTCATTTTCCATTCAGTTTTGTCTCCACTTCTCAGAGTCACTCGGTAGATTTACTGCGATTCTTCGGGGGCATCTACACTTAACTTCCATGAGTAATGGCTGATTATGGTTGTGGGTGCGACAATAGATAATCATTAGCCATATGCACTGTGCACTGGCATTGCTCAAGATTTAGAGTGCTGTCCGTGGTGCTGAAAACAAATCTATCGCTGCCAATACGTTTGTGCTCAGTTGTGTAACAGGTCTATTGTGTGTGCAAGAATCTGTGGGAGCATGTGCCAGTGTGTACCCGTCCATCTTTGCAGCATGTGTGTGCGTGTGTTGGCGTGTGTGTGTAGCTCCATTATCTTTGCGTCTGAACAGTTTTCCCGTCCCATGCATCATCCACCCCCGTCTGTCTCCATGTCAGGCCTGATAACAGCTCCTATTGCCCACAGAGATGACTAATCAATAACACACAACCATGGGAACAACAGCTTGCTGTCCGCACACACACGTGCACACGCGCACACACACACACACACACACTCACAATGCAAGGCGGAAAATATTGGCTCACTGTCCACAAACACTGCATTGACTGCTCTAGGCTGACAAAGAATCTGTTGTTTTCTTATTTCAGGATATCTAGAAGACTTATACTTCCACAAAGCCCCCCACCACTCCCACACTCACAGCTACACCACACCTTCACATAGAACATGTTAAAATGTGCTCACACACACACACACACACCAATTTGCCAATAGACAATCAGCCTGACAGTATCACTGCGTGGTGCTCAGGATGTTTCCCTTTTTTTTTCCTCCAAAGAATCTTCCCTTTCTTCCTCCTTGCATCATGCTCACCATTTGTTCTGTTGCCTTCTTATCTATTCATGTTCTTTCTTTAATACTCTCCTCGTACGAGGCCTGTCGACTTCTGTGGAAGCTAAATCAGCGCCTCAGCTGAGTGGGACTGCTTACTGATTTCACTTGATTCAATGCCCCTCACCTTCAATCAGTATCTCAAGTCCGCCCCGGTGGAATAACACAGGATGGATGACAATAAATGCATAAAAACCTTAGAAGACACTGACAAAGCATTTTACCTTCTTCCCCTTTTCTTTTTTGCTCTTTTCTTCCACCTCTCAGTGAGATGTAATTCCCATAGACAGACTGGCCTGTATAAAAGCTAGTCTGCTGTCCTGATTCCCCCCTGAGGTGCCATTCTGACCCAATAATTCCTTCATGCCTCTCTCATGCTTCATTCACTCCTCTTGCTGTTTCCTTCCCTCCCTCTCTCTCATCCTCCTCTCACTCTCTCTCGCTTTGTCGCTAGCTCTCTCTCCCTCCGGTGGCCAGAATGCTGTAATTGAGTTTTTTATTCAAGTCAATTAAAAGTGCAGGCCTTGCTAGAGACAAAACAAGTCTGCATAGTCGCCTTTTTCCTCGGGCGGCCTCGTTATTTATTCAATCCACTCTTTATATCACTCAGTAGCTAGGAAAGCACGGGGTGTGTACTTTCATTTCATATGTGTCATTAAACTGTTTTGACATTGTTTACAATGTAATTTATCTTTCTCTATGACGCCTCCCCTTCCCCCAAAAGAAATCCTATTTAAATGGTAATTCAAACTTCCATTAAGTTGGGCCCTTTGTGAATGCCATACAGAAGTTGCTCTATTCCTCCCCTCTGCCTCAGCAGCTATCTGAGGCATGATTGTTTACTCCCAAAAAGCCAAATATGCATCAAACTGAAACACCGGCTATGTTGTCTTCAGTTGATAATGCCTTTCCTACTCTCATTTAGCATCATATTTTGTTAGCCATGAAGTGATGAATTATAGTGCTAAGTTCAGAGGGATCATCCAGGATGATAGAGCGTCATAACCATCTTTCATCTCCGATGCATAATAACTTTGTAATCAGAGGGAAGGTTCGCCAGGGTTTGAGTGAGCCGGTCCACTTCAGACTCCCGAGTCGAGTTGGGCACAAATTGATATGCAGATGTTGACACAAACTGCGCTACATATCACTACTTAAATGTTTTCTCCTCCTCGTTTATGGAATATCAATTCAGTTTGTGCAAAGTAGAGATAGGGAAAGTGAAGGTGATACCTTTCATATGCAAATGAGAAATGAAATGTGAGATTTGCAGCATTCATTAAAGAAAACCAGAGAGATTTACGGTAGCTGTGGGGCTAATTTTCTTTAAATGCCTTAATCAGCAAACCGGTTGGAAGGCACAACTTTGAAATGGGATTTGGCCTCATCACGTACACACACAAACACACACACACACTGCTTACAGTATATTCCTGCTGTAGAAAAGTAGGTTGGGGGGTTGAAGTAGGGAGCTGATATATTCTTCTCTGTTTTCCAGGTCAATTGTCTGTCAGTTTCTGATTCAAGAGCAGTTTTGTGCTACATAAGCTATCCCACTGAGAAACTAATTCAGTCTATTCTTTTCGTATTTCCTCCTCCGCCCTTTTAGTTGGCAAATTATTCATTAGAGTTATTGTACTTGTGATAGACCTTGAGTCTATTATAGTAATATAGAAGTTCCCCGGTTGCAGATGTTGAAGGCACGTTGGAGAATAGTAACGTGATGGATGTGAGACAGTTGTTGTCACACTATGAAGGAATGTGAGTAGAGGATCAGGTCAGGTTCCATTTTATAAACCAGAATATGTGTTATCTCTGTCCGCAAGAGGACCTAAAATCTCTCTTTTTTTGCCCTGATGAAAAGTTTCACTCCAGGATGCTTCAGGTTTTACAAACACACTAATCATCAATTCCCAAATCCAATTATTACCAATGAAGTTGTTGTGTCATATCTACTTAAACCATGAAGGCTTCAGGGACTTTTCAATATACAGCACTTACAGCTGTATGGTCATGTGGGAAAGTAAACACCAATTACAAATCGAGCGCTCCACTTCCAATAATCCAAACACTAATTGATGATTTACAGGAGCAAACATGACCCAGCTAACCTTGAGGGGTGAACATTTACAGCTACTATCTGTGGTTGTGTCCTGGTTATTGCCCTGATTGTTAGCGTGGGATCAGTGGAACTGAGTTAATAACTGAGGGGAGGTAATTGATGTTATCTGTAGACTGTAGAAGAGGACACGTCTATATAATCAATACATGTATCAATACCAACTTAGACCATCCAACTGTAAGTGATGGGGTTAATGATGCGTGGTTCAGGCCTAACAGGATAGATGTTGCTGGTTTTCAGATCATTTTTCGGGTAACAAAACACATTTCAACCTCCAGTAGAAAGACTTTTTTTTTTCCTTCTTCCTCAGTCAAATTGTTCACCTTTTCTTTATGCAAGTTGATGAATTGGCATTTTCATGTTCACAGTTTGATAAGATTGAAAACCACTGCATTAGATCATTTTATGCTCGCAAGCAAAGCAATGTTGATTCGGGTCGGTAGGGCACCTGAGCGGATTGAAATCATTTTCTGTATCTGAAAGATCAGAGACTTGTAAAAGTCTCGACAAACCCCATCATTTCTGTCACGCACGCTGGCACTTTGAACATTTAGTTCAGGTAGACGGTTGCTGATATACCTGTCGATGTGTAGCATCATGTTCTCATTGGTAGTCATTTGTAAGACGGTACATCATTGTTTTCAACACCCAAATGAGGTTTCTGATTGGAAGCTCACCACAGGTTACGGCACAAAAGATTGTTACATTACACCCTGTTTACTGGTAAATACCACTGCACTCATTTTAATTGCTTTGGATGAGAACACCAGCAAAATAACTAAAATGGAAATGGAGGCATTCTTGCCTCTGACAAACAAAAACATTTGGGGAAGTTGACTGGGTGAGTTATTTCAGATTATTAGGAATACAGATCTCTGATGAGCTATCCTATCTACCAGACCAATGATAGTAAAAATGGGGAAAACAAAATCAAAGAGGATAATAAAGGCATAAAACAGATATTTGTGTACAGCTTCTCTGCCCATCTGTCCACCTAGTCTATGTTGTTGGACTGTTAAATGAAGTCAGAGAAAAATATGCTAATTTAGCTTACTCCACTGCTCTGGTCAACCAAAGAAAATCTTGGTCAACTGAAATTCTACCCATTCTTCAACCAATTGATTAGTTGATGGGGAACATTAATGAACTGCATGTTATCTCCTGATTAACTAAACTGACCGCAGTGCACTGAGTGTCTATTAAGTAGATTTACATACAGCAGTGACACACACACAAAGCGGCGAGAGAGTGAAACAATGCGGTAAAACAGTTATCAGCATCCACGCTACTATCGTCATTATATATCTGACTTCAAATGAGGCTCAAGGTTCACACAGTTTCTATTGACTGTCCCTCGTTAATACATTAGTCCAACATGGCCCCATTTAGCCGCACAACATGCTAAAGCCAAGTTCAGCAGGCGGAACAACAAAATTAACACTAAAATAACATTAAACATGCCAAAACTCGGGGTGTCGTTTAGCTCAGTCGATAGAGCATCCGCCCCATGTACAAAGGCTCAGTCCTTGCCGCGGTGGCCCAGGGTTCGAATCCAACCTGTGGCTCTTTCCCACATGTCATTCCCCATCTCTCTCTCCCCACATTTCCTGTCACTCTTCAAGCTGTCTCTGTCAAATAAAGCTCAAAAGGCCAAAAAATATCTTAAAAAAAAACATACCAAAACTCACAGCTTTTCAAGTCTGAAGTCAGGTCACAGACGTGCCATCAGTGAGGTTGATAGTAAAATATGCACACACATCAAAAATAAATGTCATCGGCTCAGCTCTTCTGTCCTCTGAGGCTAGGGAGATGTAGCGATTTGTGCTAGTTCGTCTTTGACATTGTGTTAATTGGTTTGGGGCTGAGTGAATGTTCACTGTTAGGTCAGAACCAGCAGTCTCCATTAGGTTGGGCGTGTTCAAAGTTGTAAAAACAGGAGTGTTTTGCCTTCCTGACTTATATATCGTATGGTCTATTAAACTATACCATGTGTAGTGTTTTTTATAACACTATATATTTTATAGCCTGTCGCTCAAAAATACATCTGTCCTTCTGCCTCTGAAAGTAATGGATTGAAAAACTCTTTTCATCTTATGAAAGTAGCACCACCGATTGTCTGACCAATGCAACTGAGATCATCCATCCATGCATCCATTTTCTTTAACCACTTATCCTCATCAGGGTCATGGGAGTGATGGATCCCAGCTGACTTAGGGTGAGAAGTGGGGTACACCCCAGACAAGTCACCTGTTCATCACAGGGCACATAGAGACAAACAACCATTCACATTTACATTGACACCTACAGGCAATTAACCTATGAAGGTCATGTCTTTGGACTGTGGGAGGAAGCCGGAGTACCCAGAGAGAACCCACGCAGACACTGGGAGAACATGCAAACTCCACACAATAATGCCCCAGCTGAGGTTCAAACCAGAAACCTTTTTGCTATGAGGCCCAACTGAGATCATCTTATTTACTAAATAGGACCAAGTTTCATGTCTGGGAGTTCCAATCTTTGTGTAACTTTCTTCAAAATGGAAAATACAGGTAATACTTTGAGATTTGACATTTTAAAGGCTAAGCCATAAAACAGCTGCTGTCAACTATGTGTATTATTATGATGATGATTTTATCTTTTACTCTGTTTATCTGTCTTGAATTAACACCGAAGTGATGCACTATCAGTAGCTGACATTTCAGAGTTTCATATTGAAAAGTTTTACTCCTGAACTTTTCCTGAATGATGACTTCAAGGCCTGCATGTGATGCCAGGGCGATTGTTAGTGTTCTTAAATACGTACCGTGTGAATTCTGTCTACAATAATTTGATCCATCTGTCTGTCTGTTCATCTGCACTGTACAAAATAGTCTTCCTCATTCTCCCATCTTTCTACTTTCAAATCTCTCTGTTTCCATGGTTACTGAAGACTGTAAAAGGCAGGTAGAAGTTGAATACACACTTCGAGTCCCTCCACCATTTGGACTCACTATGGTTAGGAGTGCCGGGCTTGAAAATCTTTAACTTGATTGCGATTGATTGAAGGAGTCCTGGTGGGTTCTAATGTGTTCTAATGCCTTTTTTGTTCAGTTGTGTGGTTTTGTGTGTGTTTCAAGTACAAGTACTGCAGCAACATTAGATCTAAAGTTTCAGAGTTAAAATAAACTTATTTGTACTTCTCAAATTCATATAATAACTGTATTCCACTATTATAATGTAGTTATGACCTCGTAGCAAAATGAAATGTTCACTATAACCTTAATTTTCTAGTGGGATACTCATTAATGTTCTCTTTATTTCTAAGTATCACCCCCCTCTCACTCTAATAATCTCTCTGTTATAATGAAAAGCATTTAAAGTTGTGAGGGGTAAAGTGGAGATGATTGTGGGATGATCGCAGTATGGTGATCTTAGTAAAATGTCAGATCCTCTTCTCTCACCCTTTCAAACTATGCTCTTATTATTTCTCATGTCCATCACTTCTCCCACAGCTGTTATTATCAGACGGGAGGCATGGCGTCTGAACCTCTGGCAGAAACATCAATTCTTTACACACGCTAGCCACTGATCCTCAGTAGGCTCTTTTCTTTAGCTGTGATTAAGTTTGTGTCTGAACTATTAGATTTGAGTTTGATTCATTGGTTTTCAGCCAGAAGGTTCTTGTTATTGGCGAGTATCCTGTGATTTGACAGGACAGCGGTGTGGTATTGGAATAGCTCTCCTTCACTCAACCACTGAAATATGATTTGCTACATCGCAGAGCACCTGCTGATATGATGTTTTGACAGATTGTTGGGAGGTTTATATAACAGTTGCTTTTTTCCTGAGAGGTGGCCAAGAAGCATGCCACCTGCAGGTGTTTTTGCTTACATTATTTTTTACTTTTCAGTGTTAACATTACAAATGATTTTCTCTTGAATTCAAGGACCTTTTTGTTTTGTTTGTTTTATGCATATTTCAGCTCAGTGCCCTCTTTAAAATGCACCCAAAACGTTGTGTTTTAGTGTGGTTTTATAATGAGGAGTTATGGTGGATAGACAACTTAGATAAACTTATCAAGTCACCTCAAGTTAATCCACAGGGCGCATTTTAAAACAACAAATGAAGTTATGGACTCTCAGTTAACGCCATAAACAACAGGAGAGTCAAGCAGAGATACAAGCAAGGCATTTACAATTGGATTATAGGCAAGGGGAAGCACATTTCCAAATGAATAATTCACTGCACAACCCTCATGAAATCCTCTCATGCTCTTCACACAAACACACAAATACACATTGCCACTTTAAGATCCGTGCACACTGAGTCTTGGCACTGTACACGGTGGTATGGGTACAGACCAGGTACCTTTGTCAACTCACCACAGCAGGATGTAATGATATTGATGACAGGAAGTCATCATAGAGGACATGTATCACAGCAGGAAATGTCTTAGGTGAAACATGTCCCCCCTCTACTCATCAATTCTTTAGCAACCTGCTGTCATCTCACTCTTCTGGGTACGACAACATACCTCCTACTCTTGCTTTTTTTTTTTTTTTGCTGTCTGCATGTCTCTTACCCTCTCTCTCTCTTACACACACACACACACGCACACACACAGTAGGGTGACATCGAGAAAAAAAGCTTCATTCACACCTGCGCCTCTGGTGATGCAATTGGCAACTTTTGAGAGGACAACAGGGGACCAGAAGAAGAGGAGAGGAACAAAAGTCTTGTGACACTGTGTGACATACTCCAGACCAGTGAGATCACTCACTAAGTTTGCCTAGCAAAGTCAAGTATATGCAAATTGAAGCCAACTTAAATCCTGTTGTCATGCCTTTTGGGAGTCAAAAATAATGCCATGCATGTTAATGTATTGTTAATACTTTTTTATTATTAACAGGAAGAGAGAAGGTCTTCAGGGGAAATGCTCCTTTTAATCTTAGCTGTCTGGAGGAGCGTGATGCTGTCCATGTTTGATTGACAGCAGCTGTAGGCTGAGCTCTGGCAGGGGAATGAAAGACAAAGTAACCCTTAAATCCCACCCGGCATGGCTGCGACGTTCTCCGGCAGAGCTGATCGTGCTCGTTCTAGACTGTGATTGTGATCCCACCAGAAGAGCCGCGGTGTGTTTTGGGAGCATCCCAGAAGAGGCTCCCTGCTCTGTGGAGAATATACGGCAGTTCTTTTTTTTGACTTGTGGGGGTATGAAACCATGTGGAAGAATGGACCAAAACAACGTCATAGATATGTTGTTATAGAGCCATGCCCGGTGGCATTTAAGAACTTGTGCTGTAGCCTACATGTAATGGCCAGACAGCAGGCTGTTAGTGCTATTACAGAATATAGACTACACCAGAATGACATTTGCAGGCACAGTTTAGACACTGTTCCATGTGCTGCAGCTAAGCACCTAATTAGCTGTCTAGCGTGCAAGCTGACGTTAGCACCTTTCCATGGAGAATGTTTGTTTAGTCGCTCATCACAAGTTCAACAAGCTGGGGTGCAGGACAAGAAGTGTGTTCGTTTTTGTCAGTTAAATGAGAAGGAGACTTTAGCAGAAAAGCTAACGTGGGTTCAAAGTCTGCGGCTTTTGTGTTGGATGTTTTGTGTAGCAGGCTGCTGTCTGATTCAGTATGTTCTGCTCTGACTATGACAGAACACCAACTTTACTGCTTTATACAAGATTTGATTGTGTTGAAATAAAGATCTCAATCATGAACATGTCTGCCTTTACACTTTAATTCTAGCTGGACTTAGAAGGCATAAATTTGATAATAATAATAAAACTGAATTTCCTTCGGGATCAATAAAGTATCTATCTATCTATCTGTCTGTCTGTCTGTCTGTACCTGCAATTACTGCAACTGGAAAATGCACCAAGTAAGATGGTGCGGCCTTGTGCTAATAATATATATTTACTGTCAAACAAGTGACAGCATTGTTTGCTATCAGTTAAGGCAGAATCAACCACATGCCTCGAGGTGGAAAAGTTGCTTAGTAACAGATCAGGAAAGTTCAGCAGGCTGAAGTGGTAGTTTTACCCCTTGCTATATGATCTGCATTTACCTTGGTGAAGAAAAAATGCACATTAATCCAAGATATACCGTCATACCCACAGCGTGTAATGTGAATTTGAGCGTGTTTGCCAGATCACCTACAGATGCCGTCTGGCTTAAATTGCAATTTGGATGTCAGCCAGGTGCAAAATGCAGTCTGCACCATGTGTTTACAGTTGTGAAAGGTAGTGTTCAGGGTTGAAATGTAATGACACACACATGTAACCTTCCGAACAGCTTTACTAAAGAAGTGCCACGTGATCTCCTCCCACCTGTCACTGCTCTTTCACCTCACTCATTGGGAAGAGTACAGCTGGCTGTTGCAGTCTCTAATGCATCCGGGAGAAACATCCAATAAAGATGGTGTTTTTCCCTCATTTCAGTTGAAGAGTAAACACAGACTGAAACTGCTATGCATTTTTATTGACTGTGCCATCTACCAACCTGTTCCACTGCTTTGTGCAGTTCAAGTGAAAAATGACACAGCATCATAAAAAGGGTACAGGGTTATAAAAGTTATGTGTAAATGCAAGTGTGAGTGCAATTTCTTTTTTATCATCTGGGTAGTGTATCTGCATTCAGATCACATTCTAATATCCTGTAGTGCTCTGTAGTGGGTAATGCTGTCCGTGTGGCTGAAGTAAACCTTAGTACAAATCACCTTTTTTTTTTTTTTAATTTGACCTAATTATTGTATTATTATCTGTATTATTATCTGACAGGTAATAATTCAGATTTTTTTTCTCCCTGTGTCACTTTCTCCGTATGTGTTCACATCTCCCGCTGAGCTGAAGAGTGTCTAGCTGTTCAGCTAAATCTACTAGTGAATTAGCAGCTCTACAGCCTGGCAGGTGCCTCATTAGAAATATATTATAGCTGTTATCAGTAACCAAACACTCCCTGTTTAAAAGTCTAAACCTGTGTGTGTGTGTGTGTGTGTGTGTGTGTGAGAGAGAGAGAGAGAGAGAGAGAGAGAGAGAGAGAGAGAGGGAGGGAGGGAGGGAGAGAGAAGAGAAAGAGTGTGTGTTTGTGTGTGTGTGTGGTAGTGTTTTAATTGGAGCTCAGTTAATTCAGCACAGCAGTGATTTAATACAGAAACTGAATGTGTTGATTTTCCCACCTCTGACTTATTTTTTGGAATTATGTGCCTCTCAGACGTGAGTGTGTGTGTGTGTGTGTGTGTGTGTGTGTGTGTGTGTGTGTGTGTGTGTGTGTGAGAGAGAGAGAATGTATGTGTGTGTGCGATGTATGGTTTTCTACAAGCGTGAACCTGTGATGCATAATATTTATAACATGTAATAAAAACTATTGAATTGGGGCTGTCGGTTAGCTCAGTTGGTAGAGCATCCGCCCCATGTACAAAGGCTCAGTCCTTGCCGCAGCGGCCCAGGGTTTGAATCCAACCTGCGGCCCTTTGCTGCATGTCTTTCCCATCTCTCTCTCTCCCCACATTCCTGTCACTCTTCAGCTGCATCTATACAATAAAAGCTTGAAAACGCCAAAAAAATCTGGAAAAAAAAAAAAAAAAACTATTGAATTAAATGAACATTTTATTGACTCTTTTTTGTTTGTTTTTTGTTTTTCTGAACCACTTTTATAATAAATTATGAAACTCTTAAATATGAATGATGATCTTGGTCTAAGACACTTGAGCAGGGGCAGTAAAAGTCACTGAACTCATCTGCTGATACTGCAGTACATTCACTTCCTTTTCACAATATGTTGATAGCAGCCTGAGGATATACAGATAGTGGGCAGAAGCAGATCACACAGCAGAGGGGGGGATTATCTGCATTGTGTGTGTGTGTGTGTGTGTGTGTGTGTGTGTGTGTGTGTGTGTGTGTGTGTGGGAAGAAGTCAGAAATGCTTCTCTCAAGTGAGACTAGATGAGAACCCATGCAGGATATTTTTAGAGAGGTCATAGTGGAAAATAGTCCCTCATAGAGTTATCTTGCTGTATATAAAGGTAGAAGGTACCTCTGTGGCTGTTAGTCACCATTCCCATACATATAGTGTAAATGATGATTCAGTCACATGCTTTGGTGATCTCTTTTCGCTCCGGAGTTTTCCACAGATAATGTTTTTTTTTTGTTTTTCTTAAGATGAAAGTCCTGATTAATTCCCTGCCAGTTTCAGATTGTGAGACCTTCCACTTTGCTATATAAGCATTTCTTAAAAATACTAAACAAAGCATACAAGAATTTCTTTAATGAACACGTAGGAAGGCCTCTTTGAAGAGGTATTGCTCTTCGGGAGGGTTTTAGTCTTTAGTTTTAGTCCATGCGTGTGATGTTTGACATCCCCTCTGCTCAGCACGACCCCAGAATTCCCATGATTTACCCGTGTGTAACTTCCTGTTTTTCTTTCCACAACACATACTCAGATACAAATCCCAAAGGCATTGGAAAATAATGTTGAAAACCACAAACTACAAGCCAAACCAGAAGCCAATAAATGAATTCAGCCCTCATGGGGAAAGGAAATGTAGTGCTATATGAATATATTTACCATTTCATTTACCTTGTTTTTTGTTTGTTTTTTTTGTTTTTTTAATCCTCTCAAGTCTCATGGAATGTGCTGGAATGAAAAATAAATAAACACATTTTTAGTGTGACAGAAACAAGAAAATAAAGTGAGGGAAAACTTTCTCCACTTCAAGTCAAGTGTATGGTTTTTACACATACAGCTAGGTCGAAAAACGCAATTTTCTTCTTGCCATTAATAGCAGAACATTTTATAAGAAAAATGAATTGAAACCAAAACATTTGCTTTGCTGTCCCATTTTTCTTTTGACTGCAAACAAGGTTTCAGTTATTTTGCAGTGTTAGCGTGTCAGGGCAATAGGGATGAAGCTTTTGTGAGAAGCAGAGAAACACTTAGTGAACTACAAAGTGTGGAAATTGACGTGGAGTTTAGTCTTTGGCTGCTGACAGAGTTAATTGGAGTAGAGCCGAGCTTTTCAGGCTGCCTCCACGGACAGTGAGATCTAAATTAACCAAGATTTTCAGGCACAGTGAAACATATTGCTGGGCACTTAACCCAGAATATATATGCACATGGGTAAACATAAACTATGTGGGTGTCTGCAGACACAGAAAAACACACATACTCAACCTGATGAAAACATTCTCGTTATTATAATTATTTTCCAGTTGAAATTTAAGTTCCACAAAACAGAACATGAACAGAATGACGTGGTATTTAACATAATGGAATGCTGGATGGCTCTTTCGTTAACTGGTTTGTTTAGAAATCAGAAATGTACTGTACATGCTATATGTTGACTTTTTCCAAAATTTGCTGCTCTGTATGTTAGATGTTGTTTCCCATGAACTTGTCACTTGAAGTCAATGATGTTTTACCCTATTCTACCTTGAATTACTACCAAAGACGGCCACACTAAGATATTTTAGAAAGCTGCTGATTCTTTTAAAGTGCAATGATTAAGATGCCACACAATTGTGACTGAAATTCAGCATATCTGTTGTTATATCAGGGTTCATAGCAATGACTCACAAATTTCTTTGCCAAGCACTGGATTCTACTGTCGTTACATGGCATTTTAATGTCAGTTCAAAATGGCAAAAAGGCTTTTATGATACATCTGGTATGGCATTTATTTAATATTACTTACTAGCAAATGTCATAAACAGTTCTCTCAATGAGCTTTGAATGCTGCTGTTGATAATACAAAGGTTTTGAAACCCAGACAATCATGCCAAGAACAACATGAGTCTTTGAGGAAATATTAATGTCATTACCACCTTAGAATTGAGCCTTCTATGTCTACAGATACTGCAGGTCCTCTTCCATGGTGTCTGCTATGTTGCACTGCCATGTTTCTACAGTAGCCCAGAAAGGACAAACCAAACACCATATTTAGATCAACAGCCACCGTAGTTTCTCCTCCACACTTGGAACAGGAGGGCGAATGGAGGCATTCTACAACTACACCACTAGTTGCCACTAAACTGTAAACATTCCTCCTATAACTTTTGGGTTTGGAGTTTCAGTAAATATGGATGGGTCCTTAGTGGATCAAATCTGGCATTCCTCAGCAATTAGTCATACAAGGTCTATTTTAACTGCGAGATTTCAATCTGCAACATCCACTGAGAATAAAAAAGTCTGGCAGCAGGAATGTTTGAAAGTTCTCGACCCCTCCAAACCTTCCAAACAGGCATTTAACGGTCGTTTAAATTAATCAGTTTCACAGCCTACTTTACATGGCATCAGTTCCAACAGACTTGCCAGACCACAATACTAAAACACTGTTTTTTTTCTGTCTCCAGAGAAAAGTATGTTTTTGGCAAACCTAATAGTATTTTAACAATATGTCAAAAATGTGTCAGTCTAAGAGAGAGTAAAACAGACTTGTGACTTTCAGCCAAAGAGGGCAGTGACACACCATTTTTCTGCCTGATAAGTTAACTTAAAATGATTTTATAATTTGGAGTTATTGTTGTTTTTCTAAAGCGGGGATGCGTTTACTCTCCTCCACTAAGCTTGACAATTTTGATCTTGACACCGGAGACTTTTACTGAAAAGTAGTTATTGCTTTTAGCACAGAGAAATACAACAGCAACAATTGATGCCAAATGAATCAACATAATGCGATGAATGCCTGAGGCCAGCTCTGTATACCTCCAGTTTAGATTGCTGAGTAGAATACCATCTGAATACCAGTCAGAGTCCTTTCTGCACCATGAGACTAATGTTGTCCTCAAATGAAAAACAAATGCAAAATGATATCCATCAGAACAGAATTCAGGATAAAATAACGAACACGGCAGCTGCCCGGAACATTTGAGGAACAGTTTGACGGCATGCTCTTATGTATAATTTAATCCCTTTTAATATGCATGTTATCTGTGTTCAACAGTCTGTGTTCAAAAGTGTGGAATTGCACAACAAAACATTGCAGCTCAGACACAATCACAAACATCCAATCACATAAAGTAGACTTGATACTTTGCCAATAACATTTATCCTGAAACGCCTACTGAGAGATACTGTCAGTGATACAAAATATTCAGCTATGCTTATTTCATGAAAATTAGTTGCATGGCAAACTGTACTGGTTCCATTCCACTGGACTTTTGCATTTTAAGTCTTATAACTATTATAAATCTTACTTCGACGTCTAAGTGGTACCACAAGATTCCTTATCTTTCGTCAGTGATTATTTTGTATTTTCACAAGAAGCTTCCCTCATGTTATTCAAGATAAAATGTCACTCAATAGAGTCGTTTTGCATTTTTGTCTTCTTGACCAAATTGACAATGTTAGAGTGACAGGAAATGTGAAGAGAGAGAAGAGAAGGGAATTAAGTGTGATCAAGACCCCTGGCCAAATCTAATCCACTGGACATCCCGGGCTGGCGGGCCACCAAAAAGCACTCAGGAAGAAAAGTTTTACTCTTCCAACAGTCATGTTGCAGTGTGTGGAGTCTCTTGGTACGTTGCCATCATCAGCTTAACACTTCTGCTTCCACTCTGCTTTTAACAGCTACAGTACATGTGGTAGGGTGGGGGTGAGAAAAATAGGTTGGCAAAGCCAAACCACAACATTGCATTTTTTTTCTTTTTCCAGATGAATTTTAAGTTATAATTTGAAGTCAGTATGTGTAATAGTGTACAAAGACAGTTCTCTCCTTTACTCACATGACATGAACTTTTGGACCACCATTCTCTGAACTGTCGTTGGTCTTTACATGTTCTGTTGTGGGTTTATGAGGCAAAGATAAACAGGACCCCAGGCTGTGACTAATTAATTAGCACCTTAGACTAAAATGTAATGCACAGTGTGCTGCTTAGCCTCACACAAGTATTAGACTTCCAGGTGTCCTAAAAGATTCTAAGAGAACATTACAAAGAGAAGAAAACAGGTGCAAGCTCCTGAGAACGCATAGTCCTGGTGATAATACATGAGCTGTTATAATAACAATGAAAAAAAAAAAATGGTAGCAGTTTTTCTGTCTTCCTTTCATTTATCACACACACACTTTTTTCTCCATCTGCCTCTGTTCTTTGGGCTATAATCATCTAGGGGATTTACAAGCAGTCTCTGAGGTTGTGCTCAGATAAAAACATGTATATTTTGGTCGCTCTCGAGCAGACGGGTTTGTGAGTGTGTTTGACAACAGCGATGATGTACTCAGCTGTCTGAGTTCCCTGTCCTGTCCAGAGATTCGCTGTCAAGTCAAGTTTTCACAAAAATGTTAACAGAGGACGAGACAGACTACGAGGCTGCATAATTGGTGACAGCAGTGGCTTCGCGATGTAAAACACGAACCAGTGATTCAGTACTGTGGGGCACATCTGAGGTTGTGTATTTGTGTGTGTGATGGTCTAAAGAATAGAGAATGGCTATTGCTTCCACCGCCCTTATCTTTCATAGTCTTTCTCCAAACATGTTCTTAAATCTTTTTGTCTTTGATTGGCCTCAGTGCCCGGCTCTTTGTCACAATTATGCCTTAAGTGTCCTGTTTGTGCTTGTCTGTCAAAGCATTTTGTAAAAACGGTTTATCATTATTATTATTATTATTATTATTATTATTATTATTATTATTCAGCATGTGTATACTTTGCTTGAATGGCTGAGGCCTATAAAACAGCTCTGCTAACATTTATGTATCACAAAATTGAAATTGATTATACTCCAGTATCTGGCCAAAAGACTCTTTCTGGATTGTACTGATGTATTTACATCCAGTGAAACGCTTCCTCTCTTCTGACACCGCTGGAGCAGAGTGCTTCCTGTTTGACACAGTCTATGAGGGATTCTGAGGGCTGCTACATGCATCTATGGCCGGGCCTCACTGATTACTGTGCAAAAGTTGCAACTTTATAACTTTATTCAGTGATTTTGGTGAAACTCGATCAGATTTTGTACATATATATATCTGCTGCTTTTCCCTCTGAAGCCCACCGGCTGCTCAGCTTCAACTCTCTGTGATTTACAAAGCTTCCTGTTGGACTGATGGCTTCAGCCTAAACACTTTAAAGTAGCTAACCGCTAATTAACTGCTGCTAAGTGACCTTTTTTACAGGAAGCACGGAAATTTGCTGAAACGAGTAGCACTACGCTGTCTCTTTCATGGGGACTTAAACTTGATCTGCACATTTCATGCTGCTCCACGAGCAGAGATCGTCATTCACTGGCCGCTCTTCGTGCAGTACAGAAAAAAACATTAGAGCTGTGCGCACTTGAACACACACACATCCACCCACACAGACACACACACACTCACTTTCACCTTGTCAGCACTTCCTCCAGATGCGTCTTGATGGGTAAACCATCCATTAACACATTAGTGCACCTTAATCCACGTCAGAGTAGCTGCACACCTGAGGATGTGCTTATCCACACATTCATGCAGCAGGTAGAGCCGAGCTTATTGCACAGCAGCAACACCGGCAGGGTGAGGCCTGTGGCTGAGCGATGACGTAAAGTCAATTCACAGAGGCATTCATGTTAACTGTGTTTACTGTTGTCTACCTGCTAAAGATCACTTTGCTCACTGAGGTGAGTTTGACTGTCTAATGTTAGGTTTTATGTCACTGACCTGAGCTAATGTGCAAGCTCCCGGTTGGCACAAAAGCTAAAGTGAGGTCTCCTCAGTCTCCCTCTTCGTGCCTCATTAGTTTTGCTATCATTTGATTGGAGGAGATGAGCCTCTACTTTGCTTTGGACTCCAGAACAGAGCTCAATAGCCATCCACTCTCACTCTTTGTCCATGCTCCTTCTCCCTCATACACATACTTATAAGCCATTGAAATAGCAAGTGGAACCAGGCTTTCAAGAAATGTCTAATGGATTTATTAGACTTGTCATTTGTGCGTTGCACAATCTGTCATCAGTAGCTGCAAATCCAGTCAAATACAATGAAATTAAAAAAAAAGGCAGACAACAGAGCCTGACACCGAAACACATCCCTCAACATTTCACAGGATGCCAGGATCTCATCCGCCCACTTGCACTCTCGCACACGTACCTTTGAAACACAAATACACATATGCACATGCATCCTTTCTTTTCTAATAAACACCCTCTCCACCCCCTCTATAATCTCTCTCAGTCACTCAGCGGGAAAAGATGGATAGTCGCTCTTCTGATCCTCCTTCACGGTTTACTCTCCATTATGAAGGAGAGAAGTCCTCACTGCTGTGTGTGAATGTGAATGCGTTTTATTGAGGCTCCGCGAATGCACATTCAGTAATTTGCATTGTTTCACCTTACAGCTTTAAAATACATGTGTGGTGTGTAAAACAGTGGTCGGGATTTCACAGGGGAAATTAATTGCATGAATGAAATGATCTGGCATGTAAGGCATTGAGGTTTTAAATCTTGTTTCTGTTTTCCTCTCTGTTTGTTCTCTCTATCTCTGTCTCTCTAGGTGAGTCAATAATTTGCGGTGAAACCTTCTACTCTGACACACTGTGGATTTGTGAGTGATGGGAACACATGCACTGATTATTTGTGCAATAATGACGCACCCACATTCCAGAATCTTTTTTAGTACACTCAAGTGCCACAAATTAATTTGTCCAAGCACAAATGTAAAGCTAAACAATAGTTCATCTTTTTTAACTAGATCTGTCCATTTGTTGGCAGGAAGTTTAAATGTCTAACAGTTCTGGCATGTTTTCTAGCCAAGAGCTATCACAGATAGAAAAAGGAGAGTCAATTTCAGTTCTTTGAACATGGGTTAACCAGGGGAGATCACCATGCAATATTTTACAGCATACAGTTTGACACGTCAGCAGCAAATAAAGCCTTACTGCATTCCTCTTACTGCCAGTGTTATCTGCCCAGAAGCAAGGAATGAGCAGCACCCTATTCCCTTCCTTTTTCTTGTGTTTCCAAGAATCCATTTGTTTGCTCCTGGAGCTAAACTTATACTTCAGGCTCCTGCCATGGATGCTGTGGTGTAAATCAAAATAATTCAGTTCAAGATGCACATGTGAAAGATGCTTTTGGGATTTTAGCTACTCTGACCTGAAGGTATGCTCTAATTTTAATATAATACATGGTTAGAAGGTGACAGAACACCAGCTTGTAGCTGGTGAGCGGTGCTAGTCTTTCCAGTTCAGACAAGCCTTCCTAATCAGCTCTTGGAAAAAATGAAAATACACTGAAGATTTCTGCCAAAAGACATTTGTTAACACTTGGTTTCAAAAGATTTTAAGTAGTGAGCCTTATCAGAGTTCTGGCTCTTTCCTTGTGTTAATGGAGCCTGTGGGTTTAAATACAGAGTGGACCACTAGTATCAGCTTAAAAGCCTCATCTGATCACCTGCTGTTAGTGGCACTTGAGTATTGAACATGAACGTTTTTTGCAGCCAGGGTCTTCAGTGCGTGCTCGACTCCATTACGAGGCTCTGCCATCTATTTTTTGATATCAGTACTTCCTTTTCTTACAACCCTTTCAGTTTAGTTTCTCCTTTTTTTAAAAAAAAAGTTCTTGCTCGAGGCGTCGTGTAGAAACTCATTAAACTTTCAATCAGGACAATGATGCAATCAGAGACACAAACGCACGGCAGCACTAATTCAGTTACATTTATAAAGAGTGCCATCTGCTAACCTGAACAGGCTTAACTATTAGCATTTTTGTCGTATCATATTAAGAAGGGCACATTTAAAAAGATTACTAAAAATATATTTTGTTTATATGAAAACCATTTAAATTTGTATGTATTATAATAATGAGTGTTTATCATTCGTTATTCTCTTGTGGCTGGTACAGTTGGGAATCACCGTCTTCTCTCTTCCCTCTGCTGTCTGTTGCCTTGAGACTGTTGACTGTGGTTGTACCTCAGGGATTTCAATTGGAAAATTGCAACTGACTTGATATGCATACATATACTTAGTAAATTAGGTGCTAAACTACATAGATTCTCATCTATTAAGTCGTTGCAACAGAGGTAATTATTGTGTTTGTCAGTGAATAAAGCCCCACATCTTCAAACTCCACATGAATCCACGTGAATCTTCCTCACTCTGCCGATCTGTCAGCTGCTCTGTCCCCGGCATCATTTTTCATTACTAGGGAGAGTTTATGCATCGGTGTTCCAAACAAGTCCATTTCTCGTTTTTGTACTGGACTTCTGGTTCTGAAAGAACTGACTGTACTCCAGCAGACCTTCTCAGTCTACTTCACTTCTGAAATACAAAGCAACAGTCCTCTTTATTTTCCTTTGTTTTCAGTATTATTATTGTACTTCCATTGTCCCCACAAGTAGATGAACACAGCCTATTACTGACTGAGAGTTTTGAAATATGCTATTGTTAGTATGTGGTCATTATTAGCCTTGCACAGGTATATGAGCGAAATTCAATGGATGTCATCATAGCAAATATAACTCTGGTAACATTTTATTTGGGTAGTCCACTGCTGTCCGGATGGTAGCTGTTATAATAGTGTCAATTTGCATATTTGTTACTGGCTATAACTCCATACCCTTTATTGCAGTTTGACCTGAATCCATACTGTGACTCTTAACTCATTTTCTGTCCTTTGACTATCTACACATGGATCCAAACAAAACTTTTCACCACTTGAGCTATTGTATCTCTACAGTTTTCCGATGTCATTGTCGTAAACTCCCTGATTGTAACCGGCACACCAGACACGTCGATAGTGACTTTACTGTGTCCTTTCAGATTTAAGGACACCAGAGGACGCATACCTAGCAACATCACTGAGTTGCATGAACCAAGTTGCACAGTTTGATTTTTGCAACTGTCAAAAATGTCTTTATTTGAATTTCAACCATGTTTGCCACAGACCTGATAAATTGGGTCTAATCTGATTTCAAGTGGCCAGGGAGCATCAACACACATGACCTGATGCCTCTGACTTTTCAGAGACAGTAGCAATATTATTATTTTCTATTTTTTTTTTTAAAAAAGTGTGTATTGGGTTTTCTAGATCCAATGTAACAGCAATTATATGATTACATAAGTGCTCCCAACTGACTGTGCACCCAACCCAAAGGTGAGTGGATTTCAGAACACTTATCTTGTGCAGACAGTGCAACCGTCCAATCCTCAACCCAAACTGACCCTATTTCTAACACTAACTCAGTGGCTCAGATAAACCCTCACCCAGACAGTGGATATCTTTTCACTGACACATTACAAATGCTTGATAGGATTTTGACTTTCAGCAGTCGACTGTCTAAATAAAGTCTGGCCATTACTTCTCAGCTTACCAATTTTCCTTGAAACTATTGCTCCTTCATTCACATCCCCTTCTCCAACCAATGGATGACTCACAGATGGTGGCTAAAACTCATGCTAGCTTTTACTCGAGTGTGTCATTTTCTGAGGTACTTTTTCAAGCCTGTTTTACTCTTAGTATTCATGACACGATGTAAACTACTTCAATACTTTTAAATGAGTAGGCCTACAAATCAGATTGTATCCAAACCTTCATACTCTGCAGCCAGCTCGCAATCTGCAGAGATGCGAACTTTTGGTGACGTATGCCTCATGCAAATCTGTCCAGAAAACAAGTTGTGGGCCAACGAAACCCGTGAACAGAAACAGTACTGCTGCAGCAGGCACTGGTTTGGAGACATGACCACACTGACCAGAACAGCGCAGCAGTTGCCAGTGATTCAGAGACTAAAGATTTGGAGAAACAGAAACCAAATAGACAGATGTGTTCTACACAAGTTCTAAGACATTTAAGTATACTTTTAACTACAGTCCTGCTTCATGTGAATATTAATTTAAGAAACAAATTACCTTAGTTTGATCCATTCATATCCTTTTTTTCATTTATCAGAGAAATGGTTGAAAGTGGATATAATCTACATGAACCTCGCTTTCTGATTGACTGCCTGCTATTAATGTTTTAAACATCAATAGTTAAAAAGTAACTCTGAGCAGTTTTAGTTTAGTTTTTTTATTATTTTCTTAACAGTAGTTTTACTTGTATTACTTGTATGCTTTATTTTTAGTGATATTTAAGTCATGTAACAGTACTTCAGGTTGAGTACAGATTTTCAGTCACACTTCATTAAACCTTTCAGATTCCTCACATCTAGAAAGCTTAAAGTCAGTCAGTATTCTTTACATTCACTGAATGTAAGATGCTCGTTTTGTAGCATGCCCTTGACATTAGAGCGCATCTTCAAGCTGTAGTGAACAACAATAAATGTGTTAGTAAATTCATCAAAATGACTAAAATCTGGGGTGTTGTTTAGCTCAGTTGGTAGAGCATCCACCCCATGTACAAAGGCTCAGTCCTTGTCGCAGCGGCGCAGGGTTCGAATCCGACCTGCGGCCCTTTGCTGCATGTCATTCCCCATCTCTCTCTCCACACATTCCTGTCACTCTTCAGCTGTCTCTATACAAAAAAAGCTTGAAAAGGCAAAAAAAAAATCTGAAAAAAAAAGACTAAAATCTGAATGTATAATTCTATAAATAAATAAATAAACGGTATGAGAGTGTTTGCTCCAATATTTTCTCTGTGAAATTGAGGTAATGGAAATGAGATCAAAATAAACTTGATCACACACATGCACTTTATATTCCTGTGCATTTTTCCTCTTTTGCACTTGTATTTGCACTTTGGGCGTTCTCTTCCCTCTTGTCATCCTTCCCTCTTTTCCATAAAAAACGAATGAAGCTGCTTGGCTGAACTGAACCGACCCTCCATAACCTTGTTCTACCCTTCAGTCCTCCACCAGGACATTAACAGAGCAGCCCTTCCCACTTTCCTCTTTCTTCTTTTTTTACTGACACACACTATACAGACATCCACTCTCCCAAACAGGGAAAAACTGGCTTGCACTTGCACACACACACACGCACACAGTTGAGCAGACACATGCACAAACACCCTACCAGCTGTCTCTGGTAAAACATTAAGCACCCAGACTTTTGATCAAGCAGAGTAAGTCTGGCTACAGAAATAGTAACAAATGAACCCTCAGCAAAAGTGAAACTGTTCTCAGCGCTGTGCTTTCATTGGATCATACAGCAGGCAAACCCACCAACCCCCCCAAAAAAGGCCGTGCTGCAGTGAACAAATGCTATAGCAAAACGCATGCATCTGGTCTGCATTAGCACAGCATTTCTCATCTGCATTGGAGACCACCCTTCTGTTTTCTCGCCCTTTAAGTGGTTACTGGAGTCATGAACTACTGGTTTGGCTCATCATAAAAGAAAGAAATATAAAAAGAATGAGAAAGGGGGGAAGGGGGAGAAAAATTATAAACAGAACACATTCAAATGAAACTTGTCATAAAGCACTATTTTCTCTTATTTTCGAGAGCGTGTGTTTTTTTCCTGTGGGAACAGGGAACTGGCTTTGGAAGAGATTTTATGATGTGCTATTTATAACCCAGTGTTCTTGCTTAATCAGATGATTTGATTCAAATTGAACAGACACGTGTAACATTCATATGTGCATGTAGGGGAAGTCCTGTGGGGCTGTGGGGCTCCCACCATCTCAGAGTTTTTGACCAGTCACCGAGCAACTAATATATTGCCTTGGCTCTGCTCTTTGTATTTATAGATAACCTAGGCTGTCCTGATTTACACAGGCCAGTGAACAAATACTGTGCTCCAAAGTCAATGAAAAATTCAATAACAGAGTTGTAGGTTTCTTTACTTTTTTATGAACATAAGATATAATCACACAAACAAAGAACACACTTGAAAGCTGCCAAGTCTCATCACCCTCTGTGCTAGATCCCCCTTCCTTCCAATTCCTTTCTTGTGTTGTATCACATTTTGGGGTGTAAACAACCTCCATGCTGGCTCAGGACTAGCCTAGCCTCCCTTTGCAGACACCAGGAGCTGTCACATCCCTTTAGATGCCACATTAGATGGGGAACTCAAACACACACACACAAGCAGACAAACACTTCACAAACCCGCACAACCCTCAGGGTTATTGGAAAGACCTAAGCCCACGGAGCAGTTGGCTCGTCTTGGCTCCTCCAAAGCACCGAAACACATCAAATAGACAGAAATCTGTGACTGGATAAGCAAACACCAAGGCGCCAGTTGCACCGAAAAAAATCAGTTTTAAATAACCCTTGTAATTTGGCCTTTACTGTTTCTGAGCTGTTGGAAAAAGCATTAAATTGAAGTCATATGTAGTCCAAACCCGAAAGTGCCCTCAAATTCACTCAGTTTTAATGAGATGTAAATTTTACTTAATAGTTGAGTAAGCTCATATGTCAATGTGCAAATTAAAATCAGCTCATTAAGTGTAGTGGGCTACACTGAAATCAGTATGTAAATCAAGAGGGATTGTGATACTTCCACACATTTCATGAACTCACGCTGCGCAGTCTCATTCTTCATTGGTCATGCTTCTGTGAGCATGTACACACTCTGAATGAATCCTGCTTTTTCTTCATATGCACGTTTAGCTGAGGTTACCATGTTCTCTGCAGGGTGAAGTGTGTGGAGGTTGTGTGTGTGTTTGTGTGTGCATGTGGATAATGAAGGAGAATATAAGAGAAGAGAGATTAAAAGGCAGAGAGAGAGAGAGAAGGGAAAGTGTGTGTACAGTGTTTGTGTGTGTGTGTGAATGAACATAGCCTTGTCTCTGTTATTGTATCCCTGGAGGTTAACCTCAAGCTACGGGAAGCAGCCAGCAATAACAGAGCTGAGAAACCCACAGTACAGTGTTTGCTGCTCTAATGGCCAACACAAACCTGGGCATTACCGGTGTTGGAGAGCACTACAGGGCACACGTCTGAGTCATGACACATGACAGGATGTCAGAGCAGTTAGAGCAACTGTCCTGTTTCTGAAAGGTCACAGATTTATGCCCCAAACTCAGTCATTCATACACTCACTGTGGAAACCCCGCACCTGCCAACTGCTGCCAGTTTCAACTTTTCAGTGAAAGGCACAGTGTTTATGCATAGCATTTGCTTTACATCTTCATCATGTAAAAGACAGCATGAATTTAAGGCTTGCCGTGGTCCAGATAAAACCACAAACCTTTCATAAAACACACACACACACTTTTTGTCTTCACCGGCTTCTGATTTGTGCTTGCGTACTGATTACATCTTTTTTTTTTTTTTGTTCTGTAAACAATTTTAGAGCATCGGGTGGAATGCATGAACATTTCTTAAACCTTAAGACACAAATAATATTCATTGACGTGGAAAAAAAACCAAAGAAACAATCACCACAAAACAACACAGGAACTGGTATCTTATTTATCCTCAGTCAAAGAAGGAAAGGGCTAGTGCAGTATTCCTGTATATGAGACATTTAAACACATTTAATGGGAGCTGAATTAAACTCCAAAGCTGTTTTGTACAATAACATTGAACTGTTCTGTGAGATTATTTCTATTTTCCTATAGATTATTATTATATTTCTCCTTTCAGTACATCTCAAACTGAAGCACAGAGCCTTGTGGGCTAAGGTCAGTTTAGCCTCTGTTTTTATTCTGCAGGTTGTTATGGAAAAGAACGCCTGTTTCTCCACTTGTTTATTCTCCAGAAAGGTCCTCATATGTGTCCCAGATGAATTACTGGAGATAAAAGTGGAGCTTTTTGGTGGATGTAAAATGGGGTTCGATTGAGCGGGAGGGAACTGTGGTTTGGGGTCTAGGCTTTGTTGCTGTTAAATATAGGCTCGAGAAACACCACAAATTGAGAGCCCAGCCTCTATATTAGATCATTATGGGGCCCACTGGCACAAAAATACATTAATGAGAAACACACACACAATATTGTAGATATTTTTACTTCCTCCTCCTCTTTCTAAAACTCAGATATTAAGTGGACACTTCAAGCCTTTTGGAAGATTAGAGAAGATCTTAAAATACACTGAACGAGAGAGTTGGCTGAGCCTTGGTGCTTTGCAGAGTGAGATCTACAGTGTCTTCAGTGGCTTCACTTGGTGTTTTCATGTGGTGTTTGGTTCACAGTGTGATTTCAGTGTGTGGTTCAGTTGTGTGTCTATTCTATGAGTCCCTGTTGTTTTCATGTCCCATAAAACTCAGTCTGAATCCTGGATCTGGCTTTAATTACCTCCTCTGCCACACATTTTTGTCCCAACTCTGGAGAATTGTTTTAACATAACAAACCTGTGAAGTGTCCTGATATCACTATAACCCCACAAGCAGTGCCGTTTCCCAGTTTCTTTTCCACAGACCGAAGATCAAACGCAGCACTGATATGAGTTTGACCTGAAGGGGGGCATGGACTCTCTTGGGAGGATTTACTGTGGACCCAGTGAGAGCCAATAAACACTCCATTCAAACAGAGCGATGACACATAGCAGGTGTCACACAGGTGTGTGCTCCAATGTGTGTTCAGCCATGCACTGCGTGTGCTCCATCTCACTGGATCTTGAAGTATCCTGTGACACTTCAAGATCAGAGAACCCAGAAATTGGCACTTCGGAGCGTCATTTACCAGGCTTTGATGTAGAATAATGGTGGAGGTTAAGGAAAGTGTTACGGCGTGGAAAAGTGATTGAAAGTCAAACAATTGTCCTCAACTATAACAGCACAAGGCTGCAGAAGCTCGTACACGGTTTTCTTATTGATTTTTATCTTTGTGCAGTCCCATGAATCGTCAGGGGGGTATGTTACTGTCCTTTGCCCCATCGGAGTCCACACTGCCCCGCATGAAGAATGGAGGTTTGGGACTGAGGCTAAAAGGTTGATTGCATTAGTGACTTCTATCAGGATTCATTTGAAGACTGGTTTAGAAACAAAGTGATGGTTTTTGAACTCTGAGGGTGACCTTGACATTTGGATGTCCAAGCAATCTTACCCGTTGGGATGTGCATGACTGTATGTGTGTGTGTGTATGCGTTGGCTGCAGTCGATTCACAAGAGCATATACAGTGAAGAACGGCAAGCAGAGTACATTTATGTGCTTCTTCTGCTCTCTGCCTGAGTGCAACTTTTGTTAATTAATTATGTGCGAAAGCAAAAGTTCAAATGGTGTGACAGATTTTTGGAAAAGATATGATCTGGCAAACAGATTATAAAAAAATATCCAGACTGAGGACAAACGGATGAGATGGGGAGTTTAAGGTCACATGATGAGGCAAAGTGTTTCAAAATGTAGGACAGAAAAGTATTCACACATACGCATAAGATAGATAGACACATAAATGCGCGCACACACAAATGCACACATGCACACCCCTGGGGGTGGACACATGATGAGCTTTTTTGCTCTGTGCTCACTGTGAAGTAGAGCGTAGGTAGTCATGACGATAGTGTTCATCGTCATGGGAGTGGATGTGAAGGAAAAAGATGAAAAATAGAAAACAACGTTTCAGCTGCGGAGAGAGTCATTGAAAACAGGACTATCATAAACATTTCTTTAATGCTAACCTGTCCTGTTTGTACTGTATCATATTTAAAGTAAACATGTCTCCAAATCACATTATAAAAGACATTAGGACATAATCCCTTTGCTTTACAATTTTTCATTTTAAAACAGTCAAGTGGCAGCAGCTTTCTGTAAGCATTCCTTCTGTTCATACTGGCCATTAAAAGATTACTTCCTGAGGTGCTTTCAGTGTGCTTGAGGCAGGGGTGAACATTTTCTAAGCAGAAATGTATCTAAATCTTTTGAGTATGATGAAGCATTTGAGTTATACAAATCAAGTTGGTATGTTCCAAAATGTTTTTAAACGGTGTTTCTTTGTACTGCAGTGAAGAGATATTATAACAAAAAGAGGGAATGTTGTACATATTAACATTAATGTCTGATGAGCTCTTTTAAATATTTGAGAAGTGAAATGAGAAATGTGGATTTCACATACTTGAGGTGCATCACTAAAAAGGATGAACAATTACAACACATTAAGACAGACAAAAGACAGGACAGGAAATACAGGGAGTTTATGTATTATTTAGGGATTTCATTGACAGTTTAAGTTACAGGACAACATCATAGTAGAAGCGATGTGAATAACGTCACTATTATTGTTGTATTTATCTCAACATAAAATCATTTTCACCTCTGCGAGTGCTCTTATTGTACAGTGCCAGCTCAGTTTCTCCATGTTTGCAAATCAACACAAAAAGCCTTCAGCTGACTGTGGGTGCTTTTAAAAGGTCATCCAAAAAAAAACACAAAAAAAAAACAGAGTCACTTCAAATAACTACCCTTCCACACACACACACACACACATTCAAAAACACAAAAATGAAATACATTTCAACTCAATTGTGTGCTGGGCTGGCCTTTACATTCAGGTTCTGGGTGTACAGTTTCAGGCGTTAAAATGAAGCACATTTCCTCTTTTGTAACCTGAGTTTTGTGTGAGACATATTGTGCGAAGGAGAGAAAGAAAGAGCAATAGAAAGGAAAGCTTGTCTGGGGAATAGTGACCTAAATGGCAATATACAGTAAAATGTATTGCAGACTGCATCCATCCCTGCTTGTTACGTCACAGACTTCCCCAGAAGGGATAGGAAGGTGGAGACCAGACTGGATTGCAACCTTCGACTTTGTCCTTCACAAAACAATAGCTCTAATAATCTCGCTTTCCCCCTGAGGTCAGTGGTAATGAACACACTCCGTCACACGGACACAGACTCGTGTATTTGCACACATACAAAGATGGTTCAGCGAGACCACGGATTAAAGAAAGCTGGCTTCAGAGCAGAAGCAACAGACATGAAAGTTATCATTCAGTCTGACAGATGCTATTTAGATGCAGTGTTCTCACCTCTATTCTTGTCTACCTTCCCCTCATCTCCTCCTCTCTCCATTCTTTCTATGCGTGTGTGATGGATGGGCTGTTCTATCATATGAGTAATACTAATATAGGCCTGCCTGTATGCACTGGCTCTAGCCCCTGCAAATTGAATTTGAGTTATTTTATTTTTATTTTATTCACTCCTTCACCTTTTTTGCTGCCTGTGTCGAAAGGTGTGTAACTAAGCCTACTAGTTTTCTAAACACATTTTTTCTTATTTCTTCTATCAGAGCGTGTTATATGTGTGGACATTTAGAGCAAACCATACTGTATTCAAATGACCTTGTGTCGACCTAGATTGTGTCAGCTTTATCTAGAGAGAAAATGCTGAGCTGCCTTTTTTTTTCTTTTTTTGATCCACTCCCCATCCTATAACTTTGTCAAGTCCCTGCTCTTTATTTTTCTCGTTTTCAAATCCCTTCTGTTTTTTCATGATATCTGGTTCCAAAAATCTTATGTGGTTTTACTACACCGTTGCAGAGCACTTACCCCTACCGAGTAGCAATTTCAAAAAGTAGGCCCTTATTCTTTCTCTCCGACTATGTCTGTGTGTGACTCACATACAAAATGAGCCACTTAGGTTAGGTGGGGAGATGAAAGATGGACAGAAGCAAGTCGTACCCCACTTGCTTACTCCCTCCCTCCCTTCCTCCTTCTCTTGTCTCTCTTCCTGTTTTCTACTCTCTCCCCTGCAGTCTTCCCCGCTGAGCTGTAAATCTGACAGATGTTGGAAACAAACAAAAAAAAAGTTTGTTAATATTAACCACGTTTCTCCTCATCTGTCTGTTTACATGTGCACGTGAATGGGGGTGAGGCCGCATTTGTGCGTGCTTTGGCCGGCGTGCGGCGTGTGATCACGCATACACCTGGTGCATTTACACTTTGTCTGTCTCCCTCAGCCATCAATATGCTGCTGAGGTGAAAGCTGGGTGTGATGATCCCGCCATTGCCGGCCAGATGGCTGCTGCCCGTCTGCTTGTTTGGATGCTAGCATGTTAACATTTTGGGAGCAAGATCCAAGGTTCCTCTCTCGTGCCTGCTATGTATAGGGTGAAACATAGCTGTGTCTGACCTGTAGAAAGCGCTATTTTTACAGCGTTTGTATCTTTCTATGGGTCATTTTGATACATCCTGGGTGTCTTGTTTCTCGGTATCTACAGTATCTCTTTATCAGCCACTCTCAATCACTCTGTAAGTTTCTATTTGTCCTTGCTGCACTAATTACAGTACCTCTCACCCAAGATTATACAAATTCCACCAATTTCACCACAATCCCCCTCCCTTAGCCCTATCCCGTCCCCTCCTTCACATTCACTTTAATCCCATCAACACATTTTTCCAGCCGTTCTTTCCCTCCAATGTGTTTTCTCACCTCTTCTTCACAACCCCATCTATCAATTTTACTCCTCTCCTTCACTCATCACTCTGCCATCACAGTACAACCTTCCCCTCACTCTTTTTGAGCCTATCATTAGGGACCATTAAGGTTTCAGCTGTTCGACAGAGAATGATGGAGTCACTCTGACACCTTCAGAGGAGAAATTAGGTGGGAGGTATGATGGAAAGGAGCAAATACGAGATGAAAATAACGAGAGTGAGTGAATTAAAATCCTAAAAACATATCAACATCTATTCTGGATAATGTCAAGACTAATTCCATTTCAATTCAAGTTTATTTATATAGTGCCAAATCATGACAGAAGTCGCATGACACTTTCTATACAGAGCAGGTCTGGACTGTGGACAGTGGCAAAGAAACCCTGAGCTTCATGGTTCATCCATCTGATGTGACTGGTAATAATAACAATAAAAAATATAACTAGAATTGTAATTAAAATGACTAATAGTAGTAGTAATAATAACAATAATAATAGTATTTGTAGAGGTCATCATCAGGACCACAGCAGCAGGCTCAGCCAATCCCCCATCTAGGCGATCCGTGAGAACCTGCGAGACGAGAAAGCAGAAAAACTCTGGGGAAGAAGCTAAGTTAGTAACATGCATTAATGGGGCACGAATGTGTTCAGATGGAGAAGGAGAGAAGAGCTTGGTGCATCATAGGAAGTCCCCTGGCAGGCTAGTTCTGTAGCAGCATAACTAAGAGATGGTTTAGGACTCACCTGAGCCAGGCCTAGCTATAAGCTGTCTGAAATAAGAACATCTTAAGCCCACTCTAAAATGTGGAGCAGAAGATGTGTGATGCACGAGATCGTGGTGAAAGAATTTGAGATGGATGATGATGATGAAATGGGTGATAAAGAAAATGTGAAACAATGTGAGGGATGATGATGATGATGATGATGCTGATGATGATGATGATGCATATGCTCCTGTTATTGTTTATCTTAATAAAAGACCAGGTGGTATACACACTAAGGGTGTGATACACTCTATCATCTGGGACAGCACTATTCTGTTGTGTGTGGGTGGTGTAACCATCGCTCACTACAGTACATGCATCTTTGTGGGCATGTTGTAACATATAATTCATGACTTTTTTAACACTCGGATGCTCAGCCATTTTATTTATCACAGGCAGATCTAGTTTTATACGCTCAGTCGTGATGCTGTTGAACATGCATAAAAAAAAATCTACATCTGTACTATATGTCGAGTTACATATGAATCCAACCATCGGGGGAGAGAGAGAGGGGGGAACAGCGAGAAGGAAAGAGATCTATCAAAATGACACTTAAAGGCTCGTAGAGTCGTGTGCTGCTCAGCCAGAGTGGAGTAGAACTCCCTGAGCTCACGTCTGGTACTCACACATCTATTTTAATTTCACTGCTCACTGTCAGTCTTGCCTGACTAACATGTGATCAATATAGGCAGACATCCATGTAATTATGATAGATTGGATTTCTCTGAGCATGAAACTAGTGACGTGGGGCAGGGGGATTGTGACATGTTTAGCGGGACGGCAGAACTGTTCTCATTAGACAGTCTTTCACTGAGTTCTTGTTTCCAGAGTGTCTGCACTTCAGCGTGACGTCCGGGTCATTCAAATACTGTGATAAAATAGATGACCTATGAGCGATGTGATACAGTAACTCATTAATTTCAGAAAGACAGCTACTTTCAAAAACCCTTTAGGTTTTTCATATACCATCAATGATTTTGCGTTTTTCCATACCTTTGAAAAGAAGCCTTTTTTAAAAAAAAAAAAACAAGGTAGTCAGCATTCAATGGGTCTTGCCATTATGTTGACATTCCCTCTGTCTATCAAGTCTCACACATACCAGGCTCTGTGTGTGTGTGTGTGTGCACGAGCTTAGCACTTGTTTTTTGAGTATTTTAGTTATTTTTTCTAATAGCATACAAACCAGACACCCAAACAATGACACTATGTACATACAGACATCCTAAAAACTAAATTAAGATGTAACAATTAAAATTAAAATGTAACTAATAAGAGTAACTGAAGCAATGAAGAAAAAAATATAGAGATAGATCAGTTTTCAAGGGGCTTTTAATTTGTAATTCCTGCCCACATGCTCCAAAACAGTAGTGACCACATTCTAACCCCTGGATGTGAAGACTTCTAAATTCCACTGGGCACTGCTGCAATGTGTTCTAGTGGAGTTCAGTGCGGTGAACTTAGAGAGGCTATGCAGAAGGTCATTCAGTCATGTAATGTTCCATGTAGTTGATAAAAGGTTGCCATATTTCATCTTAAAAAGTGTAGCTTATTCCTTAGTGAGTAAGTTGTCTCCTCCTGATGTATGTAATGACAGCTTAGATCCAACTAGCAATGAGAGATCTGACTACCATTTCACTGAAATCCATTTTTTTGGCAACGGCCAGTAGGATTTCTCTAAGTTTGATGGAGTGACTATGTGTAAGATTAGAGTTTAAGAGGTTGCCCAAAAGGCATATCTCGGGGATCCACTGGGAAAATAACTCTATGAATTGTGGATAAAGCATCACAGAGCTCCTGCCAAAAACCTTGCAGTTTACTACACTGCCAAGGGGAAGGAAGGAAAGTGCCCTGAACTAGACGGTATCTAAAAGAGAAGGATGAGAGATTGGGGTTAAGCCCATGAAGCGTGGAAGAGATGAGATAGATCCGTGTAAAAAAAAAAAAAAAATTAACTGAATTAAATTGCCACATAGGTCCCTCCACAGTACTGGTCTCTGTACCTGCATCCTCTCCCACCTCAGTCAAGATCTTAAGATGTTTGTGTGTGAGTGGTGTTGCAGTGTGTGTAACTTCACTCGTCATGTTTTGTACAATTTGTTTAGTGATGTTCGGTCATCGTGTGGATGTTTTAATTGTGACCTGGGACTGCAAATAAAATAAATTAAAAAAATACATTACAAGAGTTTGAGTTGTCTCGATGAGAGGAAATAATGATGTTAATACCTTTCTCCGGATCATGAGGCAATAATGAATACAATCAATCATTCAAGCCTAGAAAATAAGGCCCAGGTTGAATATAACCAGAATGAATGCTTTATCATATTTCCAGTATGACATAAATGAATCATTACAATGAATTCATGCACCTTGACACTTTTCGTAGTGTGGTATGAAGTAGAAGCTTGGGCTATCTTGGAATTTGAAATGTTCTGCAGCAGTACACCTTCACAAAGCCAGAATGTTTCTGTTGTGTCGAGTTTGATGATACAACAACAACAAAAAAAAGAAAAAAAGCAACATTTCCTATGCTGACAAGCAAACATCACTGAATAACTCAAGCGAAGCATTTGCCAATCAACACACAGTAGTGCCAGTAAAAACATGCAGATTATTTCCTCTGTTTGAGTGGACTCCAGCAGGCACTTTTGATGCTGTGTTGGTACTGTGTGCATTTATCCAGTGAATAACAAGAACAACAAGTCACACTTGTTTAGTTTATAAGAAGTGCAAATCAAATTTCATATGTCAGTCACGAGCGAAAGCAAATGTTCAGTAGTGAAATCAGTTTTACAGGTTATGTTAATTTGCACTGCGGTGGGTAAGTTATTATATTCAATGGAAGCCCAGATTCACTTGAGAACCTCTGACCATTAATTTGTCCAAGCAGCTGTAGCTGGAGTTACACTTTTTTTGGAATTACAATGATTATAATATTAAATATATATAAATATATTGCCCCCTTCAGACTCTGGTCTGAAATTCGGGTTAATTCAGGTTACTACCAGCATGATATCCAATTTAACTACCATGATTGTTCTAAGGATTTCATAATTCTAATAATAGAATATAGAATGATGCTAGATCAAGAAAATATGTTTACATGTAGAGAGATCCAGTATATTTTTTTATCAATTCAAGAAATGCTGATTACTTTTAGTACGAGTTGAAACCTCTCCGAGAAATTCTGACACAAATGTTGACCTCATTATTAATAAGAAATTCTTAAATGCTTCATAAATTGTAGTGAAGGGCATTGACTGTACCTTGGAGACACAGAAATCATAAATGTCCCAACAAAAGCAAAAACCTAGCGAGTAATAATTCTGCTAAAAAGGTTTGCCAGCTGTGTTGGACACAGCTGTTTCAGGTTTTCTTTTATTTTTCAGCTTTGTCATCTTAGGAAACGTTAGAACAGAAAATATTACATTTTGAGTGCAGTGTTAGTGTTTGCATGTAACATTTATGTCTGAGCAGATGTATGCATGTGTAGTTTAGTTTGGGAAAAGAGTATCTACATTTAAGCTTTATCTACCTATCTTGTTTGTTCCCCCTCTGATGTAACTGGTTTTCTTGTCATATGAATATTCATGGCAGCAGAACGTGGAGAGCTACAGTAAGGATAATGCCACAGAATGTCAATTCTTTGAGCTAAGCTCAGTTTGTCCTCATTCAAGCTGAGATGACATTCTTTTCCCCTCATAAACTAAAATTACTTTGAAAAATGTTTTTTTTTTTTTTTTTTTTTCGGTTCTTCAGTAGTCGACTGTAAAAGAAATGAAAACATATATAATGTTTCCCTACAATATACTGCCTCGGGGTTTGTCTGTGGATACAGTTTATATATCTTTATTATGTCATCTGTCAAGTGTCACTGGTTGTTTTATTGCCCTGTGTGCTACATTAGTGCCTAGAAGTAGTTTTGTGCTGCATATTTAAAGATTTCCCATCTCTGTTGTTGTTTCTGAAGAACTGAAAGTTCACTGGAATGACGGTGTAGCGGGGGTCAGGGCAAAACAAGTGATGGAAAAGGGGTTGCAGGAATTCAAATATTCATTATGAGGATGGGAGGGCGAGGAGGGGCGAGCAGAGGCGATGCGTCAGCCAGTGAAGGTTCACCTCAGCACCCCGCTAAGAGGGTGTTGGGCGCGGGTAGAGAGGCTTGCTGTTCCCCTGTCTAACTCTGTCACAGCCTCCCTATGGGAGTCTGCCATGTGTCAGCAACCTTAATTACTACACCTCATCTCCTCAAAGATTAATGACGCCTCGGTTCGCCTCGTATTTATCATCTTATCTGCTCATTTACATTCTGCTGTGCATATACTGTATGCGCGTGCCCGTGTTTGTGAATACATGCATGTGCACAGCAGCACATCACAGTGATGTGATGTTTATCCTCTGTGTTATTTTTTCGATGCATTCGTGATTCCCACTTAAGACTGTTTGTGTAGTTACTAAGATGAATTGAAATGCCCAGAAAATGGAGCATGCTGTTAAACTCATTTGTTTTCTTAATTACCTGCCGTGTGAAAAGCTCCTGTTTGCCTCAGTGTTGAGGCCCTCTCTGGCGAGGCTTTGTTTTGGCTATTTTCAGTATGATTTCATGTTTTATTATGGGTCTGTTTGTTTTCTACAACGTGTGTTTATGTGTGAAATCTGTCGTCGTTCCGTTTGATGCCATTAGTCGGCCCTTGTGTGACTCCATGTGCACGCTGTCATTGTTTATCTGTTCGTATCATTGGCCTGAATGTAGATAGTAGATAATGTTGCATCACATTAGCTTCAAAGTGTAGCAGCTCAAAGCAGAGCAAACTTTCAGACATAATGACATCATGCATCAGGTCAAGAGTGTCTGTCTGTGTCTGTCATCTCCTGTTCGCTTTATTTCTGTTGTGACTTCCTCACCTTCCTGCACCTCTGAGCTCCACATCATGACCCGGTGGCCAGATCACTCGTCTGGCTCTAATTTCAACAAACTACAGCCCAGTTGAAGGACACTGCCCTACCGTGTAATTGTTCATTTTAATAGGGTTCAAAAGTCAGGCCGCCTTCAATTGGCTACCTTTGTACGCCTGTCTGAATGTGGTGCATGTCACTGAATCCAAGTCAATCCCCCAGTGATACGTATTCATTTAAATCATTGTTGAGATGTGAACTGCTGTGGAAATTAGCCCTGATTATCATGCACAACTGCATTTTTATCCTTGAATCCCACTTTCTCTCTTCAAAGTCAGCAAGGATTCTGAATAATGTCATAAATATAAACAAAATGTGAAAATAGCTGGGCAAGAAGCTGTCAGCCAAATCACAGTTATTAATATCAATTTATTCCCAACCTCTCGTCTTTCCTACAGTTACTGCATAATCAAGTTGTCATCAGGCAGAGATATAGAGACAGGGAGCATGTGGGACAGAAGGGTAGAAAGGGAAAGTGAAAAAGAGAGGTAAACATAGTTGAAACCTCGGGGAAAATGTATTTCTCTTCAATTTGCTGTGCACAGTAACTGTGCGCGACACTGCATGGAGTCTGTCAGGAGTTAGAAAAGTATTTGTGCTGAGTGTGTGTGTGCAGAGAGAAGCATTTGAGACTGGCTAACAATAAGTTTTAAGGATGTGTGTACATAATGATTACAGTCAGATAGATAGTTTAAGGATAATATTGAGAAAAGCTTAAAATCCAGCTGGGAAAAAACATTTAAATGTCCCTGCTGTCAAAGACGACAGTTGTGTATTGTGCTTTTTAATTATTCCTATTATCTCTGATTATCTAAAGCACTAACTGAGAAGGATCAGTGTGTTAATTGATTGAAGAGTCGTTAATTTACATGATAATGTGGCGGAAAAAAACACAACCCCATGTGACAGATGACGGATGATGATAGGCAACTTAATTGCTGGGTAATTAATGCAAGCGGCGGCATTTTGTCGGAGATTGCAGTTAGATTTCTGTTACCAGGATTAAACTTCACATTTTACCTCTGAATGCTGAAGGTGGACTTTAAAGCAGCGATACATACCGATCCTTCTGAACACGACTGCAGTCTGGTGCAATAATTCAGCTTGTATATGAGTCATTCCACGAAACAGGTATGATTTGAGTCACTTAAATGTGTTTTATCTGTTGGGAGACCAAAAATCTTTTGAAAAAGCTTTTTATACCACTGGTTATGCCTTATTTTCTGAAGTGTATAAAATATTGCATAAATGTTATCTTCATATCAGAAATGATCTTGTTTTTTCAGTCGACAGCACCTGTTTTGTCATGTCCCTCATAGCCTATGATCAAAGTGCACTTGGATGTGATGAATGAAAATAGAAAGAGGTCCAAACATTTTGTCAGGATTTCAGGATTATTCATTAAAGTGACATTATTTAGTTCACACCTCAGTAACTCTTCAACCCTGTTACACAAATCCCCCCCCCCAAGCAAATAATGAAGTGATCCTCTTGTGACATGAGCAACAGGAAGTGACATCATTGAAGTTGTCAGAACAACGTGCAGAAGCAGTCAAGTTACCACCATCTTTGTAATCATCTGTATTTCAGTCATGTATTTGTTACATGGAATTAAGATAGAAAATTATTACTTATGAAAATGATCTTTGTTATTTCCATGTGCTCTCTGTTATTCACCACATGTGGTCAACCCTGTCACACTTAGTAACCTCTTTACTTGTTTGATCATAACAGGGTTTCTAACACTTTGGTTGTGAAGTTATCCAATATCCAGTATATTTGATTAACATTCCACATGCACTGGCTTGTCTGAGGTTCTCCTGGTTTTCAGCATTTACTACCAAATTGTCCTGTTTTGTCCCAAGTTACAGACAGCTCACAACATTTGGAATTCATATGCACTCAAACCTTCATACTTCATCTCAAAGTTGTTACCTGAATACTCCCACAGTAAGCAAGTTCCAAATGGAACAGGGCGACAGAGCCATTATTGTCTTGTATTTAGGCCAAGAAAGAACTGATTTGATTCTGCTAAAGATTTTTTAGGTGAGACTATTTTGTGCTGTTCCAATAATTATTAATAACTTCATGGGACAATGCAGCTTTTGACTGGGCAGCAGTGGCCTGGCTAGGATGAGGAACTGGTAGTCACAATGAGCTCACAGATACTGAAGAGGCAGGTGGCACAAAATTTGTAGTTTGTTGTCTCAGAGTGAAGAAATTGATGGTGTCGTCACTTTGCAACAAATACTAAATATATTAATTATGTAAAAGAAATCTGTCAAAAACATGTCAAACTAAATCCTTACTTTTGTCCCACCCCTGGCTCATAATCAGCTACTGGATAATATCTCTGCTTCCCAAATGCTTATTAGCCACAGCTTATGGGTCTGGAACTGACACATGCTATAGCAATTAACCTTGAGACTTTTGTACACGACAGCGCAAGTTAAATATGTTATAGTCTATTAAATCACTGCCCGCTGTGTGCTTGATGTCAGTGCGGTGTGTCTGCTTCTGTGTATGGACACTAATAATGATTTCAAGATTCATTCATTCCAATCTTAATTGAAGCTATTTGAAAATCATAACAGATAATAACTGACAATGTATCACAACATGTTCATTAATGTTTTTGCAGTGTGCAAAATGTGGGTACTAAAAGTTGTGTATCCAGAATGACAATTTTTAGGTTCCAAAAATTGACTGCCATCACTTAACCTTGCAAAACACTTTCAAATTTTTATGTGTTAGCACTTAAAAATGGCTGATTGGTTTTTAAGTATTGTATCACGGTGTGTTATGGTTCCAATATTCTTATTTCTTATTCTCACACTAAGATATATCCAACTAACCTTGGGATGAGAAAGGGCTAAGGAGGGAGATGCAGTGGCAAATAGGAGTATTAATCACAAGACAACCTCACCGACACTCCCCACTCCCATCACCTTCAACACACACACACGCACACACACGCACACACATTATTTAACAGGACACTTCAGCCACATACATGGAACTCCCTGCCAGACAGAACCAATCATTCTCAGGGAGGCAATGAGATCCCTGATGAGTAGCATCAATAGTAATCACAGAATTTACCATGAAGATGATGGATTTTTATGCCTTTTTGGCCTCATTACAGGTCGGTCTGATTGCTTAGCCAAACTCATATTTACTTAGCTAAACTCATAAATAGTTACATCATTAAATATACTTAAATTAAGTTTTTCCCAAGTATAATTGTGAAAACAGTTCTTTTTGATTTTATGTTTGTTGAGTGTGTTGGTGGGTTTTATGTGCCAATATGTGTTTCATTTCTAAGGAAAAAAAGCATGTCTTAATCTATTATTTTGGAGGGCACGAGAGACATATGAGTAATGGGCTATATTGATTATGAATAAATGATATTCAAATGTGTTTATGGCTTAATAGACCTATGAGTCTATGAGGATGTCAAAACACCCCTTGATTTTCACAACTTCGAGTTGCCCAGCAGCAACACTTTATGTGTTAGCTTTCTTGTTTTACGCAACCCTCCTCGGTAGTATGTGTGTGTGTTATCACTCTATGCAAATTTACTCGATAGACGTTCCCTGAAGGTAATGATATCGCTACGTGTGAAACAGAAATGGTCAAACTGCAGGGATTAATTTGTTTGGCAACATTGTGTAGCTTTGATTAGTATTGATTAGCAACTAGCAGGTAGAGCGCACTCATTGCACTGCGGCGGGTTTAATTAATCTAGAGATAACATGCAGATTTCTTTTTTCCCACCGACCGATCGATTGGTTGAAGAGTAGGTGGAATTTCAGTCGAACAAGATTTTCTTTGGTTTTTGCTCTGCATGTAAATATATACATGTTGTGTGTGCATATTTTTCTGCTCATTTCCCTCAGCTACACATTAAGAGTTACATTTATTTGAACTGAGTGGGCTGTTTGACTGTCATCAGGTCATTTCTTCGATCCAGATTTGTTCTGAAACTCTACTCCCAAAAGAAAAATCTAATTTCAACACTCCTGGTGCTAATGCCGGGCTTACAGTTACAACATGTCTAAAGAAAACTTGCCATATCTTTTTTTTAAAAGCAGTTTGATTTGTCATTTATACGGGGTACTGTAAAAAAAGCAAGAACCAAGAGAAGTCATTTGGGTGAATGCCAAAATATTTTAACCTCTAAAATTACATGCGAGTATTTCTTTTTTTAAGATTTTTTTTAGCGTTTTTCAAGCTTTTATTGGTTAGAGACAGTTGATGAGTGACAGGAATGTGGGAGAGAGAGATGGGGAATGGCATGTAGCAAGGGGCCACGGTTGGGAATTGAACCCGGGCTGCTACCAAGCCTTTGTACATGGGGCGGACGCGCTACCAACTGAGCTAATCAACACCTCCATTTGAGCATTTCTAACTGATGCTGTAAAATATGATTTTTTTTTTTACTTGATTAGCCTGCTCCAATGAATGCCAATGAAACCTTTTAAGTCAGTCCATTAAGTAGTAAGGAAAGAACAGTCATTTTTCTTTTGAATCATGTCCATCTTTATAGTTATCTCAATAAAAAAGCTTCCACTTTCACTTGTAAAAAACCTTTAACACATGCTAAAACGAATATGCGACTGATATATTCTGAATATACAGTCTGTCCTCATCTACCTTCAGTCGATCTGTTCTTTATTCAGCGATACAGGAGTGGTGACATGAAGTGAGATGGCTGTGGCCATGGAAGAGTGTGAGAGAAGGGAGGAGGGAGGGTGCAATGAGACCTTTACCAGGTCACAGAAGAGTGGAGAGGATATCTGAAGGTTAAGCTAAACTGTTGGGAAAACAAACACAACCCTGCTCTGTGTGTGTGTTGTCTAAGTGTGCGTGCATGTGTGTGTGGGTGTGTGGTATCAAGGGTATTGTAACCTTTGCTATTGCAGCACACAAATCAGAGCATTAGAGTCCAAACATTACCCTAATTGATCATTTGGTTTCTTTTTTTCCCGGGTTATGTGCACAGATTATATCGAACGTGCTACAAAGCTCATGGGACTATGCTGAGCGCATCTCTTGCTGAGTGAGAGTGTATGCACCTACACACATGCTTCTGTAAATACATATGTAGTTAATATATTCATATTCAGTAGAAACCCACACACACCTCTGTGATGAACCCACGTCTTCTCCACCAGAGTCCCACTTCTCTTCTTCTACTTTGCATTGTTTGTCTCACTCTTCGTGCAGGGGTCATGGGTACCTATGTACAGTACCACGCTCTGCTTGTCATGCACAGCACGCAAAACCAGGCATGCACAAGCACATACACATACACTGTGATTGCCTCGGTGGAGTCATTAGTGATAAACATTAGGTAATCATTACTAGTAGACATATTTTTAGACTAATTAAATGCTGGTCCTGCCGAGAGAGCACAGCACATCCTGCACCCCTGGATGAGTGAGATATGTGACTTTAGTGTTCTTATTTTTCTCTTATTTTTAACGCTGCACATACATATTTTCATACATTCACACATACATGCATTTTTTTTCAGTTTTTTTTCGTATCACAGTGACTGAAAATTCATGTTTTTATATAAGTGAGTCCACTGTGGATCAACTCAAAGGCTGTTTAGTCTTGGATGTATTCTTTGATGGTAAAGTTCTTGCCTTTTTGATTATTTAATATCTAGAAGCAGAGTGTTGAGAAAGGAACTCCTTCTCTGACAGCACAAAGATAAAAGAATAACAGCATGGAATGGGCGAATGAAAAACTATTAGACAGACAATTGACAGAACAAAGGTTTAAAGAAATACAAGTGATAGTTATAGGGAGACATAGAGAAAGAGGCTTTATTAGGCAGGTTGATATAGACTGTCTTGCTGTTGTTTCCAAGGGAACAGCTATGCTGTGTGTGGAGGTTGCTGTAACCCCTGAATTCTCAGGCATTACTTTTGGATATAGACTGAAATTGGCTGGGATATAACAGGATAACATCTAATCTCTTCAATTAGATCCACCAGGGGGCTTCCTACTGTGTGTGTGTCTGTGTGTACTACCTTGTGTGCTTTTGTGTGTGTTTTCCTGTGTGTGTGTGTGTACGTGTGTGACAATCTGTTCTTGTGCAATGGGCAAAAGGAACACTTTTGTCACAGGCATAGGCTGACTCTCAATGTGTAGCATCCACTTATTGCACTGTGTTAAAGAGCCGAATGCATGCGACCGATTCTCTCTATCGTATGTAAGCTTTTAATGTCCTTTTCTCACATTCTTCAATAGCCATCTAAGTACACACTCGATACTCTTTACATTAGCACACATAATGTTTAATTGTGAGTGCTCAGCACAGAGCAAAGTGCTGCACTTCAACCGATTTTCAGTCTTATTCTCCTCTATCCTCTTTCCCAATCAACCTTGAGGGCACAAAATGTGTTCCTCTCATGTCTCATGAGGCATAATTCTCTGTTTCTCGCTCTCTGTCTTTTCTGTCTTCCACTCTCTCTGCCTCCTGCACCCTGTTCTTGCAACACCTAATTCTGTGATGTGTTCATGTATGTGTGAATAATGCTTCTTAATATACACTATATGTCTTGGAGTATAAGAACTGTTATACATAAAAGTGCACAAACTTACAATGCAATGAGTAACGCTTCTAATTTTTAGTATCTACTGTATCACGGACATTACCCTTAATTACATCATAATCATTTGTTACGTATGAGTGTAATAATCCTGTTAAACCTACATTTCACATCCTTTACACATTGATAATTTCAAAGAAAGATACAAGGCAAAATGTTTATTTTTAACTTATTAAATTAATCATTGTGGACTATTTTTTTAAGCTCAGTAGTGTTTCATGATTGCAGATGGAATCTGTATGCAATTGAGATAATAAAAAGTTTGACTTGACTATAATAAGACTTAAGTGCTGTGATTTTAAAATATGTACAGTAATTGAGCAGATGGAGGTAAACTTTTCTAAAGGCTCTAATTACAAATTTAAAAAAAAACTTTTTTCCTGAATGTTTTGAATCCTACAGTGTTTAAATTAAGCTGTTGTTTTCTTTTCTTTCTTTTTTTTTTTTTTTTTGCTTTGATATTTCACTAAAAAGTACATCACATTTGGCTGCATACACACTTTAATACATCTAAATAAACCATTATGGCTAACCGAGCTTCAAGTAAGATAATAACAGTTTTCTCTGCGTTTGGCAGAGCGAGCATTACTCCACCCTCACCACTCTTGGCATGCATGCGCCTTTTTCGTGGTACAACGAATACAGACAAACTGGGCACCCACTCATCAAAACACTGATCTACATCGCCAGTAGTGGTCAAAAACTCTACATAGCGGCTTTAAGTGCAAATCAGTATCTTAATTTTCATGTAAATAAGGGAAAGAACAAATCAGGGTAAAGGTGAAGGGGAGAAAATTAGAGAAGAGGTCAAAGGTTGGAAGGAGAAGAGGGAGAGTAAGCAAAGTGAGAATGTGTATAAATTATCCAGCGACACTTCCCTTTCACACATTTTGCCTGCTAACAGGCTCATCCAGTCAGTGCTGCAGTGCAGCATGACAAACATACAGTGCTGGCTCAGCCGATGATGGATGGACCTATAAAAATTAGCTTTCATGCACTAAACCAACATTGACTTTCTTAGAGCAACTAATAGGAATACACACTGCAAAAGATAACGAACAAACGACGAGCGAACTGGCAGCTTCAGAGCGGATGCTTCCTCCACACGGCCCCATTCTGACTCTTGATACATATTCTCTGCGGTGCTCCCATAAGCTGTGTTAGTCCAGTGAGGAAAGTTCCCTCAAGCTACTGTTAGAAAAGTGTCATGTTCTTAGTGGACGACCTGCTCCACCCTCTAAGCCACAGCCGCCCCGAGAAAGCGTTTTCTTGGATGTAAAATTAGTATACGCCAGCGCAGGATGAATCATCAGCAACTGTTTTTTATCATTCAGGAAATAACAAACTCTAAAATATCACGAAGAATACCTTAAAAATTATGTTTTTGTCATTCTTGTGGCAGATAGATATACAGGTGACATATAGCACTAGACATATGTGAGACAAACACTTTTGACTTCGTGGGGACTTTAAGACATTTCTGGATCTTTCTCCGTGGTTCCACAGAATAGAAGAGTTGGAGAGTGGTTCGTACAGTGTGTTTTTTTCTCCCCTGGGACTGTAATTTTACAAACCACAAGGAGTCTGAAATTACACTCTACTTGTGCAAGCGCTTGATTGTTCTGATTGACTTATATTTGTAAAAGTGGTTAGCCTGCATCCCCCTGCTGGGCTGCATCATTGCTGGCTATCTTGAGATTGATTGTTTCCCCGAGACGGTCGTGTTTCTAGATTCCTCTACAGTTCCTCTGCTGTTGTGTTCTTCAGGGACCAACACAGGTATACAAAGGTTCTGTCCCCTGCCTTCTTTCTTCAGAGGCATTTAGAGGTATGGTTTGTTGGGCTGGTTGTTCTGGAACTGTGTGACGTCAGGCAAGCTTTTGCCCTCCTGTACCGATTTCATGAGGAGATGTTAACTTCTTGCTAGCCCCTTTAAGCCCATGTCTGTTGGAGGTAGAAAGTAAAAGAATAGACCAACCGATTTTCTTTTATTACAATTATTAATTATTTGGTTTACTTGATGTAATTTTTCTTTAAAGCAGGAGAAGTCAAATGCACAGTGTCATTTGTGATACCAAACTGCTTGAAGAAATGTCTTTGTCCAGTAACACCATCACCTCTCTTAAAGCGCTCCAAGCAGGTCACCTTCAGAAAGAGACCATCAATCATTAAGTATAATCTGATGTTTTTTTTCTCCCATACATCCCACAGACTGTAGCTGTCTTGGCCTTTCATTGCGATACATTCCAATAGAGTATAGATAGTGAGCCCAGCGTACACACACACACACACACACACACAAAGTATAAATGAACACACACTAATGGACTTGCATTACGTTAGCAGTCACAGATGGCTTTCTGAGTGAAGGACACAGTCCCACAAAACATTTGTCCTCAAACATTAACACAAGGGTCCCATTCATCATTTAAGCATTTTCTTTCTTATTCACTGACGGTGTGTCATTTAAACAGCATGCTGAAATATGTATCATATTATAATATTTTACTGATATGATCAGTGGCGAACACCCATGACCAGATGTATTCTTGAATAATAACTTTTAACACTTTAGATGTCCTCCTTGTCTCAGATGTTGCTGTATTCATTTTTTTTCCTACAACTGGACCAATTAAAAGAAGAAAAAAATAATTCTCAATTTGTGTGTTATTGAACTGAGCGGTTGCTTTAGCCACATGAGACGTCAAACCATAATACTCTCCACAAGGAAGCACTTTAAAGGAAGTGCCAGACACCTCAATTTATAAATGATCTTGTTGAAATATTGTACTTACCCACAGGGAGCCAGGTGATTTCCACATGCTGTGAAAGTTAAAGCAAAGCAATGTGCTAGAGTACCTTCTTATTTTTATTTTTCAAAACATTTGCCAGCATCTCTCTTTATTAAAGCTGAGATTTTCTTTTACCATCTAATGTAAGTGTTATTTAAAGGACAATGCGTCCTCGGGGAATGTAGTGGTGGGAATGTCTGAAGCCATCAGTGAAGAATGACTGCATTGGTTTGGATCGCTCATATTTTAAACTCAAATCTCATTCAAGTCAATTGTAATTGGAGCAAGGCGGCAACACTTTGATAGATGATCTGGCGATTCTGGTTAAACTATGATGCAGATGTCTGTAAACCTTTCTCTTGTGTTCACACCTAAAATTGTCATTGATTTTATATGAATATCTTTATATAACCATGTATTATCAGAAAGGGCTTGCAGGACTTCTAGCATTTACATTTTTGTGTTGATTGGAAAATCCCAAATTGGAATGATGGTTCAAAAAAAGAGAAAGAAATGTGCAACCAGGCATGGGAAGAAATTTGTCGGCAGCTGCCAGGGATGGTTAAAGATGCAGTTATTAAAAAAAAAAAAAAATAGCACTTGGAGGAAAATCCTAGATAATTAGCAAACCGAATTCCCTCGCCATGGAGATTTATTTTAAAAATAAATGACCAGCATTACAAAATGACAATCTAAGCTGTCTGCCTTAACAAGTCAAGCGGTCTATCCGGTGGAGCAGTCATTAGTTGTTAGAGCAAGCGAGCTCTTTTACCTACACGGGGGGAAAAGTTAATCCAGCAGTGTCCATGCTTTTCTATAATCTAACTAAAGATAGCTATAGCCCAGAGAAAGAGACATCACTCTGTCTAATTGGAATATGTGGTGAGGACAGAGAAATAAAGAAAATGAGAACTGTCACTCATCTCTATCTTAGCTCAGCTGCCATAACACTGGTCTTTTTTTTTATTATTTTTTTTTAATCACAGCATGTCATAACAGATCAGCTTCACCAGGGTTAAACTTAGAATATTTAATGTTTTTTAAATATGTTTTCATAATGACATTTGCATGCTGAACTACGTAGCATCGAGGGAGAAATGTCACGGTTTATGTTCTCAGTGTTGAGTTATCCCTTCTTTGGAATTTTCCCTCTTTCCTGTAAAGCTGTGCGACCTTTAAGTGTGGGCTAATCTCAGTTTGCCCGTCTGGCTTAATCCACTGACTCTCTTTATTCTTTATTCAATCTCTTTATTCAACACTTAGAAACCCACACTAATCTTTATCCAACAAATGTTACACACCGTGCCCACTCTCTTGCTCGCACTCACCGTCCCTCTTGAAGCCACAGGCACACGTGCAAACCTCTTTTTGTTCTCTCCAAATTGATTTTTCTTACAGTCATTTGCTCACATTATATGGCCTAATAGTCGAGATTACCCTGTTTGTGTAGTGTCAGCACAACACAGATAGTTATAAAGCATGTATGAGCTGTGGAGGAAACAGGCTCCAGGTTGTATCCAGACACTTCATTGCTGTATTTGTTTGGGACTAGGGAAGCGTGTGTGGGGGAATGGAAGAGGAGTTTTTTTGTTCATAAAATAAAGAAAATTTCTCTTTGACACCTATGCATAAGTTTTTAAATGCACAAGATCATAAAGAAGTATAAATAAACATCAACTTTGTTCTTATACGATGGCAGCAATAATCAAGAGGGCTTCTGGATCAACATGCCGCAGCACACTGATGCTCACACAGTGGGAGAGCTAGGATGAGGTCAGGAGGACTGTTGGCTCAGTGGGTCTGTTGCATTGGTACTGTATAACAAATAGCTGTCCGTGTGTGTGTGTGTGTGTGTTTGTGTGTGTGTGTGTGTGTGTGTGTGTGTTGGGAGAGAGCAGGTGGGTGAGTCTTCTGTGAGTGTTGGGCTGTGAAACAGCTGTCTGAGACAATGACTCTGACGAAGATGGATGTGATGGCTGCACAAGGCGCTGTCCACCAGGTACATACGGGTGTAGAGCAAGAAAATCTAAACACACACATGCACGCACACACACATTGTGCCCCTCTCCTTTCTTCTGTCTTCTTCTATCCACTATAACACTCTTTTGCATGGATCAGAGATGCAGTGCATCTCAGAAGGTTGGAGCTCGCTGTGTCGCTGTATTGCTGAACTGGCAACTAAAAAGAATGGCTGCTCTGAGATTAGCTAAATCTGAAAATCCTAATGCCATGCCTGTCTGTGCCAGCTGACACAGGACCAGACTCTCACTCAACACTCTCTCAAACACTGCGTGTTTACACAAACACACACGCACACACACACACAGCTAGCCTTACAGCACATGCAGTATTTTCGGAGAGATAACATATTCATTGGATTGCTCTCCTTTTTTTTGTCACCTATGGTGTCACCCAACGGTCATCGCTCAGACTGTTAGTCACACAAATGTGCACACTGATGACACAGATCACACAGATTGACTAATTACATTCTACTTAATACCATGAGATTTCTGTTTATTAGCTCTTTGAAAGATGCGGTCATGACAGAGATGAAGAGTGAAAGAATGAGGACTGGCCGTATCTTATTTGTCTCCACCAATTCAGCTTCATTGTAGTGTTATTTTTTTGTGGGAAGGAATGTTGGACAGGTAGACATATAAAAGGAGGCAGAAAGAGAGATAGAGAGTATAAAAGTGAGACTAAGGCCAGGAGCACTTATATACACACATATTGTTCCTCAGTAACACTCTGTCACGCACACAAACACACAGAAAGTGAGAGGAGCTGTCACGTGTCACTGCCAGTCACAGAGGAGTGGACAGCCACCTTGTACAGAGTGCGTTTATATACAGAGGGAAGACAAGGACAGAGATGCATGGCAAGGGTGGAAGAGGCGGTGAGGCAGAGGCTTAGAGAGCAAAACACATGATGGAAATCAAAGAAATACCAACAGAAAGAAATTTACCAGACACAGAACACTGGCATGAACACTGATCTAATAAGAATAGAATGTACTATAATACTGTATGATGCTAGAGTAGCATCACAAGTGGAGTAGTGGGTACAGATATCTCTAACAAACATTCTAAAAAGAGATGTATTGATTAACACCTCGACTGCATGCCTTCTGTGGGATGTGTGTTACTCCTCGACGCACGGTAAGCCGTGGATTTGCACATTTAATCCCATTAACTGCAAATTGTGCATATCTTTCATTTATAACCAGTCATTTTCCGAAGGAGATTTTTAATTCCTAACCTTGTGTACCTTCGAGGAAGCCAGTTGTTGTCCATTAATGCCACCAGAGTATGAAAATTAGCACACTGTGGGTGTCTGGGAGGGTGAGGCCGGATCAGCATCATTGTTAGGATGTTTCCCATTTGGTCGTCTCTGATGTTCTGTGTGGTTGCTATGGCATTTGTCGTCGTTTCTATGGCGTTTCCAGGTTGGTTGTTAGGTGGTCACAGAATATAAGATCACACAGAACACCTTGTTGGAAAACTGCCTTCCCTTTTAGACAATGACAGAGTCAACTTCCATCAGAGTTACATGTAGAGCATTGTTATGTCTCCATTTCTAAACACATTCTTTCTATAGGGTCTTTTAGATGCTGTTTACTTTTACTCTCTGAGCTCCATTACTGGAGATAATAACACTGCTCACTGCTGCATTTTATATGATAAGGTCAGTTGGTCTTCCTTGATTGAGAGACATAATAACCATTACATATCTTTATCGCTTTGAAATAAGCTGCTCACCTTACTCCCTACCAGGGCAGATTTATAGGAAACATTATTTCACTAGTGCTACAGTCTCATGGAATCATTTAAGAGGCCAAATCAAAATCAAATCAAAATATATACCCCTCTTTAACTTTGAGGCAGTTATGATAATCAGCCTATACTGACATGTAGATGCTTTTACTGAGGCTGCATCAGCATCAGTGTTCAGTGTTTTCAGTGTGTTGATGTGTCATGTGTTAATTTGTGTACTGTGAAACGACACCATAATTGTGAGAGGAGAAAAATAGAATAGAGAAAAAAAATTAAAACACTAAAACAACACAAATTGGCTCATGACAAACATACTGTGTTGCAAATAATACGGAATTTTTAATAACAGTAAAAATGTCCTGTGGACAAAGAAAACAACGAGCCATGCTGTGTGCCGTTAAAGCGCCATTGTGTAGAAACTGGTGCAGCTACATGTGCATTTGTGATAATTATATTAATTATGATCAAAAACTAGAAACTAGTAACTAGAAAAACTGGAAACGTTGCTAACAGCCAAACATCAAACAAGTGCAACAACACAAGACATACCAGCTGATATTACTTACTAGTCCAACTGCAAGAAGCCCAGCTCGGCATCTGTCTTTCAGCCTCTTATTTCACCAACGACTAAAAGTCAGTCCCAGGTTTACTCCCGTCTAGTGACCTCTCGCTGGATCACTCTCCGTTTCCCTTCTTAGCTTCCTCTGTCAACATCCTCGTTAGCCTCTTCTCCTCTGCCTCTGCTGAGCCGTCTATATTGCCCGCTCACCCATTCCTGCATTGCTCCCTGTCTGCATACTGGACCTGCAGCCAGATTAGTTCTTTATTATTATTTCTGTGCTAATGTGTGTGAGATGCATAAAGGCTTATCTTGGCTAACTGTGGAGTCTGGTTTTTGTCACGGGTATATTATATGCCAAGTGAGTATTGGACATCTGGTAGTGCCAAGTCTGTGAACAAATTGTATGATTAGAACTGTTCTTTATGCTTCTTCCGCCTGGAATATGCTCAAAATCAGATTTTCCAAATAAAGAACGAACCCGGAAAGATTCATGTGTGTCTACAATCTTCCAGTCTGTAAATGTGCTATTTAATAAACTCTTGCATGCTCCTTGTACTGCGTGAATCACGACAAAATAACTTTTTTGCTGCCATGTTGTTTTTGTATTGTGCTGTTAAGTCTCCACTGCTTGTGAATTTGTTAGCCATCCTCCTCCCTCTCTTACATTCAACAGCTGATGTGAGGCAAGGCCGCCTTGTAGTGCATGCTGTCTATTTACTTGCATTCAGGGGATTCACTTGAGAGGCCACAGCTCAAATAAATTCACTCAACAACCACTGCTCAGTGGGGAGCTCTCTCTCTCTCTCTCTTCCCTGTTCACTTGCTCATTCTCTTTCCGCCTCCTCTTCTATACCTCCCTCTGACTTCTTTATTCTTTTTCTGCATCTTTTTTCTGTGTTTGTTCATTTCTGTTTCTTTCCTCTGTCTCCCTGACTTAGTGCCATTCTGTCCATAGCTCCACTTTCTTTTTTTTTTTTTTTTTTTCCTCCTTCAAGCTGATGTAGCAATACTTTGGTTTAACACCAGAGCAATCAACCAGCACCATAGGACACTGCAGTGCTGGGGGACTTCAAATAGGTCTGCTGGGTGGCTTAAAACAAGTGTTAGGCCTGCTTAAAACAATGCAATTTGTTTGAAAATGACTTTGGCTGAGCTGTGTGAAGGTGTTTTTGTGGTGGTGGTGGAGAGGTGTGCATCTGCCTGCTATACAGGTAAACCTATTGCAGAATCCATGTTTTCTTCCCCTTCAAAGCTTTTGACCATTGATTATTCAATAAATTTTCAAAAGCAGGATGTATTCCTCTGGTGATTTTTTTTTACCAAAAGACACATACTGAGTGTGCACATAGGCTCACAAATATACATGCATGTACACATACACACACGTGCACTCACACACACCACAAGGCACCTGATCTTGTGTTTCTCCTTTCCAGAAGGAGCATGAATAAAACAGGAGTGCAGAGACTTAGTGAGAAGCAGTGTGAGACATGCGGTGTACTGGCAGATCTCTCTGCAGCAGTGGCAGTGTGTTCGTGCCACAATCTCTGTGTTTGGACTTACAGGATTACAGTAGCTTGGACGCTGACTGCTCTGAGCATACACACTCTTTTGCTAACCTGTCAAACATGCACACGCGCACACAAAGTATAGACCCGTGTGCACACACCCCACGCTTTTCCTGCCACACATTGTACAGTTGACACTGAGGATTTGTTATTCTTCCTCAATCAATTAATAGAAACACAACAGGATGTGGTCATTTTAGACATTTCTTGTGCTGTTATTCATCAAGTGGACACATCATCTGCAGATTTGCTTTGTTATCCCACTTTCAGCTATGTGTTAATGATATAAAAATAAAATAGCAACGTATTATCTGATGGTAGATATATCACAAACTCAATTCTGTGCCATCCCCCCTTAAAAATATTGACATCAGTAGTAGGCTGAAACGGTGTGTGTGTCTGTCTACTTGCTCTCTTAGCTGGTCTCCAATCAATACTTCAAAATCTCCAGGGTTTCTTTGCCCTGCTAGTGAAGCAGTTATGAATTCTGAAGACTCAGCTGACTGAACCTCTGACCCTGAAAATTGCCCACTGAATAGAAATGAATGCTGCCACTGTGTTATTTCAGTCTCTGTAAACAAATGGAATGTGGAACGTAAAAAAAAATGCAATGCCTTTCAGTGCTTTCAATATTTGATTCTCCTGAACGACCTCAATTCTCTGAAGGTCTGAAAGAAGAGTCCCGCTCCAAAATGAGACGTCCACTACTTGAAAAGCAAAGCGACACCTATTCTGAAAGTATGACTGTTAGCAAAAGGTAAAAATAAACCGTCAGCCTTTTTAAAGGATTTTATAGCTTTTAAGTCCTTGACTGAAGAAAATGTTTATAGGGTTCTTTCTTGAAGTGCTGAGTAACTAACCGAACTTATTTTAGAAATGTACTCTGCACACATGACCAAACCTACTTGGTAATAAAATTGATTTTGATTTGATTTGATTTGATTTTTTGATTTTGATTGATTTTTAATAATTAAATACATATCGTGGCCCTGTTTCCTAAAAGTATTGCATTGCTGATCAGAAAGAGTAAGAGTTTTATATCGTAACTTACAAATCAAACCACCCTGGAGCAGGTACAAGGCACGATTAATTCACTATTTTATAATTTATAATCCTCAATATTTTTTTTGGAAACACCTCTTAAACTTAAGAAGGTTTGGAAAATGAAATTTACATTTTATTATATCTTTTGCAGTACGTTGCCTGTTTGCCCAGCTCCGGTTCTGGCATGACACCGGCTCTCCGTCACCATTCCCCCATGCCCCTTGCCCCAGGCCTGAAAACTTCCTCTTCTTGGTGGTCCAAAATGCCTGTGGTGCAAATGCTAACACTCTCCTGGTGCTCTGAGCTCACAGTTGGGGCCACACAGCTAACAAACTGAGCTAACATTAGCTAACAGAAGCTACAATTCGCAGCAGTCTATTGCTGTAAACCTGTGTAAATCACAGAGGGTTGATGCAGAGCAGCCGGAGGACATCAGAAGGAAAATCAGAAAACATTCTTCATAAATTATGATGCAGTTTCACCAAAATCAGTGAAATAGTTTGTGGTGTATGACTTGGGTGATCATACCGAGAGCACAAAGTTACACACAGTAGTGCAAAAACAGATGTATGGGCTGCTGAGTGGGAGACACCATTCCCACCATCACCAAGTCAAGCTTCAACATGATTTATTCATGATCTTTTATTTTATGGTTTAAAAGTTACACAACGTTGCTTTAACACTCTACCTTGCTCTGTCTGGGCTGTTCACTTGTACTCTTGTCTATGGCCCTTGTGTATGTCTGCATTTTGGGTGCGTAGGCATGTTTGTCTTTGTGCATGCAGCTTGGCTCGCCAGTTTGCTTGATAAGAGGAGCAGTGGGAAGCCTATGAAAGCTTAATGCGCGGCTTCATATTTAAAGGGAAGTGCATTAGGGGCTCTGTGCCCTCATCAGTCCTCTCACAGCATCCCTCTCCTGCCTGCAGCCCTGCTGAAATCCCTCTCAAAATCAACGACCCCACCTCGCTCCACCTCTGTCGCAGCAGTGGAATGCAGTCACGAATGAATGAGTACGCATTTAGTTGGAAATTTCCTCTCAATAGCTCAGTTCAAGTTAGCAATTGCAGCCCAAGTGAGCCAATATGTTGCTGACAGTGAACAGAGGATGCGACAGAAAATTATGTTTTTGTTTGAATTTGATTTAACTTTAGTAGCACAAGTGAAAAACAACTCAAGAGGTCGAGAAATCCTGACTGTATCGAATTGACCATGAGTTCTTTTTTTTTTTTTTGCTTTTAAATTTAATTTTGCATTTTTAGGAGGAATATTATGTTATTTCTCTTCCACGAGTGACACAGTTACTCTAAGGTCAAGCAGACAGTTCACATTCAAGATTTCAGCTGGATTGAGTCTTTGACCCCGCATATCAGCGAGTTAAGTATTACCCACATTTCTTCCTGGTTCTTGAGCTGCCTTCACTGCCCTTACAGTAGTAATGAGCAGGCCTATAGATATTTGAACAGTATGTGGATGGACAGAGCAACAGTCAGAGTGATTGCACAGCAGCAGTCAAGAAAGCTGCATTTCTGCTACCTCTACGACAAATACATTCCAATATAAATGCTGGAATTAGAAGAAACACATGGTACATTACTCTCTTGCACATGTCTCATGCTGTATGCTGTATGTATTGTATGTTGGATGTACTATGGTGAGAGCTCTTCGAGTTCGATGTGCTGGCTTTTAAACCTTCCAGCATTTCCCTCGAACATGATGAGCGTATTTAGTCCTGCAGATGTTGCTGAGTTTTTCTGGACAATTCAATTTTCTATGCTTCTTATTTACATGACTGCAGGGAGTGGTAAACAGCATAAAACATTTATCCATTAATGCTTTCTGCAGTTTGATATTGTGGATAGCAACAGCCAAGTGTAACTTCCCTGTTATAGAGGATGAAATAATATCCCTGTCTCATGTTGTGAGCTGTTCTCCCTGTAGGTCTGCTGTTCGTTTAGGGTATTGTTGTTGTCTTGATAAAAGCCCAGTCAGGGTAACAGCAGGATTCCAAAGGCTGTTTGATGTGACTGTGTTCCCCTGTCGTTAGACCATTTTTGTAGACATGTTGACCACCTGGTGGTGTAAGGTCGCTTGCACCATCCACTGGAAAAAACACTGAGATTAATCTCAGTTGGTTGCCCTCGTTTGTATTTGTAGGTTTTCTGTACAGCTTGATGTCAGGTTTATCTTGTTCTTTTAGAGCCACTGCAGAGTTCAGAAAGGTCAGTTTGTTGTTCCACATCTCCTCTCTTTTCGGTGTGATATAGGGGCATGCTGAGACGATTTAACCAAACGCCCTAAAGCATAAATGGAGTGAGGTTAAGTGTCGTGAGAAGCGCAACAACTTATTGTCAGTAAATAGCTCTTGAATGCATGACGCAGCATTGAAGAGCAAACCCCTCGGGTCAAGACTACAATCACAACCTCTAGCATCATAACACACACAAAATAGTTTGAAAGAAACATTGAATTGACCCGAGGCAGGTTGATCTGCCCCCATGCCTTGTCGGCAGACATCTTTATCTTGGTGGTTTTCATACAGATTAGACCCATTCACAACGTGGAGGACTTGAAACGGACAACACCTTCATTAACAGAGGTCAAGGCTGTGCAATTCCCCACTGCTCAGGAGGACTGATGTCTGTCAGTGGTGATGCCAATATTTGGTGGAACATTCTAACACTTAACATGAGTCCAGCGAATTTTGTTTTTTTGAATATTTAAGCCCGGTTTTAATCTAACATATCCCTCCTAGAGTGATCAACACGATGAACGCTGTTGGAACAGCATGTGCTGTTTCAGTTTTAAACAGAACTCTGTTTTTCTCAGAGAAGCTTATGCAGAGTTGGCCTGCACTGTGTTTCTATTCCTTTCAAAGTAGAATAACTCAAGGTTTGTGTTTTGATTTTCAATGTCGTATTTGCAGCTGGAAACGCACCAGAGACTGCGGAGAGGAGTTTGAGAACATATTAACAAAAATTATGAATACGTGCTGAAAGAAGTGTCAGTGAAGTGTAATTTCTCTTTATGTAAGGCAAGGGATGTCTCAAATAGACAGACAGTTCAATCTCATCTGTAGATATAAAAGGCTCATATGCCGGCAGATACACATTATTAAAGGACTCGGATCAGGATCAGAGCCAAAAAACTGGATCAGAATATCCTGAATCCTGCATTGGGCAAGAGGCGGGTAACACACCTGCATGTCTTTGGACTGTGGGAGGAAGCCGACAAGGCGATAACCACTGCACCTCCGCATACCACAATATGCATTGTGCTATACACTGTGCACATAGCTTTTAGTCACAGTTACTGTATGATCTCATATCAGTTAACATTGGTTCATATCTGTGAGCACAACACTTAAATTTTACCCATTCCTTCACACTCTTTCCCATCCCTTCCCGTCGTTGTTTGGACATTAAGGTGAAGGAAGAACTAACTGAATTTTTTAATTGTAAATCACACAAAATCTACTGTTTCTTCTGCTTTATTAGCTTAATTAGTTTTTAATGTGTGTTTTTAAACTGAACTTAGCTCTGTGAAACTTTGACTGATTTTTTTTTTTTTTTTTTTACATGGTGATTAAGACCAAGAATGTAAATTCCCTCTCTCCCTTTGTCTTGCACGCACAGTATTAGCCTCACACTCATCACTTCCCGCGTCCTGCATCATAGTCTCCCCAATTACTGTGAGTCAGCGTGGTTCAGTGCAGAACAAAGGCTAATTTGAGGCATGTCACTAGCTAATTTGTGACATGTGGGTAGCTCTTTGAAATAATATCACACATAGGCTGTAGGGTGTCATGAATGAATCAAGCTGGAAGGAAACAGCATTCCACTTTGATCTCATTAGCAGTCTTTGTTCCACTTTGCTTCTAGTTGCATGTTGGTGCTGGACTCACTGTTTATCAGCTCTATGAAGGAGGTCATTTAAGAGGAGAGGACGCTAAGTCACTGATCACTCTCTGCTTTCATATGCTACTGATAATTATGAGGAGAAAAGTGGGCCTTTAATTGAGATATGCTATCATAGGAGACAAGTCATTTTCCAATATTGAGTGTTTTATCATATTTTACTATCAAGCCTCCCTGTTTTATGCTCTGCTCCCCTAACATAGAAAACTATGTTAACTTCCAGCAGTAGCAGTTGCTGCATTTGCTTTTAATGCAAACTCAACACTTCCTATAGACGTTTAACATAAAAGTCATTCAAGAGCCATAATCATTTTCTTTGCATTGAAGGCTTTTACTGCAAATTTATCTGCAGGAAGCATGAGATTCTGTAACAGCAGCTGCACACTGGTGTAGCAAAGTATTTCTAGCGCAGCGAGAACTTTTATCTCAGCTAGTAAAGTAGAAGTCACAAGCAGGCAATCGCTTGCTAAATTCCCAAATGCAATGTAATGACAGTGCGTGAATTAGACGATGAAACAGCTCTGTTTCTTACACACCACTGCACCACTACAGCATCTCGATAATTTAAATAGCATAGCTGATTTCTTGACGGATCACTTTAGTGACTCTCTATCGTGGGTTGTTTTAGAAAGTTTTCTAATCAGTGCGATACTGGCAGTGTCGCTTTGGCCCACATGTACTGTCTGTTTTTTTAGCGCTGGTGGCTTATAAATGTCTTTAGCTGAGAAGAGACAGGTTTTCTTCTTCCCTCTCGTTCAGCTCAATAGGCACAGTAATTAGCCTGAGTGTGTCTGGGCAGGGGGAGAGCACAGAGGCTTTAATACCCAGACGTGACCATGAAAAGTATTCTCTTATCGGGCTCTAAGGCGCTAAATGATGTCTTCTTCCCCGCATGGGCCAGGTGACCTACCACATCCTGGTCTGAAGGGGCATTGACCTGATCGACCCATGACAAAGCTCTGATTTTTCAGCATTTCCCAGTGCAGCGTGTTGCTTATTTGGTTCAATCATCCCATCTGTAACACCAGTGATGAATCTAAGTTTGTGTTGTAGAGTCATTACTCTTGTAAAAAGGAAACATTGTTGATTCTTAACATGCTGTGTGACAAATCTCAGTGTTCTGTTAACTTCCTTGTGGGGAATAATGGACAGGATGCAGTTTTTGTTGTAATTATTGTGAATTTGTCTAAGAAATTTAAATAAAAAAAACATTTTAAACCTAAATCAGAAATCTATACGCTCTTTATGCAAAACTTACTTCTATTTTGAGATTCATGTATGCCTGTTTGCACTGAAAACCAAAATGTTTTGTTTCCCCGTGCAGCAATTGATTTTGTGTTGTTTTTAATAATAATCTCATATAAGAGGGCAAATATTTTCTTCTGACTAGTAATGTCATGAACTGAAGTGAACTTTGCTAAGGTCAAGTTTTCTCTTTCAAATTCTGAATGCTGAGCTTGTTTGGTTATTTATTTATTCAAAAGACTGTTTGAATCAGAAATAAGTTACATGATGGTGATATAAATAAATAAAATGAACTTGCTAAATATGCTGCAGTTACCCATGTCAAATCATGAAATCATATGACGGCTTCACTCTGTTGTTAGATATTTAATGCTAAGCAGCCATGGCCCATCCCAGTTTTTCATCCCTTGCTTTACCTTTTCATTGCAGAAGGTTTTCACTCCTACATTCCTACAGCCCTCCAAATGCTATTTCAGCCTTCATAGGCGGAATGAAAATAAATGAGGTCTATCACATTTGATTTGTTGCCTCTTGTGTTGTTTTGATAAACTTTCTGTCTGTGTCAGTCTCTGCAACGTGAAAATCAGCCACTTTCCACAGCCTCTGGTTAGTGTTCATTGTGCTGCTGTAACTATAGTAACAAATGTGGTGATTTCACAGAATGAAATAAAGTCACTCTTCCTTTGTCAGGAAGGTGCCATTTACTGTAAATGCTGCCAATTACTGGAAATGTCTCTGTCTGACCAATCCTAAATGATCCAACTGATAATTCTCAACTAGACACTGCAGCTCCACATCCGTGTTCACATAATGATCATATTCCTCCACGCTGGATATCTGTTTTATAGGAGGGAGATGGGAGAATAACACAGTGAGAGATGACACTACTGGATGCTTCTTATTAGTCTGTTTGGGATGGGGGTAGGGTTGTGTTACTAAGCTCACACACACATCAATAGTTTTGTCTTTCATATCCCATGGTATTCTGAAAGCCTTTCCTGTCCAGCTAATTGCGATGCTCTTTTGCCTTGACCTCTGCACGGCCAGTGTGACTCATGCACGCTCACGCATATTGTACACACAGCACCCCTGGCATCCCGGTGGTTCTCTTACTTTGGATCTCCCAGCTGTAACCCCGTGACCTGGCTCTCCAGCTACTGTATTATGCAGTGCCTCTCTGTGAGTGAGTCACTGCAGGTGTCCCAGGGACGGTAAATAAAACATCCTCCCACCAGTGGTGAAATATTGAACGGACAAGCCACTGAGATGCTTGTCTTGTTTGAGGTAGGGGGAGAGGGCCAGAGGGGTTGTGGATGCAGAAAATGGAGAGGGAAAAGCACGATGGTTAGGGTGAAACAGAGTGAAGATATGGGTGAAAGCACATCACCACAGAGAATCCAGTTGGAAGACATCGTACTAAAAGACAAAAATGATGGGAAGGAAATGGAAACTGATAATGGACTGCAGGCAGGTGTGTTCCATCTTCCTGTTTCTTTCCCCCCTTTTTGTCTGTCACATACAATTCATACATAAAGTGTGCACAAAAACAGAGGTGAATGCAGGTCACGGTGGCTTTTCAGCTTTAGATACGTATTGGTTTCTTCTTTGCTCCTTCATTAAGCTCTTGCTGAGTCACTCTCCAGAAGCTGCACACAGCCTCACACTTTCTCAAACCCATTGTCACATCAACACCGCCACATGCCTGGGAGGCTGTAGCGGTAGCAGTGAAGCACAACAGAGCTCTTTTTGTCTATTTCACACATGCAGAAGAGGAGGGGAGGTGGGAGTCGGGGTCATGCTGTAAACACAGAGCGCATGCTTGTGTGGTCATGTATTTCATGTTCATAAAATGCGGTTGTTGGGGTAAGAGGGTGTCTCTGAAATGTTATTTTATTCATGAAATCTTCAGGACAGTCAGGCCTGATAAGAAAGGACAAACTGAAAAAGTACTAAAGTAAATGACAGAGGAGGGACAGTGTTTCTGTTTGCCCCTCCGTCTATGATTACTCATGCTTGTGCATCAGGTAGAGACACTTTGACTGCTATTTAAACTCCTCAAATCCAGCAAAACCATATATTGCAACATGACACTGCAATGTTCATACATCAGTAGCTCCAAATCTAAAATGCACACACACACACAAGCAAAGTCAAAAAATGTTATTTACCTCAAGAAAAAACCCAAAATGTAATGTGGTGGGTTTCCCTGCTGTGTCTAAATATGTAATTTTGCCAACCCCTTCCTGTATACCACGACAGCACCGCAGACACTAATTACTACTTTTCAGCTTGGAATCACAAAGAAAACTAGCACCTATAACAAACCTTAAATCAAATGCCTCCGTTATTTTGATTGGCATTTGTATGGTGCAAATGGGAACGGTAAAACATTTCCTCTCTGCGTTTGAGGTACTTTTATGTTGTCAGTCAGGATTCTGTGCAGACACAATGGGTGTGAAAGGGAAGAAAAGAAGACAAAGTTAATGGGCCCCTATGTGTGTGGATGTTTCTATGTGAAGGTGCGTGTCAGTTCACTTCTGTCTCCAGGAGAAAGTGCACTTGGATTGTCTTTACCTGCTGAGATAAACACTGGTCACACACTGGAAAAATCGACACCACATGTATAACTACATCCTGACTACAGGCAGGTCTGCGTGTGCTCATGTGCTCTCTCGTGCGCAGTGCTGTGCTTGTTACTCTTTTCAAAAGTAATGTGATTACTTTACATACTATTCCCCACTTAGAGTAACTCATTACATTTCTTGTTATTGTACTTTTCCGGTACATCGCACAAAATTGATGATTGCATCTTTTCTCCCCCCCAAAAAAAAAATCAGACTTCACACGCGTGCCCCTGTGTGATTGTCAGAGTAATCATCCAGTAAGTGCAGCTAAGGTTACAAAGTAGCAGTTTTTTAGTCTTTATCAGAAAGTGACAGTCTGAGAGAGACAGGAAAGTGATAGAGTGGATGACATGCAGCAAAGGGCGACAGGTTGAAATCAGACGCTGGCTATTGCAGGAAGGATTCAGCCTTAATATATGGAGCGCATGCTACCGGGATGCCCCTTCTGCAGCCTTTCTGAGTACATAACCGAGGTAACATGCTAAATGAATAGCACACCTGGCTCAAACCGATAACGAGACACAATCTTTTAAAGAACATCTGTGATTGCAAGTGATTTTTATTTTTATCTGGCAGTTTTCTTTTGCCAGTGACCGTTATTTTCCCAAGATCTCTCTGAAAGAAAGAGAGTCAGTCGTGGTGTTTGTAGTGCAAGTCTTAGTAACATTACCACTGCCTGCACACAATTTATATTTGACAACAATGTTCTTGTCATCTTTCCTCCATCCAGCTTTAATTATGTTTTACATGTTTTCTTACATTCATCACTATTATGCACAATTATTCTGTCTAACTAACAATCCAAACATCAACAAACCAGACGTGCATGACAATACACAAGAAAGAAGCATTAAAGACGGGCAGATGAATTGAAAATTAGGACATGAAATGTGGCAGCAGTATCTCAGTCTGTAAGGGGTTTGGTTTGGGAACTAGAAGGTGGCCAATTCAAGTCCAGCATGGACCAAAGCATGGAGCCGGAGAGGTGCCAGTTCACCTCCTGGGCACTGTTGAGGTGCCTTTAAGCAAGGTATCGAACCTAACTGCTCCCAGGGTGCTTTTTCCTCACACAAACTAACAAAACAAGTGATTGGGATGGCAAATGTCATCTTGTATTATTCCTCTGAAGCTTTACTTATTTATTTATTGCGCGTGATTTTGTGAGAAGATGAGCAGCATGTAGCAAGATGGAAAAACGTTCTGTGTATTCCATGAATGACTTTGAAAGTTACAGTATGCATTCTTTATCACTGCAAATCATGTTCCCCCACGCCTCCATTAGATCAAGTCTTTTAGAATTGTAATTACATAAACTCTTAATGTGATTGGATAGCTGCTGTATACCAGCTACTAATGTCAGCACTGGCTGTAATGGGAGGTAATGATGCTAGATTTGATGCTGCCAGACAGAAGGACATGAATCAGAGGATTAATGGACTCATTTAAGCCATTAACCATTAGGAGTAGTTAACAGAGGTGAATCAACGGATGCAGTCACAGGCTGAACAAAGGAGAGTGCTGTCAAAAATGGAAAATGATTTCATCATCTTTAAGATGTGTCAGTTTTAGTGCTGCAAAACTGGATATTCCCCACAGCCTTCCTTTTTAGAAAACTGGAATATATAATGCATCATTTGACTCACCACATTTCTAAATGTAGAGCAACAAATCTTCAATTTAATTGATTCTCTGTTGCTCGGCTCAGATTTTGGCACATCACTCTCTTGAAAGTCACCGCAAGTATGAATGAGAAATCCAACAGGCAGGCCATCTGTACACCAAACACAAGTCCAAGACTGAAAAAGTGCCCATGAAATCTTTGTTGATACACATTTTGTTTACCGATACAGCGTCCCACACATTGATGTTGTATTTTATTCAGATAAAAGGAATCCGTCTTCAGTAAGAGATTAATTTCATCACTTTCTGTGCGCAGTGATCGGCTGATTTGCGTAATTAATATGCAGTTCCTACCTTTGCAATGATTTCAGACACATGCAGTATTATTTATCATAGCTGTATGATTCCAAAGCAGTTGCTGAATATCAGCAGAATATAGAAGTTTGTTGCTCAGAGTTGTTTTGAGGTTTTCTATTTTAAATTTTAAGATAAAGATCCTTGCATGCAGCTTTATAGCTAATTGCTATTCCACTCAGTATTTTGTTTCTTCTTCAGATATCTCTTGCACAGGCCCGTGTGTGTGTGTGTGTGTGTTTGTGTGTGTGTGTGTGCGCATACTGCAAGTGTATGCATGCGGGTGCGTTTGTATATCTGTGTTTGTTCAAAGCAGGTCCATTTCTTTAAAATGGCTACTTTGGTAGAGCAGAAGAATCTGGACCAAATGATTTTTAATTTGTTCCCTTAGCTGTCATTACCTCTGGGTTATGCTTGTAAACAACACCTAAAGCTTTAGGTGATCTGCCAATTTCTTTTTGTTGTTGTAACGCCTAGGGAAGATCAACAACAGCTAAATTATTGTAAAAAGTATTTGTATGAGAGGCAGACAGATTTTAAATCAGCTAAACCTTGAATATTAGACTCCTTGGTGGAAAGATGGTCTAAATTGTTCTGTGGATGATTGTAATTTATCTGAAGCCACGCTGTGATTTAGATGAATAAAAAGCACATGTATTCATGTAAAGACTTTTTCTTTCTTCACCATGTGTACGAGGCCACCACATAACTGAATACACTGAGCCCGCCGCACAAGTGAGCAGAAAAACAATTTGTGGTAATGTTGACCTCAGTTCCAACATTTTTATTTTCTCACCTGCGATGACAAACCTTCAGAAGCTATGAACCTGCGACAGTGTTTGCCTCTGCAATGTGCAGCCTGTTTATTACCAGCAATAGCTTCTACCTGTAGTTTATACATGGGAAAAAATTACAAAACAATCCAGTGACCAAAACAGAAAAATTACATTGTGTACAATGCACAGACAGATGCTCACATAAACACACGCGCACGCTCACACACACACATGCACACACAGAGCGAAGCAGCTGGTGGTTATATTGTATTTGCCTTTTAAGTAACCAACAGCTGTCCCCTGGTTGATTTCTAATTAGAAATCTATTGATTACACTCAATACCAAAGTTCCACTTTAGGCCTGATGAGCAAACACAGCAGATGTTTCAAAACATCAATACGGCAGTCATTATTTAATGGATGCAATATTTCAAAACACAAGTACCCACACTTTTCAATATTAATGAGCTGCAGGCGTCACCACAATTTGAGACCAATAATGCCGTTTTATTGCAACTAAATGGAACAATTTGAAATGGAGACCCGTTCCATTTTAATTTTTTAAATGCCTGAATGTTACATTTTCTGCACAGTCACTTTATAATCCAGTGAGATTAAAATCATCAACTAATGTTGTAATTGCTTGTAGTGCTGATTAGTCAGTTAATAAATGAGACAGAAAATTAATTTTATTTTCATAATTGATTAATTATCTTAGTCGTTCATTAAGTGAAAATGGCGTTTTTCTCATTCTAGCTCTTCAAATTTCACATACTTTGCTCTTCTGTGTTTCATGCTGACTTCTCAACTTCTGCCATTTTATGATCCTACTGTATCTTTAGGAAGTTTTAATTGGCTTTTTTTTTTTCTCTCTAAACAAAACAAATGAGTAGTCCAAAAAATGTTTACAGATTAATCAATCATGAAAAGAACTGTCAGTTGTAGCCCCAGTTGCTTATAAGATAGCTTTAGTTTTCCACTTCATGGTGTGTGACTCCAAATGTTCCTTTCCTCTGGTGTTTAGCAGGAGATTACGGTCTGGGGTAAAGTAAGACCTGGTCCACTGGACTGCTTTTGATGTTATAAGTTGATTCACAAGTTTTGACAGGTATTAAATATCCCTCAGGTTCAAAGTCATGTTTCAGTCAAAGGTGCTTCAGTCACATTGCTGCCCCTGCGGTTCACCCTGCAGAGAGTCCCTAATGAGAGCTGAGGAAACAGACACACACACGGACAGACAGACATATGGCAGTTGGAGTACACACAGTTAGGAAAGAAAGGTCCCAATCAAAAGTTTCGTGTCCAGTGGTCTTGTTAGCTTCTTCTGTAGAAGTAATGTCCGGCTACCATTGATCAGCCAAGCAGCACCAATAGTCAATCGTCCTCTTCCCTGTCAGCTGATCATGACGACCGGTGCATTGACTGACTCTACCTGCAGACACTCTTTCACACAAACATATAACACTTTTATCCCTTCACACTTGCAGTGAGTAATGCTGGTTCGAACTGTAACAAGGAACGTTGTGATCCCATCATGAAATTGGCTGTGACCGCTCAGCCTTTCAGTTGTCCTGTGAGACACAAGGAAAGGACATTATCTGTTAAGTGGGACTATTTCTCACCAGAGAAAATAGAGTTGAGGTGCACTGCCAAGAGGGCTGTTGATGGCAGTACTTTAGAGTAATCAGCAAAGACAGAATTACAGTAGGATTATAGTAGAATTTTTTTGTTGTTGCTGTTAATGTGTACATAAAGATTTGTTAATTGGCTTCACCTGTAGTGAAACTTCCTTCAAAAACACATTTTCAGAAAACTCATTTGTTTCCTTTATTCTTTAATTATACTAATCATTTATTCTCTTCAATGAATGTGTGTGTATTCATGTGTAGCCGCGCTGTGCCCGTGCATGTGTTTGTGACATCACACACAGCAACCCCTCACTAAACCCTCTTATCCTTCCTCTGGAGGCACAGCTTAGTGTAAACAAAGGGAGAAAGAGTGAAGAAAGGGAGAGGCGGAGTGGATTATCTTCCCTCTCCTCTTGAATCCGGGGGAGATCAGCAAGTCATTTACACAACATAATTCATTTAAAATGTAATATTCCCCCAAAACTAATGGACTTAAACACAACAGCTGTTGCCAGCTTATGACACACTCAAGTCAGTTAAAGCAGCCAATCAAGGCTGAGGTGTCTCTGCACTTAGGTGTCCCAGTATTTAAGCGTTTCCCCTCTGAGCCCCGGTGTGTGATGTGTGTTTTCTTCTCCTCCTCTTGCTTTCCTCTCACCAGGCTCCAGTGCTGAGCTTCACTTAATGTCACTCTAATGAGGGACGGGTTAGGATTTCTATACTGTATACACTTTTTTTGTACTGTATATAGTTCCTCTACACACACACACACACACACACACCAGGCTTGCTCTTAAAGAGCCAGATCCCTCACTGAGTGCAGGCACAGGTATATCCGCTGTTTCCCTCATGACTTATTTGCCGCAAAGCCAAGAGACACACAACACGCGCTCGTCTTAACCCAGCATTGTCTTGTGAAAGCAGAGTTAGCTTTGTCCTCTTTAGCAACAACAGCATAACAGAAATAAATGAATTATAATAAATATTAACACCCTGTTTCAAAGGTCTTTCACTTTTGCGAAAAATGCAATTTCACTATGTTTTGTGAAGAATGATCGATACTAATTCCTTCTCTTTTTCTCATTTTATCTTTCATTTCCTCTCCCTGCTGCTCTGACTGTTACCTGGCCTCTGCTGCTTCATCAACAGGTAAGCACACAATTTCCTGTTCTCTGAAAAAGTCTGTTATCTAACTTGGTTCCACTCCCCATGAACACATCCAATTGTCCTCCACTTGATCAAAGCATTTTTTTTGCCTGACAGGTAACTAGACATTAGTGATGCTGCATATATTACTTTAGTCCTCAGAAGTGAAAATTGAGGCCAATATTATATTTTTTTTCTCCCTGAATATCCAAGAAATTGGATTTGTGATGGAGAAGTTCTATGTCACTTTGAATCTGAAGTTTTTGGCATCCATTGTGGCATTTGTATATTATCTGCATTATCATGCTCTGCTACAATGCATTCAGTAACTGAATTTGTCTCTTTTTTGATATCATTTTTATTCTGAGAAAAAGGGTCAATCAATCTTGGCCTGCCTTCTTACAATGGTTAAAATCGCCAACAGCATTTAGATGGGTTGCCATTGGCAACCTGGCAACATCGCTAGAAATCTCAGACATCTCTATTGACATTAATCCCTAATTTCCTGGATTCAGATGTGATGTCATGCAGTTCATTTTCCAGAGCCCAGCAGCACATTACTGAATGGTGCAGTGCTGATAGTCAACATATACAAAATCTTATTCCAGGAACAGAATAATGAGCTGCCAAACTTTGGCATTTCCTCTTGACCCTGTTATGGACAGTGCCGTGGACAGAAGAAACTTTGGGCCAATGATAAAAGATAAAATCAGGATATGTAAACATGGTCTGTATGAATTTTAAATACAAAGATTAGGTTGATTTTCCCCCTGAGATCTGCCACCGTACCAGCTTCATGATATAATGTCTTGATTAAATATGTCTTCTAACACATAGAAAATAAGGACTGTGTTTCCTTTAACCCTAAACACAAATCTGTTTCCTCACTATATGTAGCCTAATTGAGCTATTTAAGTAGTGCACAAGTGGCAATAGGTTGCACCCACAGGCGTGAAAAGGAGCAAGGACACAAATCAAAAGTGTGTGAGTATACGTGAGTGTGAAGCACGAGCAATTAAAACGGCACACCTTTAAGCAAAGAGTGTCGTTCTTCCAGTGCTATGTGACAGCCTGAGCATCTGTTTACTGAAAAGAGGTGTTCTGCAGGGACAGGGCTTTAGTTAGTTAGGAGTTAGAGGTTAGTGCAAAGCTTTCAGGGGTCAAGCCACTGATGGTGGTTGCAGTAAATATCTGTAATGGCCAATAATAAACAGAGAACATGTAAGGTCCCTGCTATTGTCAGCAGAAAGCTTGGCACTACATCATTCTAATGGCATCCCAAATGGACAATGTCTAGCCACTGTCTCTAAGCACCCAAGGCAAGAACAGCCACCACCCCTTTATCTCTTTAACTATCCAAGGACTGGAGAAATACACCTTGTGGTACCTCATAAGATCTTACCATCCACCACAATAAAATTCAGTCTACTGAAAAGGTCTAATATTAGTCCTGTGCTGCCAGTTTAAGTGGCTTGCTTTAGTGTTGGATGGGACCAGTGTGTGAAGAGCTAAGCAGTAAATTTTTTGTTCGGCTCTGGAGCCGTTCCCCACCTGCACTTAATCCATCAATGTAGGCATGGATTCAAATCATTATATGGACAAGGGAGTCTAAAGTAACACACATAGAAATATTAGAATAACCAACAATTGTTGAACGAATGATATAAACACAGGAATAACAATATGAATAATCAGAAAACATGTAAAATATTCTAGTGTGTCCTTAACTTTGCCTACCTTAACTCAGCACAACGCTGTGAGCTTAGGAGAGTTTGTGCAGTATTGTGTTTACTTACTACTGACTGCACACATACAGTACATGCATGCACACAAGTGCACAGCACAGGCCAACAGTCAATAATGTTTATAGCCACTGTCTTTTCATATATGGTATGTGCTGTGTTCATGTAGACCATAAATCCCTGTGCACACTCTGCCAAATGGTAATGTTTTTTTTGTACTTGACTTGTCTGTATCCCAGTGCCCCATGGAGGATACTGAACATCTAGCAGTCAGCTAAAAGAGAATACCCCACACCCTGGAGAGATGTTTAAACTCAAAAGGCATGGTGTAGGGCTATTATGCTACCACTGCAAATACCCGTTCCACCACTAAAGCTGCTATAATGCTATATATATAACATATTTAAGTAGATATCAATGTTTTAAAGCCATGGCAGCTATTAGAAAGAATCCAGCACCGTCTTCTTGTTCAAACCTTTTTTATCGAATAAAATCTCTTTCCTGTGTTTTGCTGTTCAAAGAAAGACAAAGAATTCAAAGTAAGCCACTGTTGGTAGATGAAACTGATGGCAATCATGAACCTGAAAAATGTAAAAAAATAATTGTTAGTTGTTGATATTGACAGTGGGTGCAGCTGCTAAACGTGTTAGCTATTTGTGACAGAACATGGGAAAAAAAAAAGATGAAGGAACAGATGGTGAAATGGAGGGTCGTGTTGTTTGTCAGAATCGACTAGGTTGTTAACAAGTGCTGCGTTCAAACTGGAGGAGTAGACACAGTCTGCATAATGTCGAGGGTACAGGAATAGCACTACACACCAATCATGGACTGTGACTTTAAAAATAAGTAGAGGCAAAGCAGATATTACAGTGTATTACAATTTACATCACCTCTGCTGCAGCATTAATACACGCTGTTAGTTTTGCAAGTTTTGGAGCTTTGTGTGCAGATGCATGTCTGAATACGAACTGATTGGCATAAACCAAGCAGAATGTGCTGCAAAGAAACATTTGTGTTTGAAGTGATGCTGATTAACCATTCCTATCATACAACAATAGCACGAGTGACGAAGGAAGTTTGTTTTTGGTATTCCAGGTTTCATCATATTCACATTGTCACATTTAGAGAATAGCATATTGGATCTATGTAGCACGGTTAGCACACAGTAGACACTGTTTAATTCAGCATCTAACCATCGGCTGCCAGCACTGGGTCCCTCATTACCCATCAGCCCATTTGCCAGCTGCCTCATCATTACCCATCTCCCCTGGTGGCCCCTGTCACTCAAAATGCCTGGGAAGGAGCTGTAAAGTCAATTAATGTGTGTTGTATGCAAGCATGTCTGCCTGCCTGCATGTGTGTGTGTTTGTGTGTGAGAAAGAGGGAGATACAGGTATGTGTAGAGTAAATAGTGTCTGGCTGTATGATTCTGGTCCTACAAGCCATTTTCTGAACTGTTCACTGATTATAACCTATGCAAAGTGCATAGTGCTGCACACGGACAGCAACGTATATTCACACAGCGATTAACACAAAGTGGGAACGATCAGAGTGATGTCGAATGTAATAATTATCCTTTCGGCCAATCATATATCTTGTCTTTTACCTGTCAAACAGCTGTGCTAGCTGTAGAATCTGAAGTCATTCATGGCTCCATAAACTCAGTAATATAGTTTACTTTCCAGAGAAAACTGTTGAATCCTCTTGTTTGCAGCTTCTTTTGCCAGACAAGTTGTCGTTCTAAGGGGTTCATTCACGAAAACTGTGTAAACTCAGTGTGTCCACTGACTCCTACACTCCCTATGGTTGCGTTGTGTATTGTGTAAACTGGCAAAATACTAAATTCAAACCAACAAGACTGATTTAGCACAAAGTTTGTGCATTTATGTTGTCTGTGTTTGGTTTTGTTTGTACAACAAACATACTGTGTGCCAGCTATGTTCCTTCATAGTGCCTAGAAGTAGTTTTAATCAAGTTACTTGTAAGAATTATCCATTAAGCCCTCAGAATTCTTTCTATAATCACATTGGACATTGGATTTTACCATCACCGTTATTCTGTCATTCTGTCAGTTTTTTGACATTTCTGTCAGTACTTTTGGGGTTGCTATAGAGGTATCCGGTTTTAAAGTTTTTCTTAGCTGAGTTAGGTGCGTAAGAAAGTTGGGTCGAAAAAATAAGAGATATTTATGTTTTTTCTTGAATTTTGTCAGGAATATTCAGTATGGTGGGATGAAAAGCAAATTCCCAAGTACAACATCAGTATAGTGCATTTAAGCAACAGATATTTCGTAACCAGATGTTTCTGCCAATTGGCTGTATTTGTGAGTAACCGGCACACCAATCTGAAATTCAGTGGGAGGTGTAGCTTGAATTTCTCAGGTCTAATGTGATGGGCTAGGATGAAGTGCATGTGGGTTGTTGAGTGTTTACATCATCTGAAAATGTCAAAACGAGTGATACTGAAGTAGAAGCAAATGAACAGATGATGAGGAGTGTAGGGGGTGAGAAAGGAAGAAGGAAAAGAGAGAAAGAGAAAGTTTTCTCCATGCCAGATGGAAGAGCAGTTGGCACCTCTCTCATTACTGTGAGGATGGATTTTCCTCTATCGCGCCAACACACACATCCAGTCACACAAACAAACACACACTCACACATACACAGCTACCTCCTGTCACTCCACACCACCTGTCCAGCACCTGGTCATCAAAGCAAGACCAAGAAGAGCTCTCATCTTTAGTGGAGAGTGAAAGAATTAGAGCAACAGAGGAAGGAGTGGAACAGCACTAATGCCATATGCTTTCACCTTTGCTTGTCGCAGCTCTGTGTCGATGCCTGATTCTTTCCTTCATTAATCATCAATTTACCTGAATCAGCTTTCCATCATCTCCTGCCATATTACATCTTTTCTCACTCTGCTGTGTGTGTGTGTGTGTGTGTCGCATGTGGGCAGACATGTCACGCCCTCACCATCAAGGCAAGCAAGGCCTGTCGTGCCTGCGATAAATTAAATGTGACACAGATGGGTGGAGTAGCTTCCCCCTTTGATCCAAGCGGTGCAACAGAAGGACAGATCCTGACCAACACATGTCAGACAAAACTGTTGGGCACTACCAAAGATAAGCGCTATGGTCCCATTGGATGTGGGCCAGCGGGTGAGACCATAGAGGGGTTTGCACACACACACATTGACAGAAACATAGCTGCAATTACTGTATTTAAAGACTCACAGTTTCTGTGGTGTGAACAAGTGTGTGGTACAATGTGTGATAGTGATACAATGCTCCATTGTTTTAAAAGCTACGTACATACTAAGTTTTGAATTAATCATTTCTGCAAGTGTGAACTTCTTTCTCTTAGCCTGTCAAGATGGATCTTCTCTCAGCTGTAGCTGGAAGGTGACAGTCTGACTCAGAGCTGAACAATGTGGTCCAATCAAAATGCACTCAGTCTCATTGTCTGGCAGATGATTCAAACAGGAGCAGACAGCAGCATTAAGTTGCTAAGCAATCTGATGTACAACAACATGGTGAACATGATTATTGATGCTTGAACTCTGTGGCAGTCTTTACTTTTGAAAAGACACTTGGGGTCAGAAGTTGGTGGTATAAGTTACATGGTCTATGTTTCACAAAGCCAGATAATTTAAATTGTGATAACACAAGTGAAATCAGTTGAGCTTGACCAGATGATTACAGTATGTGTTAGACATATTGTTTTTCTGATTGGGTGAAGGATGGGAGATAGGATGCTGTGGAGGAGAAGTTAACCAACCAACCAATTGAAATGGAAGTAAATGAGAAATGGTCTTTTTCTGATCTTAACTGCTTTTACAACACTTCTCACATTCACCCATCCAACTGCACATCAGGAGCGATCCAGCTCTTCTACACAAACACTATGGGTGAGCTTTTTAATACAGTTAATTAAAGCTCACCCATATATATACACACCCACCATCTGGAACAATTTGGGTATTTTATAATTGGGATTCCAACCAATGATCCTATAATAACTAGACAATCCATTCTACCACCTGAGCAAAAGATTATTAAGCACTGTCAGACCGCAAAAAGTTTGTTGGTCATTGTCTGTTAAAATGAATGACAATGTAGGCAGAAGTGTGTAAATTGCCAGTAATTCCGCAATGGTAGAGTTACAGTCTGTCATTTCACTCCGTTTGATTGCTCTATTCATATTGTAAGTGGGGCTCAATAGCTGAATCTTACCCCAGTAACTAGTTTTGGGAGACTTGTCATCTTGGATCATGAGATTTTTTAAAACAGTAGTTGACTATTGAACTCACTTTGTGAGGCACAGTAAGCCCGCATTCATGCAGGATCAGGCGATGTTGCGAAACACCTCAGGGTTGTACGGTGGTGAGCGGGGCTGAGGTGGGTTACGTCTATTTTGAGGCTGACTGTGGAGGGTTTGCCCAACCCGAGCGTCTGATTGGAGGCTGCAGCTTGACATTGGGCTGCGTTTTTTTCAAAAATTGGATCTGGCTTAACTGGATGCTGCATTTTATGGCGGACCCCCCTGTGGTGCGGACTGCCACAGCCAAAACGGAGGACCCTCATTCAAATAAATGGAAAAACCTGTGTTTTCACCACAGCACTGGATATTGTCTGAATGCGGCCTGAGCACTTGATTCCTGTTGTGTTTGTTGGTTGCTTGAAAGCAATGAAACAGTTGATTATACTCTCACCATAACATAGATGTGGTGTTGATGCATAATACAAAATACTATGAGCAATAACAATATCATGCACTTGACAAAGGTACTTCAAGTTCTGAAATGCATTGCAGTAAATTGCACAGGTGCTCATGATATTGTACAACTTCTGTATCAAGAGGTGCCAGCAGTGGGTGGTTATGGGAGAAAAACCTTCAGGGGGCCTGAAGCTAAAGGTTTTGAGGTGGGTGAGGTGATATTTCACTAAACAGTGTAATCAATGTAAAGGACCTCTTTTTGTCAGAGTGTGTTACACCTGCTGTTATGTTAATACCAGGAGTACATTGCTACTTGAATTTATATTGATAATTGCTCCCATGGTGTGAATTAATTCCAACTTGCATTTATTAAGGTAATACTATGCAAAGCTGTTTTGTGGACAGACAAAATTAATCTACTGATATTAAAATGGCTGTTTTGATTGTAATGTTATACACGGATCCAAAAAGGCACGAGTCCTAATGGCATACTCAGAGCTATTTTTAATGCTGTAGACTTGAAATATAATAGTTACTATGAGATGTAATACCACGGCTGCTTCTAAATTGGGTGGAGGGTGAAGGAAAATCATTTTGCTCCCATCCTAATGTCTTTGGATATAATAGCCTATTAGATTCCTGCTTTATAGCATGGGTACCGCAGTACTTACACCAAACTGTCTCCAACCAGCCTAGGTTATTCAGGCTTGGAAACCTAATGAGAACAATGACCTTGTGTTCCATTTGGATGGGTGGATAGTCTGTCTATCTCTGCCCCCACCACCACCCCCTATACACACCCCTACCCGCTACAGACATACATCTTTAAGAATTTCCTCCTTTCTTCATCCATTTTTTTTCTTGTTTTTATTACCCCCACCCTCGTCATGTTTAGTCATCCTTTCAGCTCTTTCTATCTCTCTTTGTCTCTCTCTCCTCACGGTGTATTCCATTGGGCTCTGCACAGGCATCCTAAATACAATTACAGTCCACAGCTGAATGGAGAGGAAGGGTCCTCGGGGATCCCTAGAAACAGGAAATGGTCAGGAGGGTTGGACTGAGGAGGGAACGGCAAATCCCTAATTCAATTGGCTGAACCTTGGCAACAAGCCCCCGGCGACTCTTACTGTGGAATCAGTGGAATCAAACAATGTGGCTCAAACCACAAGAGAGATTTTCATCCACACCAGTAAACACATACAAATTGACACAAATGCATCTCATTTTCTCTTCCCCTTCCCTTTCTCTTCTTCCTTCACAGGTTGCACAATATGTTGGGCACTAAGTGATAGCCTGCAATAATGATACAACTTTAGATTTTCATTGAGTCATCATATCCCTGCATGTTGTTCTAAACTGCTAGATAACTGGAAAGCCGATCAATAACTGTTGTATGTGTCAGTGATGATGACCTCCAGCCCAGGGTTGATGGGTTACAACTGATTACCGAGCTACATGGCACTTCTGTACACACACACGCACACAGCATACAAGACAGGAGTGTTTTGAAAGAGAGTAAGAAAATCAATCTGCTCTGACACCAAATCTTTTAATCTACACTGTGGGTGTCCAATGGCAATCCTGTGAAAAGGTCAGCGTGTACACTCACATAAGCATTAATAACTCTGGCTAATGTCTTGTGGCAAGAATATAGAAGTGGCTATAAGAAAATCTCACTTGTGTCACATCTCAATAATTTCAGGCAAGAATAAAAAAGTTCTTCTTCTCTAATAACTGTGAGCACCGCAACCTCAAACAAGGTTCTGATATTAGACCTGTGCCGCTATCTCTAATCATAATTACAAATGCCGTCATCATGCAATCATAACCCCAACCTTTCAATAATGGCATGTCATATGACTGTAGCCAGTGGCCTTTAAGACATTTACAAATGACTGGAAGCATTTCTGTCTTTGCTCTGTGTCACAAATAGATAGCTAGAAATGACTTTTACTCGTCTCTTTGCAAAACAGTTTTTACACAATCAATGTCAAAAAAAAAAAAAACATGATAGCTTTCTAGTAACAAAGCATTTAAATCTGAACTAACAGTGATAATGCTTTGGACACAAGCACACAGTGTGATTCCGTCTTATCCTGACTCAGTAACACAAAAATTGTCAGGTGCGAAGGGTTACGGCCCAGCTTGTGAGGCTGCTGCCAGCTGTATTTGCTAAAAGAAGGTTATTTATTTTCTGGAAGATGGATCAATTATCAAAAACAAAAAGAGGTGAGGTAGGGAAACAAACATAAATATAACATAATATAACAACATAAATATAATCAAGAGAGAACTGTTGAGTTGAGACGAGTTAACACACTGGTTAATATTCACGACCGATTCACAAGTGCAGAGATGAGCTCAGCACTAACACAAGCCGACGACTGACAGGCAGTTCTAGTTTAAATAAGAGAGTTCTTCAGATTGGATCCCACTGATTGGGTTGTTGGGACAGGTGCTGCTCCAATCAGAAAACCTCATGTCTCTGAGAAGGGATGACGCAGGTGGCCATGCCTCCTTCAGGGCATTAGGGCCTAGCGACCACACACCTTAAATACATGATGAAACACTACAAGAAAAGGTTATTCTTAGGTGCAGCTGTAACAGGGAGATTCATGGTATAGAAGCTGCCCAGGGATCTCTTAGTCTTAAAAAAGGTGCATAAAAATAACCTGAAATATTTATTTATTGCACAATAATCTGTTCTCCCCCTCTGCATCTGCTACTTCTTCCTCCTGCTCTCCTAAGCCTCCTTTCTTGGATGTGGTTGCCTCTGTTGCTCTAATGCTTGTGTGAATAGCAGTATTAGGCCCCATACCCTTACTGATAATTTGAACAAAGTGGGGAATCGATGCAGAGGGCACACATACACAACAACATAAACAAATCACATTTTCACACAAACACACACTGGTGCACACACAGTGGACCAGAGTACTAAAATCAATACAACTCAGAGGCAGGATTTTCCTCTGCATTTACAATGCATGCCCAGGATGATCCTGCACTGAACACTGAGACTGTTTCTGCCCCGTGGTTGCGGTCAGAAACAACACAATCACATCAAACAACACATCAGTCAGAAAATACAACGTAAATGCTAAAAGCTGTTTGTTTCTGTGTATTTGTTTGACTGAGATGCATTCAAGGTTGTGGCAAAATGTGCTCACATGAACAAATTATAACCATTTGCCTGGAAAAATCTAGCGCTCACCTGATATTTGAACCTTTACATGAACGTGTAATCAAATATTATTTCACATGAATTCAGCTAATTCCATTATATTTCCCAGTGACGCAGAACTGGGTTGAGGGATCAGCTCTGTATCTCCATGTAGAAATGTCACATACATGTGCATGTGTGTGCATTTGGCACACATGAATGAACATGCATGTTTGTGTATTCTACCAAATGTCTTGTGTTTTACGGAGTTTCTCCAGGGGGAGGAAGGCGCAGCGATCTGAGACTAACAGGCGGGTCTGAGTGGAAGTGTGCTGATGTAGGAGGTTACTACAGCCCATTAAAACAGAAAAGATATTTGATCATGGCCTCCAGTTGTCCTCCTTTCAGGACGACAGCACTATAAATGTCAGTGCAGACAGTCAGTGTTTTTCTCTCCACAGGTAGCCTATTTGTCTGTGCAGTGGTGGAGAACCACAAGGGTTCTGATGACTTCTGTTCTCCCTGAAATATATGAAAGCCACAAAGTCTGCAGAAATTATAATACTTTCAGCAAATCGCAGCTAATGATGTGAAGCTTGAGCGGAATTTCTAAGCCCACAAACCAGAAAATATTTTCTCCATAAAAGTGATCCAGTTTCACCAAAATCAGTGACATCGGTAATTGGTGGTCCGCGACTGTCACAAAGCATTATGCACTTCTCGCAGGAGATGGTACCCGGATCAACCAAGTTACGTAGTTCAAGAACAGACACAGTACAGTTTTCTTCTCATCCTCAGTTCATTAGGCCTAAATGATAGTGTATCAATCCTCGATGTTACAAAACCAAACTGATGCCAAATGATCAGCTACTGGTCTGGATGTTTCAGTTTGGTATCAATGCTATTAAAAATGATCACATAGGGTGTGGGATCACTTAAGGAGACTGAGGAAGAAGAAAGGCAAATAAAAGACTGTGTGAAATTGATTTGACTGAAGCAGACTTTTTTCACGTTGATACCCATAGAGGGGAAATATTAGCTTATCAATTAACGGTTAATCAAATTGTCCACTGCTCGCAAAATGTAGCTGAATTCAATAACAGATTGTTACCGGCAACTTCTTGTATTACTTATATTGGATTTTCATTAGTTTTAGGTTTAAAAGATAAAACCAGGCACCAGGAACTGGATTTGATATCAACCATCTAATGTTACGCACTTACTTTAACTTGCTCTGACAATTTCACTAATGCAAACATCCCAAACAGATACATGAATTTCCCTTAAACCTCTTATTTTGACATTGAAAATCAAGTAATTGAAAATAACTGTTTCTTTCATGGTAACAGTTGTAATTATAGGTGTATACTTATTTATTCACAGTACTGTCAAACTGTAATTTCCACACTTGCTGTTTAGCCATTTAACTAAACCAATCTACTTGTTTACTTTGAATATTTTATGAGCAAAGATATATATAATTGCATAGTTAGTTTTTAATGAATCATTGTCGTCTAAAATAGAACTGTTTTTGCATCATTGTGTATTGAAAACACAGTGACACTGAACTCTATCGTTCCTTCGCAACATGCAGGAACAATCTACTCACACACTGCGTCTCTGATTCATGAGAAGATTAATTTCCTACTGAATATTCTCATTTTGCCCCCTGCTACTCTTTGCAACATGGGAAAAATGTCAAAAACTTTATTCATGTTTCTGTTTTACACCTCATTAATTCCAAGATTGACCATGCACACAATTAACTCTGCCCTTTGTTTCCGTGGTATTATAAAATAATTTGGCTATTCACGAGACATTTTAGAGAAGTGCAAGAAAATGTCAACAAAAATCCAACATTTAGTCACATTAAACACACATTTCCAGGCTTCCGTCTTCATAACATAGATTTTAACAGCTGCTGGTGTAAAACAGACCTCACTTTTTCCTTTTCATGTCCCCTTTTGTTTTTGCTTAAAACATAAGTCTGCCCTCTCACATGATCACACAAACATTAGAATATTGTGATTGTGTTGTTGAGAGATTTGCAGTAGTCATCTCTGTATGTCTGAAGAAGAAACGAAAGAGAAACTAATATATGAGCTAAGTAACTGTATTGAATGTGTTTGTGAATGTAATGGTGAAAGTGGAACATCCCCATTGGAGCAAAGTAATGTTTCTTCCCCCCAACTTTTGTATTTTCAGTAATTAAAATTAAGTCAGGTCATGGTACTGTGTATGTCAATGATCATTTTACTATTTTCAGCAACTGACGAAAACAATAAATAAATCACCCAAAGGACCACCCTTTGAGTTGGTTCAGTCCTAAGGTCAAATTCCACTGGGTACAGATGTATTGCATCATTCTAGTCAATGTTTCAGACCCCATCGGAACTGCCGTGGTCCGTTTCAGAAGCGTCCCAGGAGCAGGTCTCCGCTTGGCTCTGCCGAGAATACGCAGCTGTTCTATTTTTGCCGTGAGCAGCCCGCATTGCAGCATTACCATAAATACAGACAAAAGGGAAACACATTAACTACGTAGCATAATGCATTAACTACTTGGCACATAAACCAAGGAAAATGACCAAATCTGAGCAAATAAACAAAGTCTGGTGGGTAAAATGTTTAAAAGTACCAAAATGCCATTGCGGGCACGACGTGACAGAGAAGTGCCTGGTGGGGTTTTGGTAAAACCCGTTAATGATCGGTCGTCACAGCATGCTTTGGCTGTCAGTCAGTTTGTTGGTTTCACTTTAGCTTTCATTGATTTTGTCTTTTGACCATTTGTAAACTGCGTTTGCCATGCATTGTGGGTGTGACTTTTTAATTATACAAAATTATGTTTTTGAATTAATTGTTAACAAGAGCACAAACGCTAGATCTAGCCTTTTGAGTTCGCCTTACGAATGCACAAATTTGATACATTTATCCATAAAACTGGAAGTGAGTGGCTGATTTTGTGCCTTTAGCAGGAAGAGTATTGTTATGCGGTGACGTTAGGATATAGAGAAAGCCCCAGAAAGTTAGGAGGAATGCAAGGAATGCCTGCAAGGAATAATTGCTGTTATTGACCTGAAATGGTGAGAACTAAAAATAGTCAGCTAAATAAGAACAAAGTGAAGGGGAAATGGAAAAGCTGGAGTAATATTGTGTTTGTGCTTGTGCAGTGTTAACAGGAAATCACATTATGGTAAGAGTGGTGAAGGACAGAGACGATGACATGTCCATGAATGACTATAATGAATGATCCAGAAGTGTTGTTGCAATTCTGTCCATATGCTACAGGAATCTATAAAATAATTTCTTTTAACTGGAAAATCTTAGTAGCACACATAAGAATTGCTACGTTTCTCTCCATATTTATATGTACCTGTATTTGTTGATTCAGCTGGCCACTCCTATCTCTCTCAGTAATCTTTATGGACATTAAGGAGTAATTGATAAAATTTACCTGAAATCCATTAATCTTGAAATTCATTTGAATTCTTCCATGCCACATATTGCAGTTGTTTATCACAAATCAGAGTAACCAGAACCTTCGGTAATGACATTTTCTTGCCGGTTTTCAAGCTATAATATACTATATGCCTAACATAGTTAGCAAAATCAAATTACATCTAGATTACAGTTTAGGTGGGTATCCCTGTCAAAAAACACTTTAAGAAACTGCAGGGATAAATAAGCTCCTCTGAAAACTTCAGAATAAATGTGTGGATGCACAAGAATTACGTAAGAAACATAACTATAAAATAAAACAGATAAAATAAAGAAGATATGAATGCATGAAGAAACTTTGCAGCCTGAAGTAAATCAAGGAATATGAGGAACCAGAGAAATAATATATCGGAGAACATGATTCTAGTGAGGGCAGGGGAACATATTTCTTGGAGACATTCATTTTATTTTTACGATGAAAGACAGGAATTGCCTTGGAGGCATTGTTGGAGCTGAAGACATTACTTCAGCAGCCTAGAATGAAGGTAGCTGAAATATTAGATGAAAGACAAATAACAAGACCTGGGCAGTCAGTGCCCCCTTTGTGAATGTGTGTCAGTGGATGTCCTAGAGAATGCACCAAAAGTTGTTTGTGTGAGGTCAACAGTGACTGGGTTGTATTTGCCAATGAAAAAGTTCAGCTTAGTCTTGCTGCAGTTGAACTTGATGTAGAGCACGGATATTTAAGATAGGTGTCAGCTGGACGAGGAAAAACCTGATCCTGAGTGTCAGAAAGTGGAGAACTTATTGCTGTGCTGTGGAGAAGAGAGAAGACGTATCCATCAGTTTCTCATGGAGGCAAAATAGAGGCATAATAGTCCTGGGCCCAGGACTGAAGCCTGAAGAACCTCACAGAGGAAACAATCAAGTCATGTTCCTCAATGCTTTATAAATTCTGGGATATTCAGGTAGTTCATCAGACCCAGTGATCTGCATGCCATTGAAGGCCAGTAGTGCTTCACAATTTCAAAGACTGCTATAATGACAGTAGTGATTCTTGGGATTCAAAGTTATGCTATATTTTACATATCTACTATAAAGTATGTCATCATATAGGTATGATAAATAGAACATTGTCAGTAATTTTCAAAAATCCAATTGAGCTTTATCAGTCCTTTTACTGATTAGCTCTTTGTCAACAATGTGACTTTATGTGACTGTTAGCTTCACATCAGTGGCTATGCCCAGGTGAGAGCATTCTGTCAACGTCTGACACAGGAAGTAAAGATTGGACGATAACAAAACAACATACAAACAATTTGCATCAATTAGTAATGCTTCTAAGATGTATCTAAAAGCTTTGCTGGGATGTTACATGCACAGGTTTTTAAAGCACCAACCTCTGCTTGACATCAAGTATACCATGGGTCAGTTGTTTAGGAGTGCTGCTGTCCAGCTGATATCTGTGGGGATAAAACCGTAATGTTGTTCTCTCAGACTGATAATAGCAAATTGTTTCACTCTTTGGTTCAGTGTTTTACTTCACGTGACCTTCTACCGCCATCTGAACCCTGATGTAAAGACAACAATGAATGTATGAACGAAGACGTTCCAACAATGATTGGTGTGTCAATAAATCCATTACTACAAGATAATTTTACATGTACATGGAAAGATGTCAGAAACTAGTTATCAGTGGTAAACCAGGACAAAGAATCTGAATTCATAAAAGTTAGAATTCTTTTGAATGTAAAGCCAATTCTTCAAATTTTAAAGTTCCTTGAACAAAGACTGTAAAAAGTGTCCTTTTCTGGTGTTCCTGCCAGCGTGACACCATCTTTGGGTAGTTTGAAAGATTCCAAAGATGTTCCTAGATACCAAACTCCTACTGAACCCTTTCTTTTTATTTCATACGTTTACATGCATGGAGCCATTCACATGTTTCTGTTGTCAAGTGAAGTTAAACAGTGATTAAAATGACTGTAAATACATATAATTCTTCTAGTAGTGTGAGTGAAACCCTGACTGCTTTGCAACACTCATAAACTCCACTCCATAAACTGTAGACAACAAGTATGTGCAGATTCTATACAGTCCCCTGGCACATTCGTGGTGATGGGATGCAGTATTAGGATGAGGGTTTGAAGGAGTTGTATGAAATTTTGTCAGTAAGGTGTGAAACGGCGTAGTTAAATTCTCTCAAATGTATAGCTGAAGTTTAACTTTTATTGGATACTGCAAACAGTGGTGAGCTTTGACAGCCTCACACCTGACTGAGCAGTCTGAATGTGTCTCTTGATGACTGTGGCGCTTTAGCGATAGCCCCCTCATTTCCATAAGTGCTGATTTGCCAGAGTTGACAGGTGTGATTGTACCAACTGAATACTTGCCTCAGAGGATGAAAACATATTCATTCATTAAATCTCAGTGGACTGCTCCTCTTGAGCTTTATATATGCAGTGGCCTTTTTCCTGAGTTACCACCTGACAATCATTGGTTACCACCCATCTATGAGAGCATGGCTATGTGTCAGCTAACTGACATTTGAATGGCCTCCTCACTCACTGTTGGTGTTGAGGTGTCAACACCTTTGTCTGGCCCTGACAGAAAGTCAGCTCTGATGGATATGACATTGCAGCTCCTTGACATTATTGCTCCCATTGAGAGGTCCGTAGGAGTCCACACCTACAGGATACAGGATGTCTCTGTCTCTGTTTCACATATACACACACACACACGCACACGCACGCACACACACACACCTACCTACGCACACATACGCACACATTTACGTGCATGAAGTGAGCATAAAGGCACAAAGCCAAATGGTATAATCCTTCAATGATCCATCAAGTGTTTGAGCAGCCATTGTGTCCTGACCATTAACTGGGCCAAGAGAGCATCTTTGAGATGGTAATGTTGCTGCTCTCATTTAGCACATAGCCAAGACAAAATGCCAACTGCTAATCAGCCATGTGTGTTACAGAGAGAGAGAGAGAGAGAGAGAGAGAAGCTTTTTCATAAATTCACATGGACAATCTCCCTCATTATTTGTGCGGATAACCATCGTCCAACCAATCATAATCCAGCTCTAGCCAATAATTGGGGTTTTACTGGGAATCTTATGGAATGCAGTGGATTCTCAGTATTTATGTAAACCTTCTACGAGGAATGGACAATACCAACAATTAGGCAAAGTGGAGCACAATTAGTGGGTGACTGGTGACAGCAAGTTCCAGCCAAAAGTGTAACTACAAAGAAAGTTGGTTTGTATGGACAGCATGTTTAAATATTTCCCAAAAATATTGTAACCTAACATTTCTTTTCTAACAACCAGTAGACTTTATTATTTTAACCCTCAAGACCCCATAACGCCTCAGAGCATGTGTTCTGTTTTTCAGTCAATCAAAACAGGGAAAATAAAGTCCAGAGGTTCGTATTATAGATAGTTTAAGAAATATACATCACTACATTGACGTCTTTTTTTTTTTTTTTTGCAGATTTCTTTCTGTTTCCACTATAAATCCACCACAGACAGACTGCCTTGGGTTTACAATCATATGAAAGCTGTAATATTGTGTTGTGAGGGAGATCTTGACCCACTGCACATAGTGGAAAGAGACAAAGACAATGTGTTTTGCTCACATTACATCACATAATCACCTTCGGTAAACACCAGGACCTAACTGCAAGAAAAGGTTCAACAAAGGGTCGCCAGGGAGGACTGGCTGGGTGACTTTGACACACATTAATAGTTTGTTTGTTTTTTTCCTCATGTAGCTGTACTGTTGTTATTTAAATCAATCTTGGTTTAAAAAGCTACAATGCAACATATTTGGTATCAAATTAAATAGAAAGAAAGTTGTGTTATGAAATGAAAACAACTTGTAAACTGTTTTTGAGTACAGTATTTGAGACTTACGCACAATGTGCCACCCTCACACATGCTAAAATCCAAACTGTTTGCGTGTGGGTGTTTTGGTTTATTGTTTAATTAAATAATTCATTTTAATGTTCTACTACAAGTCCTCTACATCTAATGCTAAAGGACATCCTGATTCACAAATGTTCTTCCCACACAGCAACAAAAATGACCAGAACACCTTTATGAGACTGAATGCAGTACCTGTACTCCATGTATTAAGGGATCAGTGAATCGATCTCTACCCAAACAGAGCAACACGTGCATGCCACACAAATGTGCAGCATGGTGCTTTGGGATGTTTGGGCGCATTGTGTGTTGCACTGTGATGTCGGAGGCGGACATTTAACAGATGGCGCCAGCTACCTCCCAGGATAGTAATGTTCAATTATCTGTGTCCAATTTACACCTTTGTAATGGGTGAGAAAGACAGGGAGAGAGAAGAGTGATAGAGAGTTGGTTTAAATGAAGGCTAGGGATAGAAAGGAAACATGGTGGGGGGATAACAATGACAGGAATATGGAAGGTTTTTGGTTATGGTCAGTCTCCTTCAGGGGCTGCATCACCCTTTAGCATCGCTGGGTCCACCTCCCCCTCTCCTTCAATCCCCTCAGTCTTTACACAGCTCCCATGGGCTCGGGTCTGTGGATTGCTATAATGGGAGCATGTTAGGTCAACTTTAATTTGATGGGGAAAAAAGCAAACAAGTTACAGTTTTATTTATTTATTAAGTTCAATTGTAACACTCGGAAGGAATTAGTTCCAGTTCAATTTGTTCAAAATGACCCAGATGAGTTCAAATTTGTCTTTGGTAATTGAACACAGTTTTTCTTTTGTTCCTCTGTAAATATAAGCTGAGGCATGAAATGGAATTTATTCATGTCTCTCAGCCTTGGGTGAAAGGTAATGGGTGAGGCAAGGTATGTCAGCACCTCCATATAATTATTTTTATTTGATCTGTTTTGACAACATACTGGTCTTTATTCTGCCGCAAATACATAGAATATATGTAATATAATATTTGTTTGCAATACAGAAGCCTTTTTAACATTTGACGAAGCCTGAGAAAACATTTTTATTCCTTTCGAGTTAATCAACTGCTTTTAACAATCCAAACAGGCTGCTCATTCATCTGAATGACCGGGTCAAAACACATTAGGGACATTTTGAAAAACTCAAAGTACCATTTTTATATTTAAACGTACGTGTCTGATTGGTTGAGTGGTTGAAAACAAACGCACCATTTAACCAGGCGCATCACTTCCCAACAAATTCTTATTACAAGGACGACCTGGCAGGACTCTTGCCAGGTCAGCCCGGCAGGAGGTAAGCACACCCACACGATGACACAAAATATAGAGGACGAAACAGATGGAGTGGGAGAGGAAGGAGGAGAGGAGAACATTTCAAAGCACTGACTAACATCATTGCTGTAAATCAATGCACAGGTTAAAGAAATAGAATATAAACAACAGAATGAGCAAATATGTAGAACTTTATAAAATATAAATGTGGTTATGTGGGTTCATGTAAATCATAATATACACAACACTGTGCTGGAAAAGAAATTTAAAAACCGATTTCAGGAGCAGCTCCATAAAACAATAAAGAACTTTACTTTTGCAGAAAAGGTATAACATAAGACGAAGAAAGAATTATAAGACTGTTTGAAGTTATTATTAAAGATTTGTATTACTGAAGCTGGGGTGCAGCAGACATCAGAGCAGAGGATCCTTGCAAGAGGCCTGGCTGACCTGGTTAGCGAGAGCTGCTTTAACTCCCATGGGATACCTGTGTGTTGCAGCGCTGCTCACCTCACTACAGTAGACTCATTAGAAACTCTACTGCACTTCCCCCCCTCTCGCTCTCTCTCTCTCTGTCTATGTGTGTTTTTGTTATGTCTTTTATTTATGTGATCTATGTGTATCCACGTCACCAACACACACTTGCTTGAGTTTTGTCTTACGAAACACTGTATGAATAATTGAAGCTGTTGAAGTGGAATGAATGCTTTGACACAAACATTGGCCACACACAAACATGCAAGGTTAGCCATTTCCTCCCTACCTACCTCCTTTCTTTTTCCTTCACTGTTCCACTTGCTCTCATCTTCTCCACTGGCCCGCCCAGGGACACAAAAGCACATAGTGTATTGTTGATTGTTTTTGGGGCAAAAAAAAAAAAAAGCCCACTAAAAACGCCATTAAAGTGGAAAGCTGCCAGTGTCGGGATAAAAGGAAGGAGAATGAAAGACAAACGAGAGAAAGCTATAGCGATGAATCCACATGTTTCTTAGAGCCCTTTTATTTCCCCCTTGATCCTTTATAGGTGTGGTCTCCGGTGAGCTGCTGCCCATTGAGACGGGTTGCAGTCCCGATGCCCTACAGATTGCCTTTTGCCACCATTACAAAGGACCCCTTTCACTGTGGCACACAACACATCAGCATATAAATGTGCAAGAGTGCACAATTTTGCTTTGAAACAAATTCACAAAGTCTTAACACACACATGCACGTACCCCCACAGGTCCCAAGCTTTCAATCCCTCCTGTCGGAAGTCCATTTTCTCCTCGACCTGCTGGAAAGCCACAGAAACACAATGTCCCAAATAGAATGGGATATAAGGGTGATGGTTTGAAAATACGAGGTAACAGCTCACCGATGACTGAAGTAGTAACAATCACAGGGAGCTTGCGCTGTTTGATGCCAAATGGTCCCTTGAGGACGAGGCTCACCGGTCAGCTCCCTACAGTGAACACTTTGCCAATTTACCGTCATTCTAGCCTTTGTAATGCAACACAGCACAAACATGCCTTTGTTCACTGACCTTTGAATAATTCAGCCCGAGCAAAATGCTATGACACATTTTTGATCAAAGTCTCACTATCAAGCGGAGAAGGCATTTTCCAGACACTATGTGTTCCTCTCCACTGACAATAAAAGCCCCACTCCTTAATATGATCTCTAACTATAAGGATGACACAAAATAGAAAATTATGTAGAAATATATGATCCATATGTTTGAATCAAAGAGAGTACTTGGTATTGAATAAAGCCTTAATGCCACATAGCTCCTCATCCTGGAGGGATTCGACCTCTCCACAGGGTAAAAAAAAAAAAAAGTGAGCTTGTATTATGTGGAAGTTTTCCTTGGAAATCTCCTGTCCCTTCACCCTTTGACGAATGGCTGGAGATTACAGGTTGGTGACCGGGCATACACATCCACTTCAAAGCTTTGTCTGGAGGAAGCCATTTGTTACCCCCAAGGTATCTATCACAATATAACTTCACCCTCTAAACTATTCATTTGAAGAAGCAGTGGAAACAAAAAGCATCTGCTGAGTTATAGGCTGTACCTGGACTGTCCATCATCAAATGACAGTACCTGTTTGACAGTGTGTGTGTATGTGTATGAGTGCGTACGTGGGTGCATGTGTATGCATTCAGGTGTGTCCATCATCCTATAGCAATTCCTGTTTGACTTTTCTTGTTGGGGAGATTCATGATTTCGATATCCCCGGGGTGTTTTGTGGAAATTGAAATGTGCTTCTTGAGCCCAGGGGGAATTTCTTTAAGGCTCTAAATGGCAAAATGTTATGGCCTGTGTGTATGTGTGTGTGTATGTGTGTGTGTGTGTGTGTGTGTGTGTGTGTGTGTGTGTGTGTGTGCAGCTGTATGCTCACGCCCGAGCCCGTATTTGTGTTTTGTGGTCAAAGGGCAGTTTTTATGAGACGACCAAACCTGCACTTGTCTTTTATCTTCCCTCCTCTGGTCTGATCCTCGTTCCTCGTCGCCTCTCTCTTGTACACCATCCGCTGCACTATGATGAATAAAAGCGTTGCATGCCATATTACCCACAGTAACATGATGAGAGTGGACTGAAGATTCCAGAGACAGGGCGCTGTTGCGTAGTTACAGTCCAGAGGGTGTCTTAGGAGGATCAATAGGATGTGTTTGGTGCTGCTGCCCTGTCTAGTTTTCTTTTTCCAAGAACAAACTTTTAAAAAAAAATCATCAAGTACCAAATGGAAAAGTCAAATGATAAATTTAGCTGATAATTTAGACTCTTGAAGTGTAAGTACTCCCATCATTCTTGTTGACTCATCTTTTTACTTATTATGTGTTGGCAGGGGTCGGATGTTTGTCTGTCCTGTGCTTGTAATGTGAGACAAACCTGGCTCTGTGTTTTTCTAGACCTCTACGTCATTGCTACCTAATAAAGATGGCTGTTATACCTGCCAGTGGGCAGAGGTAGCTGTAGTAGAACATGTGCATTTCTGCCAATAGAACACAAACACTCAAAAATCACCTTCAGTCACAAGAATAATTGCTTTTTATACAATTAACGTGTAGAGTCAGGCAGAATACGAGTGAGATAGATGCCCTTTGCTACTGTATGTACACCATATACTTAGAGCTTATAAAAGGCTGGATGCCACATCACAAAGACAGAGGTAATACTCGCAGCCCTCTATGAACGTTTAGCTTTTGAGGGAATTCACATATCTGTGAGAGAGGAGAAAATCATAGATTCAAAGTCACAGTAATGATTATTATTAACTGGCGTCATCAAATACAGCTTGTGGTTTTTAGCTATCCCTCCAAGCCAAGGGGTTTAAAAGCAAGGCACACTATTTTGGATTAAATATTTATGAAAACTTCTTTGACATCTGGGATGTCAAATCCTTGATGTTTAATATCTGAGAACTGTGCTCCATCCAGATAAAATCTGATAGTTCCAAGCTCATCCATTTGTCTAGCAACGTCTCAGTTAATTAACATGATATATGAAACTACCCTGACCACGGGGACAGGATTGTGTGCGGTACATACTGCATAGTGTCACTTGTTTCTGATGAGGTCTGCTGCGTGTGTGGGAGGGTGAGATATATGGGGGCGTGCATTCTGTGACTAAAACCAGTGAGGTATGCATGTGGTAGAATTACATTTTTTGCTGCGCTTGTGTGCATGTGAGTGTGTGTGTAGTAGTTGAAGTAAGTGGTGTCCATATGTGTGTTTTTGTGTAGCTGTGCATGTTGTGACCTTTCTTATGGAACAGCTTTGAAGTCAAGTGACAGAGGAGCTGTAAACCAAAATGTCCTGACATTAAAACCACCAGGCCACTGTCACCGAGCCCTCCTCCTATACCGCTGTCTGTGGATTGTGTTCAGACTGTAGTACATGCACTCTTCTCAGAACAGAAGATTGGACACCAAAGCCAAGACTGTAACATAAGAATTTCAGGAGAATACAGATTACTTTTCTTATTAATCTTCAAAGTGTTTTTATTCTCTACACTAAAGCTTGTTCTAAATTAGTATTGGTTTACTAATGAATAGGAACATCTGTCTTACCACAGGACAAACTTGTTTCTAATTGTATGGCAGATGTTCATACAAAATCGGTATCACTGGCCAACAGTGAAATCACAACTCTAAATAAATACTCATGCTTGGTTAGCATATGCTATATTACAAAAAACAAACAGCAACAAAAAGTTCAGTCGGTTCGACTTGTTAATCCTCTTTTTTCATGTGTAATAATGCCTCTTCTATTGTTTTCTATATATACTGGAGTACATGTTGAATAACTGCTTCAGAAACATTGAAATATTAGAAAATCATTATCACTCAGATAGCTAGAGAAGATAATTAATACTATTTCCAATTATTCTTCTTATAAATAAATAGACGAGATATGAGAACTCATTTAACTGCATTTGTTCTAAAACATACCAGACTGTATCTATAAGTTTTGATATGAACCGGAGCAAAGAAGGAAATAAGAGGAATAAAGGGGAAAAAAATAAGTATTTGCTGCTGTATGTGTAACTGCCCCCACGCCTCGCAACCCTTCTCTTGTATAACATGGCATATGGTGTTGCGCTGACCTCGATATGAACCTCTCATAGTCAGGGGAGTCCTTGATTGCCAGAGGGCACGGAGCAGATGTGGAAGTAAGGAAATATTTTGCAACTTTTGGTTATTTCATATCTGACATTCTGGCATTCTGTGTCTATTGTATTTTTATTTTTTATTTTATCTGCATATGCATGTTTATATTTATCTGTGTGTGAATGCACATTCGCCAACTGAAGCCAGAAAAATAGCCAGTAGTTGATCTGAAGCTGAAGTGTGTTATTGGCACGGGAAGGAAATTCAGCCTTGGAATTATCCCCCGGGAGTGCACTTGAACATTAAAAAACAAAATGGCCCAAAGTATTGGAGAATTCATCAGGTGTGTTGCCCGATGTGTTCACTGTGTTCTTAGCTGCGGGCCACTGACAATCAGCAATAAAGTGTGAATCCCCTGAGTCATTATCTTTGTCTCTCGCCTGCAGATGATACCCACATCACAACACAGGTGTTACAAAGGGGTAAAAATATTGCGTAGTCTTGATTTTCTTTCAACACTCTCAGACTTTCATCACACACTCTCACGTCTCCATTAAATATTCTCAGTTCTCATTAAAATAAAGCAGCCAGTCCCCTGTCTTAAGGCAGGCCTCTGTCTTACAATTCTGACATGCTGTTAACAGCACTGACAGAATGGCTATTTTTATTACCACTGCTACAGAACATATACTGTATATGCAAGAGTTGATCACTGTGTGGTTAACTGGAAACATTAAACTAAGAAGATGCTCTGGGCTCCAGATTGCCTGGTGTCATTCACACAAGGTCTGGTGGTGGTGACTCACCAGATTTGGTTATTTTCAGCACGGGAAGGAAAAAAAAAAAAGAAGAAAATCTGGAAGGTCGTCACTGTGACACCATAAACACTGCTGTGGACCATCTTTAGTAAGGATGATAACAAATGTTATAAAGTGTGTGTGTCATCAACACACGTGCATCGTGCATGTGCACATGTGTGTGCGTCCTCCTGTGTGTGTTCAGCTTATGAGCAGATGATTGTACCGTGGACAGGGGACAGGATATGTACATGTAATTGTGTTAAGGAGTGGAAATCAAATACGCTAGATTAAATGACAAAACAAACAGATGTGTGTCTCGCTGTAATGTGAGAAAACAAGGATGAGGTAAACAGATCTAATAAAGCAGGCAGTATGGTGGCAATAAGCTGCGTTAAGTAAGCTTGATTCCATCTATTAACACTGTTTACCATCTCCTTTATTACCCTGAGATGAATTGCAGCCCTTAGCAAAAGCTGTGCTAAGTCAAATAAGATTCAAAAACATTTGACGCGAAATCAAATAAGATTTAAATGCATTTGCTTGTACTCATTCAGATCTATTTTTATGCTGATGATTCTCTTAAAATCAAAAGTCACAAACGCGCGCAGGGCTTGCAATGAATGAATATGTGTCACAATGTATGTTTTCCTCAGTTTTTATGCTCTCGTGTATGCGTGGATCGATGGCTCCATGTACGGCCAAGTCATAAGGTGACAAAGAGTGTGTTAAGGTTTTACAGCAATCTGCTCACCGGTGGAATATTGGTTGGATTCCAAGGGCCTGGAGTACATCAAACATATGGCAAAACAGCTGCTGCTGTACGAAAGATAAGCTGAACTCTCCATCATGCTATGTGACAGCACGGAGAGCCACGCTGCACACATCGATCTCCATAGGCTTTTCACTGCGTGTCAGACTCTGAATATATCTGCCACTGTGAAAAAGGTGGCCCGCAGGGGGGGAAGGAAATCCAGAAGGGTGGGGAAAGGGTTAATAAGGAGAGTGAATATGAAAAGGCAGGTGAGACAAACTCCTGAATGAGCACAAGATGAAGGGAGGAGAACAGAGAAGGAAGAAGAAGAGGAGAACAGGAAGGATGTTGCAATTGAACACATGTCCTCCCAGGAGACTTATACCCTAAGGGAATACTATGATCACCGCTGTGTGTGTGTATGTGTGTGTGTGTGTCACAGTAGGTGGTGTCTGTATGAACTATCACACAGTTTATTTATGACAGGTCCCCGCTGACAGTTACAGAGACAGAGAACAACCTGCTTACAACTGTGAGCTTTTCTCTTCCGCCAGCATGCAGTCACTCACTTTTCATTCTCTCAGACTGAGTCTCTCCTCTGCCGCCCCCCGGTGGAGCAGAAGGAGAGACAGGTGAAGTGAAGGTAACGTTACTCCTTACGTAACTGTAAGTGCAGTCATACATAATACACTGAGTATGTAGATGGTCAACATTAACTGCACTCTCACAAAGATTAGCTTCAGTGAGGTAGTTGGCTGAAATGGCTGGTGGTCAGTGTATGCTATCTGTGTTTCCAGTTAAGCTAGCTGTCCGCACAGTTTAATGAAATGTGAAAACATAAATGAGAAATTTTGTGCAGGGAAATATATATAAATGACTAAATATGTACCATATGTGTACAGTGTTGCTGTTGTAGTGTACTGAGACAACGGAATGCAGTTTAGCATCTAACCAGAAGTGCAAAAGCAATAAAGTGCAGAGAAGGATATATACATAACAGTGTATAAATATAAATCTGAATATGTTATAAGGTATGCAGTATAAACAGTATAGAGACTTATGAATATACTAACATATCTACAGCTTGGCAACAGCAATTGTGAGCAGGTAAAAATGTACTACAGGTTTAATTATATATAGTGCGCGTTAATTAAGCTATGTACAGTATGAACAGTGATTATCATGTGTAAATACAAGTTATTAAATTGGTCGACAATATATACAGAATAAACAGCTGGGTGTGAATATACAGTATAGACGTGAATGTAGAGTAGCATAGAATACACTATATATACTGTACATGATATATGCAGGAGGGGGGAAGATCGGCCAAAATTGTGGACATCATACTTTATGCTATATAATAATACTAATACTTACTTCATGCAACACTGAACGGAAAGAAAAATATACAAATTTGATCCCATTCAGATGCAAGTTTCATCCTTATCGCATTCTGTCCAATCAGGAGTATTGAGAGCATGTGAGAGGTGGCCATTGTACAATCGATTGGGAATACTCTGCTCATGGCATGGTAGAATGGGGAATGAAATAGTGGAATGAAAAGCGCTTTATTTAATTTCAGCTTGCCAGGACTTACCGAACTGTTGTGTTGGTTGCCTGGTAACTGTAATACTCTGAGATACAAATGCAAAAAGTGTAGTGAATAAGACTCCCACCATTTCTCTCTCTTCTTTGCAGTTTGTGTTCTCTTATTCTCTCGCCATCTCTATTTAGCTGTTGTTATGAGTGAATAATGTGGCCAATATAATATGTTTTTTTTCCATCTTTCGTCCTCAGTCTTTTTATTTTTTTTCTCTCTTTTTTTTTTTCACGGGTAATCACTGGGAGAGATCACAGACCCACAGTTGTGACAGGGAACTTGTACTTTGACAGCAGGGATGAAAGGCAGGAATAGAGCGAGGTCAGACTTTGCTGAGGGAATATTTCACAAACCCGTCAGTCTCATATGGAAAGCCGTGTTGGTAGAGATGTGACATTCGCTGGCCTGTTTCTCTTTAGGTCCCTCTCCCTATTGACCAGTGAACACAGCAGCAAGGTGTGAAATTTTCACCAGCTGCATGTATGTGGGAGAGAGATGAATAGTGTAGCTTTTGTCCTCACAAGTACTTTTTCACTTACGTTATTGTTTTTTGCTCATTGCTCCTCTCTTGTCTGCCCCCTGTGGACTCCTACTGAATATACTGTGATGCTTTAGTCCATAAATGTGTGCAAATGAAGTTTAAATATCACAGAAAGATGAAAGGAAATTATGCATTTCTCTCTTCCACTTTCCCATTTCCTCACTCTATATATCTTACACCTTGGCGAGCTGTGAAATAGTACCAACAGAACATAATAATCTCCATCAGCCTCTGAAAATTGGCTATCAGGCACTCAAGTATAAACAAAACAATATGTGAGAGTCTAAAGATTGGTCGGGCTGTTCAGTATCTGGCTTGCATCTCTAGCTTAAAATGAATTTAAACGTATTTACAGTGTGCGTGTTTGACAAAATGTGAAATTCTGGACGCGTTGTGTACAGGGAGAGTGATTTATTAATGTGTAATCGAAAAGAAAGCACAATAATTTTTTATAACCTGCAGACTCGACACCTGCGGTTGTATTCTCTTTGTTCTTCTCCTCTCATTCTTTTTCAAGCGCTGTCTCTTAGAGCTGTACAGGTTTTCGGGCTCACTGGAGGCATTCCAATAGATCCATCAATTTGGCAAAGCAGTGTGTGTGAAGCATAAGAGTCATTCCCTCGGGATACACACACAAACACACGCACACGCACTAATAGACAATATATGTTGTTTATTCGGCTCTCGAATGTGGTTTTACCGGCAGGACGTCTCGGAGGTGACACTCTCGTTGTTGGTTAGGTCTGTGTCGTGGTCTCCTTTGGTTTTGTACATGGATATATATCTGCCTATATGGTTTTCACTGAGCTGTTCAGTGAACCCTCCACTATCATGGTATGTTCTCTGCTCGATGATCTGTCTAGTGTTTGTGCTTCTCCTCAATGATTGCAGCGCTGTCAGTCATATCCTAATATGATGCACCAGTGTGCACACATATATCATTACTTGTATGTCCACATACAACTGAAGCCATACAGCTGAAATGAAGATAATCTAGTGTAAAGAAAGTCTGAAATTTCCAGTGAAAAACAAATGAAGCACAGCGTTCACCAATCAACAACATGATATCTACAGTATGCCCATATCCTTTTGGGTCTTGCAAGCTCATTAGAAAGCGACAAGCTTCCTTGCATGATCCAGATGACGTGATGCGACTAATTAAAAGGTGCCACACTGTAAGGTCTCAATTTGCTGATGAGCTAAATCAGGACATTCCCTTTCAGGGTTGACCGATCGGAGGCTTTCAGCACTTGTGATTGACATTCAAGATAAAGACAATGCTGTTTCTGCATATATATACGCGACAGAGACAGGCACTCTGTTCTTCCTGCAGTTATCTAATCAGTTGCTCTGTCTTCTGTCTTTGTTCTTTTTTTTCCTCTCCTCTCTGTTTTCTGGCATCTGCCTCTCTTGCTGTTCATCCAACCCCCTCTTGTCTACTTGGGGACTCCAGTGATGGCTTCAAAAGGCAAAGTTCGAGGTGAGTTGTGGCTGCATTTCCCTGCTGTGCCTCTAACTCAGTCAGACTAACATCAGTGCAGTCAAAAAGATTTTTCTATTTCTAAAACGTAATTGACTGATGTTTCACTTTGATTTTTTTTTTTTTTTTTTTTGCATTTGTTTGTTTGCTTCCTGCACAGTCACATCCTGATCTTTTGACGTAAGGTGCCAGAGAAGTTTTTCAAACTGCAATTTCACATTTCTTTTTAGCTTTCAATACACAGTTTGATTTTAATGGGATTTTCATGTTGGATTTTAGTAAACACACTAAACTACGCTACACATTATTTACTCGTCACTAGTGGAAAACATGACTCTGAATGAGTTGCTTGGGATTAGGATGTGTTTTCTTGCTTTGAAAAATGGCTGCACCACGACAGCATGAAGCTCATCTTAGTGTCAGTATTCATTGATAGTGTTTTTCATATTTGCCAGTAAATTATTCAAGCTCGTAAACACTGAAGAGGACAGTCCGAGGTCATCAGATTAATAATCGAGTATTTAATTCTGTGATATTGCCCTTTACCATTGCCAGACTCTGGAAAGGTGGCAGTAAATTACACTGATCAAAATCTTCTCCATCATTCCGTGGGATGGCAGTGAGAGCGGATTATAGATCAGAGAGAGTCAGAGAGGAGAGGCAGAGTGTTTATTTGAAAGGAGATAACCTGATTTCATTCAGCTGTGTGCTTCAGTAAATACGCCTCTCAAAAACTGTGAGTTTAGTCAGCCGTGATTATAATCTCATCCTGTTTAGTTACCATCTTTGGCTAATGATTACAGATGCATAGGCCATATCATGAACAGATGTAATAATAAGTCATCCTAAGTATTTAGTTAAAGTGTTTACCTTTATGGAAATGCAAAATAATATTCATAACTCTGTTTTGATTAGTGTATATTAACCTGTTTCTGTTAGAATGGGCCTTTTATATCTACAGAGGCCGCACTTCCACTTCCACATGGTCCGCCATGTTTCTGTAGTCTGTCTGTGAAGTGAAGCCAATGTGGAAGTGCCAAACACTGTAATTCCTTGAGCGTCCACTTGAGGCTGGCTACAGAACATTTTAACCTCCATAAGTCCCCATGTTAAAATGTCCAACTTCACAGCAGAAATAAACATGTTTACAGTGTGGTACAAAAAAACAGTTTTGGTCTCTATAGCTAATTTCACCATTCATGACAACTGAGGGTGAATTTTTCTTTTTTTTAACTCACCTGTTCAAATTATATTAAGGCTTAAAGGTATCCATAATCAACAGCATGGCCACTTTGATTGACACGTAGGTGCCATTAGAGATGGCTTGTTTCAGCACTCAGGTGTCATTTGGCCCGCCTCAAGTCCACCAATGATCCACGTCTTCACCGATTTTTAGATTATCCAAGAGGCAGCAGAAGCAGTACAGGCAACATGGCGGCATATGATATTTTAATATATTTTCCATATGTTTGTGCTTCGGAAACCTATTACGTCCTATGTCCATTGTTAATAGTGTCGTTGGTCAGGACAGACAAACCAAACACCAACAGACAGTCTGTTTTTCATGCTGAACCTTAATCTGAGCCATATTTGTACATAAAGCCACAACAATATGAAAATATAAGAGCCAAAATGTAAATGTAAATAATGACAAAGAATAAATGTGCAACACCTCATGTACAGTAAACACACTGATCAGAATCCAGTCCATCTAGACAAAATATATATATATAGAAATGTATAGTCATATAAAATATTGTTTTGTATTGTTGCTCTTTCCAATTATTTTCTATTTTCAGAAAACCTAGACTGTTTTCGCACATGCTCATCCAGTGGAGTCATAAGTGTCCCCCTGGGAAGACGCACCACGCTCTTCCATTGTTTGTCGTTCATGAGCACTCTCCACTGCTTCTTTATGTGGCGCATCTTTCCCAGGGGACCCATATTTAAAAAAAAGAGACGTTTACCGGGGAGATTCTGAATCACAATGAGTAGCTGGCCTTTTGTTTAATAAGTGCAGTGGTGATGGCTGTGTTTAAACTGCTGCTTTTGTACAAACAAACAGTAACGTAACCGCGCTGTAGTTCAAAACCTCGAGCGAGAATTGACGTTTTTAAAAGTTTGCCTGTTGCGGAGTGATAGATTTGGTATACTGCTCAAGTCAAATCATCCTCAGCAGTGGTAACAGCGTCAATATCACATCAGCACAATATTCCGCTCTACACTCTACCATGCAGAGTTTCCTTTTTTCCCCACTGCGTCTGAACGAGGAATTTCTTTAAACCATTTTCCTCCACAGCTAACATCCAGCTACATGTGTTTGACTGTAAGATCTCTGTCTTATTCACTGTTGACCCCCTCCTCTCTTTAAAGGCCAGCCTCACCTGGCTGTCATCCTTTTCTACCTCACTGTGACTGTATAGAAAATCCATTGCACTCTTAATAGGGGGACAGAGGATGTGTAGATCAGTGTCAAGCACATGTCTCCCTCCTGCCTCTCTCATCGTTATAATGAGGCTGTTGGTAGGAAAACATAACAAGCCAGATAAGATTCATGCTGATCAGTGGGCAGATAAAGGCTCAGTTCACCGCAAAGCCTCCAGCCACCAGCCTGTGTGTGCGTGTGTGTGAGTAAGATGTGACTGAAGGACTGAGTGACTGGTTAAGGGTTCCTCTCGCATATATTCCTTTGTAAATGTGTGTATATAGTGCAGCCAATTACTGTATAGCGCACCAGAGATTAATTTTCTGTCTCTACAATTTTTTTTCACGCCGGTGGAAGATTAAATCAGGGTTATTTTAAGAAAATGTGACAACATAATAGCATCAGGAGTGCCAGGAGTGTAAATGAGCATGAAAAAGGACCTCATTAAACACAACACAGATATGTGGCATCCGTACTGCATATGTGTGTGTGTGTGTGTGTGTGTGTGCGAGTGTGTGCACAGAACACACAGTTTCTAGGTACCTGTGTCTTTGAAATTTAAATCTATGCATGTTTACCGTCCCTGATACCAACTGAAGGGTTTATAGAATAAGTAATATTTCAGATTTTGTTGCTGTTGTTATTATTCGTTGTCTTTGATTTGGAGCATAATCATGCCATTTTTGGAACTACGTTCCCATTTTGCTTTGATGTATAATGCTGTCATGGATTAAATGAGTTATCTGAGTTGTGCTGTGTGTTTTTTATCTTATATTTGTTTACTTTTTGGTAAATTAGTGCTGATTTTCAGGCAAATTCTTGAGTTATAAAAGCCATTTATGGACGTTTATTGTTGGACAACGAAGAAAGTGATATTAGAATAGTTAGGAGAGTTTCCTCAAATAAATGCACTCATACTGGGTAAGACCAGTCTGAGCTTTTGCTTTGAGACGAGATCTTCAGTGTCAACCCTGCCACTGTGCGCCGTGGTTAAAGAGCTTTGCAGCAAACTAAATCTGACAAACAAGTCAAGTGATAAGAGCTGTTTTTAAAACTAGCACTTTTTTTTTTTTTTTTTTTTTTTTTTTTTTTTTTGCTTACTGAATCTTGCAGCTCTCCCCTGGGGCCTGGAGCATTTCCCCAGATCACTCTTAAATGAACAGTATCTGTTAACACATCACCACACATTAGAAATCATACTGTGGCATGTTGATTTGGGGAATTTAGGAGTTTGGTGGCAGCAATGATTAGTCTGATTTCCCTCATGAATGCCACCCTAGCCTGCGATCATCATCCTGCTCTTACCCCATATGAAAGCGTGAGAAATCAATTGCCTCTTCCAGTAAGAAAAAGTTGTCAAGCTCATTTCTTCTCCTCTTCAATCTGAGAAAATCTGAGGATTTCACAAGCAGGACAATAAATCTGACTTCCCCGACTTTATGCTTTGATGACATTTAATTTACACAACCTACTAAACCAAAAAGCGTGTGGGTGACCGCTCATATCGCCATGCTGTTGCTTGGCTTTATATTTAGAGTGGAAATGTTCGAGGCTAGATATACTGTACATAGCCAAAGCTTTGCCTTCTGTGTCCTTGTAGTGCTAGAAATAGAACAGATGACACTGGGATTTTGTGAATTCTAAAAAGGACAAACTGAAAATAACATTTAGTGTATATTGTACTGCTCACTTACACACATTATATGCACAACTGATTATGTACAAAGACACAAACACACACACACACACACACACAGAAACACTCTTGAACCTGCTTACATTGTATGAATAAATCAGGGCAGCATAATTTAAACCCATTTCCTGTGTCTGCTGAGCATCTAAGATAGTGCAACAGTGTGAGAAACAGCTCCTCTTTTGCTAGAAGGAAGCATTTAAGATGTTGTTCTTTTGTTTTTTTGCGCTTGCCTCAGTTGTTTACTCCCCAGCCTTCTCCCCCTCTTTCACTTATCTGTCAAAATATGTACTTCTATCCTTTCCTAACTCGCCTTTGCTCTCAGCTTCTTCTGCTCTCTTTTGCCAACCAGAAAAAAAGCAGTGTATGAAGTATTTATGAAGGCCAGGTTTACCTCTGTCATAAAACCATGAGATGTCTGCCCTTGGCTCAGAAAGGATACTGAGATCTCTGGCCATTCTGGAAAGAGCGAGCCTGAACTCAGGCAGCTTACACACAGAGAATGGGCAGAGGTTTATATCTCTGCCCTTTAAATTGATGTGGCTGAATCAAGGGCAGGAATGCTTGGCAAATGATATTGGTGTCTGGTCTCCATGAAATGAAATGAATGTGTAGGCATTTATAAATGATAAAACACAGACTTTGCTGCTGTTGGATCCACAGAAGTTCAGCAGTGGCAGTTTTTCCTCAGCAGTAAAAAAAGAAAAAAAAAGAAAAATGAACATGCTGTGTGCTCTGGCATGTTTGTTACTTGTAATGCTTTGTGCACACAAGAAGGTGTGGTTGGAGGAATTCTTCCTGTATGTTTTGTCGCTACAAAGACGTCTGTTAACACCTTTCACACCCCAGATGCCACTGGAAAGCTCTGACAGCTCATAACTTTGACCAAGCCATGCTTTCACAACATGTAAGTTAGCACCACAGAGAAGTAGGTGATATTTTGTTGATCTGACTCCAGGGGTTGAGTTGGACGTCAGGTTTGTGATGGCAGCACCAACAGCTGCCCAGTCTAATTACTGTATGTAAATGACAACAGCACTGCCATAGCCAGCCTCTCTGGTGCCGGTTAATTAATTTCATATCTTGAGATCGGAAAATGTCTGTCCTGAGGTGGTTGTACGCCAGCACTGAATACAAAGGTAGCTCCACCTTCTGCAGGGGTAGCATTCAATTTGCTCACAGCAGGAGTCTTATCGCTGTCAGAAGGGAAAGTTTAGATTGAAAACATTGACACACACACACACACACACACGGATATTAACATACAGTTCACTCAGAAACACAAACAGAGCAGAGTATAAAAATGGAAGAGGTTATTTGCATAATAATAATGTGATTTCTGTAAATATTTGAAATAGATTTCAGCTTATTAAAGGTCACTAAACTTTTCAATTACATTGTATTACAAATGTGGCCAGGATTGTGTCTATGAATGGAACATGTTCCACAGACATTTATCCATCATGTGTGTATGTTATTTGTCGGTCATCATTTAATATTTTTAGGAGCAAAGATGAAAATCATAATACTTTGATACATGGACGATAAATTGGTGAAATTCACACTCGTCCCCATTCCAATCAAAACGGCTTGAAGTGTTCTTCATTTTGTTTTCCATTCCTTCAGTACAAAATCCTCTGACTCTCAGAGAGGGCTATAGAACGTGTTCTTCAAAGTAAGGCGTTTGTGTGAAAACTGTCACAGTTGGAGGAAGAGTCCCAGATCGAGGGCAGGCAGTAATGATGCACTTATCTGATATCTTCGCTTTTCTTCCAGGAAGTTACTAACAACATTTCGTGTACCATATTGTCAACTAAAATTGGTTCTCGTCCAGAAAAAAAAAAAGTCCCGCCAGAAGGTTTTCAGTACATTTGTTGTTGTCTACATTTTGCTGATGCTCCAAACCAGTGAGGAGATTTGAGACTTTATTTTTTTTTTTTTTTTTTTTCCGTTCAAGGACGCTGTGACAGGATGCATGGCTGGTTGATGAATTCACACCAGCTCTTGAGATGATCAAACTCTTGACCTTGTGCGGTCTCTCCAATCACTAAGCCACCCTGCTGCCTGACACTCTGAGAATAACTCAGTCTCAGAAGCTTGTGCATCCAGCTGTGTGGCCACCTGTGCAACCTTATAGATGCTAACTGGTCATGGCAAGACTGTCATGTCCTGTGTCGTCTTCTGCATGTCAGTGGGATGCGTTTGTGTCAGTGGCAGTTCACGTATGATTTCAGTGTTTAAAGCATAATTCTGGTGGTTCAAGGTGATTCTTAAACAAACCCTGAGGTTAGCCAAACTAAGACAGTAACAACGAGAAGACGAAGTGAACAATAAGATTATGACCCAAACCAAAGCTCCATCCATCCATTCATCTTTCATGAACACTTATCCTTATCAGTCGTGGGGGACTGGAGCCAATACGAGCTGGTAAATGGACTGTACTTTCTAGACTTCTGACCACCCGAAGCACTTTTACACTACATATTTCATTCACCCATTCATACACTAATGTCGTTGGCTGCCACGCAAGGTGCCAACTGCTCATCAGTTTTGGGAGCTAACCATTCATACGCATTCACACAACAATGGCGCAGCCTTTGGAAGCAATTTTAGGGCGCCTTTGTCCAAGGACACCCAAGGACAAGTCGTTCATCACAGGGCTGACGCATAGAGACAAACAACCATTCACACTCACATTCACACCTATGGCCAGTTTAGAGTCACCAATTAAGTGGGCATTCAGACAGGATCAGGGAAACCGGCAAAACCGGAGGTCTTTCAATTCATTTCAGTGGGGGTCGTGCGTTTCCACACCGGCAGTCCTCAACGCAGGGGTTGCCGCAAAAAAACGCACCGGCATGCGAGAGAGAAGTTGAGCCAGATCCAACTTTGGGAAAAACGGAGCCCCATGTCACGCTCCGCAAGCCAATCAGACACTCAGATCGGTCAAACCTCCACAGACAGCCTGAAATGTCTGTGTGTGTTCTAGAAAGAATAACCATTGTAAATACCCATCACAGTGTGCAATACCATACCAAATCTTTGGTTCAACTTTGACCTTCTTTACTTGCCGTAGTGTTGCACACAGTTCTTATGTTGCAATGACATTATGAGAGTAAGAGTTAGTCAGTTCATGCTTCATTGCAGCACCATGTTCCCAGATGTTAGAAATTATAAATACCAATAGGAATGATGTCAATGTGAAGATAAGACTCCAGACTCTGAATTTAAATTTACAGTCCCATGTCTGCGTTTATAAGGTATGTTCATCTGGCTTGTGAATCAGCTAATCAGAACTGTGACTGCCTCTATCCATTTTGTAATCCTGTATTCCCAGCCATACATCATAGCTCTACAGCTCAGTTGAGCTCCAGTCCTGGTATAAAGGTCAGTAGCTCCAGGCTGTCCGTCTGTCTGCTTGCATCTCTCTCTTTCTCTCTGCTTCTTGAATGCCTAAATAAGAAAGGTTAGTAGACTCAGCTGCTCTTGCTTGAAAGGTCATGTCGGAGAGCAGACAGGAAGCATTCAGGATACTCTTATCAGTATTATTTGTCCGCTAGTTTGCTTTGGCAATAGGTACTGTGTGTCTGAATGTGCCTTCGTGCCCAGTGAATATCTTCACTGACCACACAGGCATATATTTTTGGGATAAGTTTGGTCTTTTGAGATATACCGGATGCAGTACTTCATGTGGTGGGAGGCACGAGTCCAAATGATTGTGGGGACGCTTTGCGGCCAGCCTTGATTTTTTGCCAGTGAATACACTGGTGGAGGGAGGGTGTTGAGTGGTCCCATTAAAACTTAAGATTCAGCTCATCTAGGGAGACAGACGTGTGGAGGAGTTTGAGATGGGGCGCTGGTTTAGTGTCTCTAGAGGAAATAATGATTTGTTTAGAGGCAGCTGTAACCCACATTGCACGGCACTCCCAAATGAATCAAGTCTTTCCATTGTCCTCGAGTCTATAGTGTATGCATACTGAACATATATGATCCAATTCAAGATAAAATAAGCAAAGCTAATTTCATTGTGTCATTACTACACAACGGCATGCAGATGAGGACGTTGTTGACCTAGCTTAGCCTTTGGATGTCAGTCAAAGTCGAGGGCAATTAAACTGACCCCACTCTCCATGAGAGATAGAGCAGAATTGAGCACAAGAAAGAAGGTTGTATCAGGATAAATCTGAAAGACCGGGGAACATTGGGAGAGAATATGAAAATGAGAGACTAAGAAAGTGGAAATGCCACCCTTCAGGGATCAACTAGAGGAGGCAACGCGACACAGGGAGAGAGAGAGGAATAGAGAGAAGGGAAATGAGTGGAATGGATGTGAACTGGAAAAGACAGAGCAAGAAAGTGAAAGTAGGAGAAAGCGGCGGAGTTGAAGTGAGGGAAGGACCTAAATTTAGACATGGAAATCAGGAGAGAACAGCTGCCTCCTTCCCTCAGGAGATACATTAAAATCAGGTCTGGGTGGCCAGAGGGGAGGATGGGAGAACCTACTCCGCCGGCCAATTAGGCGCACAGAGCACTGCACTGTTCTAATATAACCATCATTGTAGCCCCTTTGGCCCTTTCAGTCCCGCTGGACTGTGTAGCAGCAGACACTGACGCAGGGCTTAGGCAGAGGGATCCCCGGACTATTGTAACTTTGTGTAGGCACTAATACCGCTGCAGACAGAGAGAGGCAAAAAGAGACTTTGATATTTCTAATGTTTA